>CAJHNH020004890.1:2597975-2610475 GCA_905116865.2 Candidula unifasciata
GACATCCGAGCCCGACAATGGTGGTAGACTCAAGTTTTTAAAGACCTATCGACATCCGTGGTAGACTCAAAGTTTTAAAGACCTATCGGCATTCGAGCCCGACAATAATGGTAGACTCATAGTTTCAAAGACCTATCGACATTCGAGTCCGACAATGATGGTAGACTTAAAGTTTTAAAGACCTATCGACAGTCGAGTCCGACAATGATGGTAGACTCAAAGTTTTGAAGACCTATCGACATTCGAGTCCGACAATGATGGTAGACTCAAAGTTTTAAAAACCTATCGACATTCGAGTCCGACAATGATGGTAGACTCAAGGTTTTAAAGACCTATCGACATCCGAGTCCGACAATGATGGTAGACTCAAGGTTTTAAAGACCTATCGACATTCGAGTCCGACAATGGTGGTAGACTCAAGGTTTTAAAGACCTATCGACATCCGTGGTAGACTCAAAGTTTTAAAGACCTATCGGCATTCGAGCCCGACAATGATGGTAGACTCAAAGTTTCAAAGACCTATCGACATTCGAGTCCGACAATGATGGTAGACTTAAAGTTTTAAAGACCTATCGACATTCGAGTCCGACAATGATGGTAGACTCAAAGTTTTGAAGACCTATCGACATTCGAGTCCGACAATGATGGTAGACTCAAAGTTTTAAAGACCTATCGACATTCGAGTCCGACAATGATGGTAGACTCAAAGTTTTAAAGACCTATCGGCATTCAATGGGTAATGTACTCAACAGCGCGTCTTTACTCCCGAGTCCATTGCCCGAGATCTTGACAACATGGGTTCTGTAACAAAATGCTGAGGTCAACCAGTATAAAGGTGCACACAGGGTATTGTACAAGGGCGCCGTCGCAATACAAAATTGATAATACATTCAATAATAACACTCTGTGTCTGTTAATGCTATCATCCCACGTGCATTGCTGCCACAAAAAGAAGAAAACGAGAGAGAAGTAGACGACCAAGCAGCAGCCGCAGCAGCTTGGTTTGAACGAAATCTCCCAGTACGTCGTCAAGATAACGACATGCCCACGTATTTCAATGCCAACGGTTCATGCCTGATTACCTCCCCGGAATAAAGACCTAAAAAAAAAAAAAAAGACCAGGCGATTGTTGGGCAGTTTTGGCTGCTGGAATTTCAAGGTAAGGTAAATGGCCCGACAAGCGTCAGCCGCTGTCTTTTATCTCTAGCGTTTACCTTATAATATTTGTTTACTTGCAAAATTATCAGTTTTATTTTGAAGTATTCAGTTTCATTTCTGATGTATTATTTGTTTACATACATTCATATTCTTCTTGTTGTTATAGTCCATACCGTATGGTGATACTCAATATGTCTGTTCGTTAATATGTTTTGTAAGGAAATACATATTTTTTCTAGCAGTAAGCTGCAAGTTCCTTTTGTTAGATCATTTCCTGCCCTGTGTGGGTTTCCGGGCCCTATTATAGGGAAAACGAGAATAGACCCACTGCCTACCCAAAAGCATGTCGTAAGAGTCGACCGTTTGGGAGCTTCCTTTGAAGTCGTAGTGCATCTGCCTGAGAGGCAAGGAACCAATAGTCTGCATACAAATTAGTAGAATATGTCAAACGGATGCACACGCAACACTCGGGTTCTGGAACAGGATGCAGTCCAAAAGTGTACGAACAACCAGAACTTTCCCCCGGGTTTTTTCAGCCGGTTAAAGCGAAGAAGAAGAAGAAGATCATTTCCTATACTTGATCTTGTTCAAGTACTTCAGTGTTGCAACCGTTTTCCAAATCTGACTTATTTGTGTGCAGAATGTTGATTGCTCACCTCTTAGGCAGATCAGTCCTGAATTGGGAGGAAGCAGTGATCCTGTCTACGTCGGCCATGCCCCGGCAGAAAACCTGTTTCCAGAATGACATCGAGTATATTCTCCTTCTTCTTTGATTTCAACAGCTGTAAACTCTGGTAGAAAGTTCTGGTTGTTCGTCCACTTCTGGACTGCAGTCCTGTTCCAGAACCTGAGTGTCGCGTGTGCATCCGTTTTACAGATCTGACACATTTGTGTGCAGACTGTTGGTTCCTTGCCTCTCAGGCAGATGCACTCCGACTTCGAAGGAAGCTCCCAATTAGTCGACTCTTACGACATGCTTTTAGGTAGGCAGTGGCTCTATTCTTGTTTTCCCTATAATAGGGCCCCGAAACCCATACAGGGAATCGAGTATATTCAAAGCAACGTTTCCCTGTTGCAGAATTTGACATTGTTCATTTTAAAGATCAACTTCATCGCAAATGACCACTTATGCTCCGATCTTCTCCTGAGTCTGTCTCCAAGTGTTTTTAGGCTAACAATGTAGAATTTAGCAACGAACCCACAAACAAGATATTGTCTAATTTGTTGCTTGGCATAGAAGATAAAATAGTTTGATCATCTCGTTAAAATGTAAATACAACATGTAAGTTAGTTGCGTATCCTTCACAGGCCGTTGCAGAATTAACGCCAGTATTTTTGGGATGTTGTCGTTTTTCTAGGCAAATTTTACGTTCAGTAGTTTGCCATTGCAACTGAATGGCCAGCTCTCGGTACCACTGTCGAAACCAACGCAAGACAAATCGTCTGCAGCTGGGATCGAGCCCGGCATTACGGCATTACGAAGCGCGTTCGCAACGCCTAAGCCGCAACTGCCACCACAGCTATAAACAAGCGGTGACACAAGGTGCCACTATTCGGATGAGTGCAACCCGGGTACAAGTCCAAGAAACCCCTTTCAACAGTTCGGTTATATGGAACCAACCAATCAAATACCTTTCTTAAATGTTTGTGTATTCTAGACAAGGCATAAAGGTCTACCGCGTTCGTAAATTGTTGCTGTGTTTGTTATTCGACCTATGCTTCGTTAATAAAAATTTCTGTAACCTATGGTGCCAATTTCAATGGTTTGAAATGAATTCTGTCCGTATTCCATAGTTGTGGATTTCAAGCTGTACGATAGATATGGCTAACAAGACACCTTTGGGGGGGGGGGGGGTGCCTAGTTGACCATGTTTTTAGTGCACTTGTATCCATGGCGCAGATGCCGTCTGGAGGTGACAGGTTAAATTCCCGGCACGGTAACTATAGCTTTCGATTTTTATGTTGTCTAGTGTGTTCTTCTACCTTTCTACTTCTTTCTATGAGTGTCAATCAATACACTTTCATTTTTTTTAACAAGTAGCCAGTTTTTGTTTATTAGTCTTCTATGTGAAACACAAGGTCAGACATCACTTCTTGGATGTGGACTCTCGAATAGAGTCACTTTTACTCCTGGAGGAAGACCTTTACCTTTCTGCTTTGCATTCTTTGGCCTCCTTAATTCTCGCAGCCAGCAATTTCTGGTATTCAGCGTGATCTTCCCGTTTCTTGACCACTCTCTTTTTCTTGAGAGCCAGTCGGTGGCGCTTTCGCTGCAGGACAACCGGAGTCACCAGGCGCTGGATCTTGGGGGCTTTGCTTTTTTGCCTTCTTACCTTGTTTCTCTGGCAATGGCCTCCTGACCACATACTGTCGGACATCATCCTCCTTGGATAGGTTAAAGAGCTTCCTGATCTTGCTGGCTCTCTTGGGGCCCTGACGACGGGGAATGGTTGGTGTCAGTGAGACCTGGGATGTCCTGCTCACCTTTCTTGATGATAACCAAGGCAAGCACACTCAGAGTACTATCTACGATGCAGCCACGGATAGATTTGCGTTTACGTTCTCCTGTACGGCGAGGGCGGTATCATGAGTGGCCCTTTCTGAGCAAGAGTCGGACACGTGAGGTGGTCAGCACACCCTGCTTCATGGGAAAGCCTTGCTTGTCGTTGCCACCACTGATACGGACAATGTCCCCGCACAGGTTGAAAGCCACTTAACGTTTGGCGGGGGCTGAATGCACGGCCGAGCTGAAAAGCAAGGTTTGTTCTGTGTTCTTGCCTACTCAGCTCCTAAAGCTACGGACCGTCTCCGGCTTTCGGGGTTCACACGATGCTGATCGCAGCGCCGAGATACGGGGGCAAACAATGCGGAAAACATGAAATTTTGTCCGATCCGATTTTCCCATGAGCGCGGGCAATGAAAAAATAATATCCCAGGTAATGATGCAGTGGAGAAACGGCGGGTAACGCTGCAGGAGAAAGGGAAAAAAAGAGACCCAGTTATGCGGGGGCAAAGGTTAACGGGCGAATCAACGAGAGATATGAACGGGGGACCCCGTGTGTTATAGATTCAGAAATTGAGAGGAAATGCGCGCGAGAGAGCCCGACCCGAGCGTGGGTGATGCAAGCGGAAGACACTTAACCCAGCGATTCTCAAAGTGTTCATTGGGCCATGCTCTCGGCAGGCTGGCGATTCGCCGTTGCTACGACATTTATCGATAAGAACAAGTTTTAAAATAGTAACCTATAGCGTCGCGGTTTTTAAAAACTAGCTGGGTGTCGAGGGGCTGATGTATTTGAGAGTCGGGGTTTATGCCTTATTTCTCTCCACAGCCGAGCGGCCTGGGCAGACGCAAAGTCTGGCTAAAGAACGGAGGACGGAGCATAGGCTGTATTGTGATGTTGCTTGGCGAGGACACAAACTGTGCACGCTATGTGTGACTGGAAGAGAGGAGTGTGCAAGTGAGATGGGGGTTAACTGCAGCATAGTTGCGAGTATAATTTGAAAAATACTAAGCATAAACTGCAAAAGGAATGGCCGCAGAGGTTTTCAATACCAAATGTGCGCCTCAGAGACTGTCGTGACGTGACCGTATTTTCCTAATCTTATTTATCATCTAAGCCATCTATTTAGACATAAATGACTTCTATAAACATCCTATCACAACATAGTCATGGATGACGAATAGTATACTTGTGAGTTTCATTGATCAACCAATCCACGATTAGGTTAAGAAATTAGAACATCATCCTTAGCAACCTCTAAACTAGCAGCGTATTTGTGAGCAAGACAGCAGAAGTCAAACATCGGAGAGGTTGATTAAAGAATGAGAACGGAATGTTTTGAAAGCGCCATGTTGAGACTTATAAGGTCAGAAGTATCAATCCTATACATGAATATGAAGTATCCAACAACTGATAAACTAAACATCTGAAACAGAATGAAGTAATATTATAATCTGAAATGATGACCTTCCCGTAAAAGTATGAAATATATCAAGAAAATTGGATGAACAATACGAGAAAATGAAGTCATGATGATGTAAAAATCTGAAGACATAAAATCCCAGGCAGCACTGAAATAGTTGGTCTATGATGAAAACTTAGGATATATTTCCCACAATAACGTCTGTTGGTAGCATAATGAACAGAATGTAACAAATAATAATGAAATTCGGCACTTTAACATGTTTTCTTATTAAATGAATAGTTGGTGAAGAATATTTATATAAAGAGAAAGATACATCTTTTAAAATCACATATAATTGACTAAAATAAACGTTTGTTGGGGTTTTGTTATCCTGAGACTACACTTGGATAATGTGTATGAACGTGTAAAGGAATATCTTTGTGTTTAGGTTTCATGGAGGCAATAAGGTGATAATGAGGATGCCCGGCTCGCTAGCGTAGTTGGCTAAACCTGACTTCGCGACGACTGGGTGACGAACTCCTTGTGGTCCGGGTTCACATTTCTCCCAGATTTACGCTATTTATCATGGAATCAAGGCCGAAGGGTTGTGACATCTACAGTACACAGCCAGAGGGTTAAGAACTCATGGCTTCTGGATAAAAAAAAAAAAAAAAGAAGATAGTGAGGACACCCCAGTTAGACACTAAGCCCACGGCATGTCTGTATAAACAGTAAGACTTTTGCTGATCTTCTTACTCCTCACTTCAGCAATAAGGTTAGTTACGTATCCTTTACAGGACGTTGCAGAACCAACCCCAACAGCTCCTGGCGGTTGTGTGGTTTCTCTAGGCAAATTTACGTCCAGTAGTTTGCCATTGCTTACTGGACGGTTGGCCCCCTGATACCATCGTCGAAACCAACACAAGGCGCATGGCCCGCAGCTGGAATCGAACCCGGCACCCAGGAATTACGAAGCGTTCGCATCGACTTAGCCACAGAGCCGACCAGTCTATTTTCCCGGGGTATTTCCCTAGACATGTTTATTCAGTTGTTGGAGCCAGCGATTGAGTAGTTCTTCTTTCCTGCACATTATGCCAGGATGCCCCCTCCCCACCCCCCTTTTCAAAATAATTTTAGGGGGCAGGGCTCGAGTCCTAAGCCTTGCTTACGTGCGCAGTATTAATAATGTTATTATGTGCTGAATGTGCCAAAAATAAAACTAGATTTGAATTATTAGGAAATATATAATCAAATACTTGAAGAGAGAACCTTTATACATAGTTAGGGGAATCACTCTGCACATTGTCCATGGCTTGGTGGTTCATCTCCTCCCACCCCCCCCCCCCCTCCCGAAAAGGCCCCTGACCGAGCACACATGTCCAGGAGCTTGCGATACCATTAGACAGATATTTAAGTATATCAAGGTAAACAAGGCATTAGAAATCAGAACGACAACTAATACGTTGAGGCAACACTGTTGTATGACTCAGACAAACGGACAACTGATAAACAATTAAAAAGTCGTATTGGAGATTAGGAAATGTTAATTTACGGAACAATAGGCCGTATGATGGGGAGGGAGGGGTCTGGCTGGGTGACAAAATACAGAGGGTTTAAATAGGTTGAATTTTTTTCTTTTTCTTCGCGTTCACCAGCTGTAAACTCTGGCAGAAAGTTCTGATTATTCATCTACTGTTGGCCTGCAGGCCTGTTTCAGAACCTGAGTGTTGAGCAGCCGTTTTACAGATATGACTCATTTGCATGCAAACTGTTGGTTCCTTGCCTTTCAGGCAGATGCACTCCAACTTCGAAGGAAGCTCCCAATTCTTCTTGTTCTCCTTGTTCTTCTTGTTCTTCTTGTTCTTCTTGTTCTTCTTGAAGAAGAAGAAGAAGAAGAAGAAGAAGAAGAAGAAGAAGAAGAAGAAGAAGAAGAAGAAGAAGAAGAAAAAGAAAAAGAAAGAAGAAAAAAAAGAAAAGAAGAAGAAGAAGAAGAAGAAGAAAGAAGAGCAGAGAAGAAGAAGAAAGAAGAAGAAGAAGAAGAAGAAAGAAGAAGAAGAAAGAAGAGAAGAAGAAGAAGAAGAAGAAGAAGAAGAAGAAGAAGAAAGAGAAGAAGAAGAAGAAGAAGAAGAAGAAGAAGAAGAAAAAGAAGAAGAAGAAGAAGAAGAAGAAGAAGAAGAAGAAGAAGAAGAAGAAGAAGAAGAAAAGAAGAAGAAGAAGAAGGGAAGAAGAAGAAGAACTACATTAGAGACAATAGGAACAGTTATTAAGCAACGTATTATTGTTAACCATTACTACGGAAATTACCGATGTTCTGTTCAAACAAATTTCCGAGACCAAACGGCCAAAACAAGATGAATGTCGTTAGTGTCACAAAGCTTGACTTCTTGCCTCAGCTTCGTAGAAACAAATATCAAAGCCCACTGGCTGACACTCATGTTTGTGTCCCGGAAACAGGTTGAAGTGTGGCTAGAATGAATGAAAGAGACGACCCAGGAGGACAATGAAACTCGACCCCCCTCCTGGCCTTCATAAACGACAAGAATGTTTCGACTGAAAGGTGAGAATATTGCAATTCCCTTTGTAAAAGAACACATGTAAATCATTTTTCGGCCGAAGAAGGTGGATGAGAAGGAAGAGAAGAAGGACGGGGAGGAGGGGGAGGAGGAAGAAGAAGAAGAAGAGGAGGAGGTGGAAGAGAAAAAGAAAAATATACATAGCAAATGACGGTGAGTGAAATATTCTGAATCCAAAACATAGGGAGGAAAAAATACATTAAGTGTGAAATTAAATATTTTGGTCCTTTATTATTATTCTACTCAAAACAGAGAAAATCCACAGGTCACGGAGCAGTCTAATATTTCAAGGGTGGTAGATAGGTTGCATGCAGTCGTGGGACCTAGGCTGCACTCTCTCGTGGGACGTAGGTGGGTTGAGGTTAGGGCCAGTTCTATGTGTTTTTGGGTCGTTAAAAGCATCAGAAAGCGGGGAAACAAGTCTTCCCACCTCTAAAATGTTGGACTGTCCTGTGACGTTATCGGGGGTAGGATATTGATAAAGAACCAGTATTTTAAATCTTCAAACTTCTCCAGCAAAATTCAAACTTGCATCCAGACAAATTTTCTTACATTTACTACGTTGAGATACCCCCTGCCCTTCGATGTAAGCAAAATGGATATCATGTGTGACAACAACATTAATTGTTCAAACTATTTGGTCAATACCAACATAGGACTAGCACCATATGCCCCAGGGGCCCCAAAGGGTCATCCTAACTTACTTAAATGGAGCTTTCCCAATACCCCCCCCCCTCCTCCTTTACTGGATGACGTAGTCCAATTTTTTCGAGGGTGGTAAGCGCGAGTTTCTCGGCTTTCTGATGCTTTTAATTACACCATATCATCTAAAACTGGGCCTAACACCAACCCTCCTACGTCCCACGAGAGCGTGCAGGCTAGGTCCCACTATTGCATGCGGTTTTGGGTTCAAATCTGCTTTGAAGCAAATTATTTTTTAATGACCTAAGCTCCCAGGTCAACAAAACTTCAAATCGATATCACGGAAGATGTCGATCGATCGGACAGGTTTCCCCGTCCGAACTGCTCCCTAAAGCTTTACCATACTAGCATGAGACTGACAAATCTGATTCTAGACGACTTAACTAAAAAAGCAGATCACAAATACCTCGATCACCTTCCAAAGAAGTTATAATTAGGACCCGTCACGCGAGGCTTTCTCCAGTAACTGGAGAAAGGGCTAAATAATTAGTAACTGGAGAAAGCACTAAAGAATCAGTAACTGGAGACATAACTAAAGAATCAATAACTGGAGACAGAACTAAAGTATCAGTAACTGGAAACATAACTAAAGAATCAGTAACTGGAGACAAAGCTAAAGAATCAGTAACTGGAGACAAAACTAAAAAAATCAGTAACTGGAGACAGAAGTAAAGAACCAGTTACTAGAGATAGAGCTAAAGAATCAGTAACGGGAGACAGAACTAAAGAATCAGTAACTGGAAAAAAAAACTAAAGAATCAGTAACTGGAGACAGAACTAAAGAATCAGTAACTGGAGACAGAAATTAAGAACCAATAATTAGAGACAAAATTAAAGAATCAGTAATTGGAGACATAACTATAGAATCAGCAACTGGAGACATAACTAAAGAATCCGTAACTGGAGACATAATTAAAGAATCAGTAACTGGAGACAGAACTAAAGAGTCAGTAATTGGAAAAAGAACTAAAGAATCAGTAAGTGAAAAAAGAAATAAAGAATCCAGTAACTGAAAACAGAACTAAAGAATCAGTAACTGGAAACAGAACTAAAGAATCAGTAGATGGAAAAAGAACTAAAGAATCCGTCACGGGAGACAGAACAAGTAGCTGGAGACAGAACTAAAGAAGCATGAACTGGAGACAGAACTAAAGAACCATTAACTAGAGACAGAACTAAAGAAGCATGAACTAGAGACAGAACCAGTAACTGGAGACAGAACTAAAGAAGCATGAACTAGAGACAGAGCCAGTAACTGGAGACAGAATTAAAGAAGCATACACTAGAGACAGAACCAGTAACTAGAGACAGAACTAAAGAAGCATGAACTAGAGACAGAACCAGTAACTGGAGACAGAACTAAAGAAGCATGAACTAGAGACAGAACCAGTAACTGGAGACAGAACTAAAGAAGCATGAACTAGAGACAGAACCAGTAACTGGAGACAGAACTAAAGAAGCATGAACTAGAGACAGAACCAGTAACTGGAGACAGAACTAAAGAAGCATGAACTAGAGACAGAACCAGTAACTGGAGACAGAACTAAAAAACCAGTAACTGGAGAAAGCCTTGGGTAACGTGCACCAACCAGCTGTAACCTGTAGTCCTGTGTAAAGACAATGCAAGTCTCAGTTTTAGAGACGACAATCGTTACACTGATCGCATCATCCATCCACTGAGTGGCGATTAGTGGGGGTGGAGGCAGGAAGTAAACAGCAGCCAAGTGAGTGCGCTTTGTATCCATTTGGCTACCTCGGCTCAATTTCAGGAGTGTCAAAAAATAAATTTGAAGCTCTTTTCATTAAGACTTGTTAGTACCGTATCCTTTACAGGACGTTGCAGAACTCGGAGTTTAAAATCTACTCAAAGTATTTCAGGATCCTCGCCGATGCCACAGAGTTCGTGCACTGCGCTGAGAACCTTCGGACTCAGGCTTGAGTCAGAAGTAGAACAGAGCACTTATGGGTTACTACCCTTGTGGCATGATGTTGATCCGTCGTTTCAACCAAAACCTAAATAAGGACTGTAAAATGGACACACGTAGGGCTTTAAAAAAAAACCGGTCAAAATGGACGCCTACAGGGCCACCGTTCGGAGCCAAGGCACATTTTTTGCTTTTGCCGGACGGTGGCCGATGCATTTTTACTCCATGTGTAGACTGAATATAGTTTCGTCGCACAGCTTCTGAGTTGAAATTATGGCGTGACACTGTGAGCTGCAGATTTTTTTTGGAATGTTTTTTTTTTCGACTGTGACCAACGTCTTGGTGTGTAAATTGTAGATTCAGTAAATGGCGCGATGCTTGTCGTGCATCGTTGGTGGTGCCCGTATGTGATTAAAATTGATCGCGTGGGCAACTGCTGATCTGTTGGTGACTTCTGCTACCATTATTGATGAACTGCATTTCTAATGTCGGACTGTTTGTGTTAGCACTTCGGATGGCTACCGTATGCTTTAATGTGAGTGTATGCTGGATATGCTGTGACAGCAGTCTGTCAATCTTTTCACAAGGGACAGTTATAAACATTATGTGTGTTTATAGTTGGCACAGGAGTGGAGCAAAGATGGGGTGACCCGTTTGTTACGAAGCTGAAACTAAGACTCCGATTCTGTTACCAAGAAATCTTCTTCACTCAGAAAACCTGACTGGGTATTAAAGGAGTGCCATGATGGTTGTGGCTGTGGTCAAAGAGATCCCCTGCCGTCAGTCTTCAGTCACACCGGCAAGTGCGGCGGTGACGCCTCGGTCCATTCTGTTGTGTTATCAGTTCAGGTTTTCTTTTGTCCGGAGCTGGTGCCACTGACCAGTAACTGTTCCCTGGGGGTTTTACCTGCCAGAAGATCTAGTGGTCAGTTACATTCTCGGCGCCTTTGGCTTAGGCCTTGTCCAAATGCTTCATAATTCCTGGGTGCCCGGATCGATCTCAGCTGCGGGCGATTCGGCAGCAGACCGTCTTGTGTTGGTTTCGACGGTAGTATCGAGATCAGATTTTTCAGTAAAGCAATGGCAAACTACTGAAAGTAACATTGGCATTGAAATCTCAAAGAAAAAACAAAACCCGATATGCTGGAGCTGGTTCTGCAACATACTGTAAAGCAGTGTTCTTCACACTTTTGATACCCGTGACCCCCCCCCCCCCCAAGTAAAGTAAAGTTAAGTCAAGTCAAATCAAGCCAAGTCCAGTAAAGATCCATTTTCACGCCCTTAGGCGCATCGGGAACACGGGAAGAGCACCCATATTTATACAGACCACTCGGCACTGGGTGGGGAATGTGGTCAGCATTACGCCGGGGCTCGTTACCTCCCCAGGATACCCATCGTGGTACCCATTTTAGGCTGGGTCGACCTGCGAAGCCCTCTAGGTTAGTTGCGTATCCTTTACAGGACGTTACAGAACCAACCCCAACAGCCCCTGGCTGTTGTGTGGTTTTTCTAGGCAAATTTACATTCAGTAGTATGACATTGCTCTCTGGACGTTCGGCTTTCTTGATACCACTGTCGAAACCAACGCGAGGCGCATGGCCCGCAGCTGGGATCGAACCCGGCATCCCGGCATTACGAAGCGTTCGCATCGAATTAGCCACAGAGCCGACTATTGTTGTGTGGTTCTTCTAGGCAAATTCACGTCCAGTAGTTTGGCGAAGCCTTATACCCACGATAAAAATCCACACTGCCAGCAGTGTGTTTCGATCGAGATACGTTGGAATTATGAGTCGGACTTGCAATGCCTAAGCCACGGACGCCACGGGACGCACCAAGCCAGGAGAAATTATTTCGCTGCTATCCTGAGGACTAACCAAACACAGATATGAAAGGGATCTGTACTTACTTATAGGCTCTTACTCATTATTTCAAGATCCTCGCCGGTGCAACAGAGTTCGTGCACTGCGCTGAGATTCTTCAGACTCCACCATGAGTTAGAAGTAGAACGGAGCACTTATGGGTTGCACCCGTGTGCCATAATGTTGAACCGTTGAATAAACATAAATACACTCATAGATAGATAGATAGATAGATAGATAGATAGATAGATAGATAGATAGATAGATAGATAGATAGATAGATAGATAGATAGATAGATAGATAGATAGATAGATAGATAGATAGATAGATAGATAGATAGATAGATAGATAGATAGATAGATAGATAGATAGA
>CAJHNH020004890.1:2612975-2634925 GCA_905116865.2 Candidula unifasciata
ACTACTACTACTACTACTACTACTACTACTACTATTACTACTACTACTACTACTACTGCTGCTGCTGCTGCTGCTACTACTACTACTACTACTAATAATAATAATAATAATGATAATAATAACAATACCCCCTTTCCCACTCTAAAAGAAAAAAAAAAATTAGCTAGATTGACTGTATTTTCAACAATTGCTACTATGTGACGGGAAGATATTTGTCCAAACCTGGAACTAATGTCACCAGCAGTCGCCACACACTGTGCAGTTTATATTACTATTTCAATTTTGATAGGTTATAATATCGGTCCTCCCTGTACGTTAGCAGCTAATTAAAGTGATCTTTAAAACGAATCATACAATTCCTGAGCTACTTGTGCAGCTAAACTCTACACCTAAATCACATTTTAAGTTAAAAAAAAAAAAAAACATTTACAACATTTTCTTACTTGGCTGACGCTGCCAAGGCACTTTCACTTAGAAAGCAAAATACTTGAGGCATACATGGACAAAAATGCATTAAAATAAACAATCCATGGTGAATTTCTCATTTAACACAAAACACAAGTTTGAACAACGGATCAACATCATGGCACACGGGTAGTAACCCATAAGTGCTCCGTTCTTCTTCTAACTCAAGTCTGAGTCCGAAGAAGCTCAGCACAGTGCACAGGCTCTGTAGCATCAGTGAGGATCCTGAAATACTTTGGTTAGATTTTTAACCCCAAATTGTGCCTGGGCGGCGTCTTTTGTCTACTCTTTTCGATTTCCAACTGTCAAGGGATTTTTTTTTAACAGGCGCATCAATACGCACGAGCGTTTTTTCTCACTACCCAGAGACCGGGAGGAATTACTAGAATTCGAAGTCCACGTGAAAAATCCCAGCCCTTACCGAGGATTGAACCCAGAACCTCTAGCACTCGAGACGGACACCAAGCCTCAAAACCATTCAGCCCCATAACTTAACAAGAATCTCACAGTTAGTAATATGTTTTGCTTGTACAAATCAAGTAATAATAAGCCTGTTCTGCCGTGTGTATGCCCTCTAGGATTCCCACTCTTTTTCTATATTCCAATTCTGTCGGAGAACACTGTTGGGCATGCTTGATGGAACCCAGCCTGGCACTGCTAGCCTCTCTCATCAACGTTCGTTTTAGGAATCAAAGATTATTTCCAAAGATAATTTACTTGTCACTCAGAATATAATTAGGAAATTATTTTACACAAACAAAATTATATTTTTAAAATAAGCGACTTACACTGAAATAAGTATATGCAGTAGCACTTAATCTATACTTATAAAAACGTATTAACCCTTTACTTCTATAAATTATAACATTAGAAATGTTAAACTTTCATAAATACAAGCAAATTTCGCTGATTTTTATTTTACATGTGTAAAGCATACTGTGTTTAGTAAAATATTATATTAACAAAAAAAAAAAAAAAAAGATAATTATTTATATAACTAAGTTGCTCATGTCAAAACACGGTAAGGATAACCTAGCTTACAATGCCTAAAGTTGTCGGATGAGTCGGCTAAAAAGCTCACAGATCCTAGCGCTACTGAGAAGAGAAACAATTCAGTTACGTTCCAAACAAACAACTACCCCCCCCCCCCCCCCCCCTAAAAAAAATCGGACAAATAATCAAATAATAATAATAATTATAATACCAAGAAGAAACAGAAGCGGCAGGAGGATGAGCAGGAGGAGGAGACTAAGAAGAAACAGAAGAATACAAGAAGAAGAAGAAGAAGATGAAGAAGAAGTTGTAGAAGAAGTAGTAGGAGTAGTAGCAGTAGCAGCAGCAGCAGCAGCAGTAGTAGTAGTAGTAGTAGTAGCAGTAGTAGTAGTAGTAGTAGTAGTAGTAGTAGTAGTAGTAGTAGTAGTAGTAGTAGTAGTAGTAGTAGTAGTAGTAGTAGTAGTAGTAGTAGTAGTAGTAGTAGTAGTAGTAGAAGAAGAAGAAGAAGAAGAAGAAGAAGAAGAAGAAGAAGAAGAAGAAGAAGAAGAAGAGAAAGAAGTAGAAGAAGTAGAAGAAGTAGAAGAAGAAGAGGAAGAAGAAGAAGAAGAAGAAGAAGAAGAAGAAGAAGAAGAAGAAGAAGAAGAAGAAGAAGAAGAAGAAGAAGAAGAAAAAGAAGAAGAAGAAACAAACATACTGAGTAATAAATTTGAATGTGAATAAAATTGGTCACACACAAAGCCCCACACCCATCCCCAGGCTACACAGCAAAAACGTTAATTTCAGGCAGAAATGTGCAGTTTTTTGAGTGGTCAGAATAATATTATGGGCAGCAAAATATTTGCTTTCATATACGAACACACTGTGTGTGTGTGTGTGTGTGTGTGTGTGTGTGTGTGTGTGTGTGTGTGTGTGTGTGTGTGTGTTGTGTGTGTGTGTGTGTGTGTGTGTGTGTGTGTGTGTGTGTGTGTGTGTGTGTGTGTGTGTGTGTGTGTGTGTGTGTGTGTGTGTGTGTGTGTGTGTGTGTGTGTGTGTGTGTGTGTGTGTGTGTGTGTGTGTGTGTGTGTGGTGTGTGTGTGTGTGTGTGTGTGTGTGTGTGTGTGTGTGTGTGGTGTGTGTGTGTGTGTGTGTGTGTGTGTGTGTGTGGTGTGTGTGTGTGTGTGTGTGTGTGTTGTGTGTGTGTGTGTGTGTGTGTGGTGTGTGTGTGTGTGTGTGTGTGTGTGTGTGTGTGTGTGTGTGTGTGTGTGTGTGGTGTGTGTGTGTGTGTGTGTGTGTGTGTGTGTGTGTGTGTGTGGTGTGTGGTGTGTGTGTGTGTGTGTGTGTGTGTGTGTGCAGACTGTTGGTTCATTGTATCTCAGGCAGATTAACTCCAGTGTCGAAGGAATTAGTCGCCTGTTAATGTTACGACATTTTGTGAGTGGACGGTGTGTCTATTTCCTCTTGTAAAAATATGGTAAAACCGATAGTAACAATAATTCACTTGAATGAAGAGTAACGTATATTTATTACAGTATATTTCTTGCTGTAAAAAATTATGCACAAAGAAGAAGTTAACATATTTAGTAAACTAAACTGTCTGTTATATTTTATTAGACATTTAGTAAAATGTCTGTTATATTTTATGAGACATTTAGTAAAATGTATGTTATATTTTATGAGACATTTAGTAAAATGTCTGTTAAATGTTATGAGACATTTAGTAAAATGTCTGTTATATTTTATGAGACATTAAGTAAAATGTCTGTTATATTTTATAAGACATTTAGAAAAATGTATGTTATATTTCATAAGACATTTCGTAAAATGTCTGTTATGTTTATTAGACATTTAGTAAAATGTCTGTTATATTTTATAAGACATTTAGAAAAATTTCTTTTATATTTTATGAGATATTTGGTAAAATGTCTTTTATATTTTATGAGACATTTAGAAAAATGTCTGTTATATTTTATGAGACATTTAGTATAATGTCTGTTATATTTTATGAGAATTTTAGTAAAATGTCTGTTATATTTTATGAGACATTCAGTAAAATGTCTGTTATATTTTATGAGACATTTAGTAAAATGTCTGTTATTTTTTATGAGACATTTAGTAAAATGTCTGTTATTTTTTATGAGACATTTAGAAAAATGTCTGTTATATTTTATGAGACATTAAGTAAAATGTCTGTTATATTTTATAAGACATTTAGAAAAATGTATGTTATATTTTATAAGACATTTCGTAAAATGTCTGTTATATTTTATGAGACATTTAGTATAATGTCTGTTATATTTTATGAGAATTTTAGTAAAATGTCTGTTATATTTTATGAGACATTTAGTGAAATGTTGTAACTAACTCAAAACAAGTCCAGCAAGTATGTTTCTCAAACAGCTCTTCGCACATTTAGTCGAGTATGTTTAAATATGAAGCATGTTACGCTAGTTTTCACTTCAGCCCTTCTTATAACATATGTCCCCATAACTACTCAAACTTTAACAATGTTAGTAAACTATTTGTCACTTTTCAACATACTTTAACCACATATTAATAACTTTTGTCCCCATAACTACTCATACTTTAACAATGTTAGTAAACTATTTGTCACTTTTCAACATGCTTTAACCACATATTAATATCATATGTCCCCATAACTACTCAAACTATAACAATGTTAGTAAACTATTTGTCACTTTTCAACATGCTTTAACCGCATATTAATATCATATGTCCCCATAACTACTCAAACTATAACAATGTTTGTAAACTATTTGTCACTTTTCAGCATGCTAACTGGGTATTATTTCCCATCCTTTCTTAAGATGGAATTTTTCGTTAATTGAAGCCCTACTCTGGCTTTTGCCAGGGGCCGCAATATAGCCAGGCCATAAATATGGCCAATTGGCTGAACGCGGTTTCTGGGACCTCTCCACGGTGATCCTCATCCACATGGTGGCACTTTGTGTCATCGGGTGTTTATCGCTTGTGTGATTTCCTAGTGGGGTAAAAGTCTACTATTGCTTCAATTAGACATAAGTTCCCCATGTGGGTTCTAGGCTCCACTGTTGGGGGAGGGGGGGGGGGACCAGAATAGAACCACTGCCTCCCCAACAAGCATGTCGTAGGAGTCGACTATTGGGAGCTTCCTTTGAAGTCGGAGTGCATCAGCCCAAGCGGCAAGGAACAACCGACTGCACACAAATAAGCCAGTAAAACCGGTGTAAATGCAAAACTCAGGCCCTGGCACAAAGCGGGCTTTCCGTCGGAGCTTACAACCGATGAACAAAGAAAAAGAAGAAATAGATATTAGTAAACTATTTTTCCTACTACAGCACACGCTTCAACAATATTAGTAAGCTACTTTCAACTCCAACACGCGCTATGATTATATTTGTAAAATGTTTTCACTACAACCCAAGCTTTGATAAAATTAATAAATATTTGTAACAGTAACACATGTTTGATTTTTATTAGTAAAATATGTGTAGCTCCAACACGTGTTTTATTTATATCAGTTACATATTTATAATTCCAACACGCACTTTATTTATATTAGTAAAACATTTGTAACCTTAACAAGTGTTTTTGTAAAATAGTAAAATATTTTTCACTACAACGCATGCTTTAAACTTATTAGTAAAATATTAGTAACTCCAACACGCGATTTATTTGTATTAGTAAAACAGTTGTAACCCCAGCAAGTGTTTTAGTAATATTAGTAAAATATTTTTCACTACAAGGTTGTTGCATATCCTTTACAGGACGTTGCAGAACCAACACCAACAGCACCTGGCTGTTGTGTGGTTTTTTCTAGGCAATTTACGTTTAGTAGTTTGTCATTGCTTGCTGGACGGTCGGCTTTCTTGATACCACTGTCAAAACCAACGCAAGGCGCATGGCCCGCAGCTGGGATCGAACCTGACATCCCGGCACTACGAAGCGTTCGCATCGACTTAGCCACAGAGCCGACTTTTCAAAACAACGCATGCTATAATAATATTAGTAAAATATTTGTAACTCCCTCGCGGGTTTTGATATTATTAGTAAAATATTTGTAACTCCGACAGTCGCTTTATTTATATCAATAAAGTATTTTCAGCTCCAACAAGTGCTTTAATTAGTTATGTTACTAAAATATCTGTAACTCCAACACATACTTTACTTAGCTTATCATCATGTAGCAGGTCCTTTGCAGAACGTCGCTCTCATTACAGTCTGCCTGAAAGAAACTCGGTCTCTCGCCAGTTCTCCCGCCTTATGCACTTTCACACTCAAGGAGTCACTTATATCATGTGCCCATCTTCGTGTCGGTCGGCCCCTGCCCCTTCTTCCTGGTACAGTGCCTTCTGCTATAGTTTTTTCCAATCCGTTATGGCGCTTGCAATGACCAAAATATTTCAGCTTCCGAGAAAGGATGTTATTAGCCAATCTTCCTTGATGTTCAGATCTATTAAGACGTCAATATTTCTCCTCTTCTTTGTCCAAGATATTCTGAGAATCTTTCTATAGCATTTCAGCTCAAAAGCCCCTATTCTCTTTCTTAACGACTGAGAGATAGTCCACGACTCACATCCGTATGTAGCCACAGGGAAGATGCATGCTCTCAAAATTCTAATTTTGATCTCCTTGCTGGTGCTTAACCATAGACTTTTAAGGCTTTTCAATCTTTGCATTGCCAAGGCCATCCTCGTTTTAATTTATGTTGAACAATCTCCATTGCTGTTTATTATAGATCCTAGATATTCAAAGTTTGTGACATTTTAAATTTCTTCATTATTTATTGTTATTTTTGGGTGACAGCCAGTTTTATCTGTGGACATTATTTTCGTTTTCTTTAAATTCAAGAACAGATTTTGATCTTCACTGTTCTTTTGGACGGACAATATTAAATTTTCGATTCCCTTTACGCTGTTCGAAAGGAGGTCTGTGTCATCTGCGTAGCGGAGTTCCGGAATAGGGTTGTCACCAATTTTGAGCGGATCATAACTGTCACAAGTCTGGTCATTTCTCATTATATTTTCTGAGTATATATTGAATAGGTATGGTGAGAGAATGCACCCCTGCCTCACCCCCTTTTGCACCTCGAACCAATCAGATGTTTCACCAGCTGCTCTGATGGCTGCTTGTTGTTCATGATAAAGATTTTCAATTAAATGCACTAAATGCGCTGGAAACCCCATACTTTTCATAATAGTCCACAGTTTTTGGTGCTGGACACAATCAAATGCCTTGCTATAATCAATAAAACAAGCATGGAGATCTTTGTTGTATTCTCTGCATTTTTCAAAAATTATTCTCACATTAAAGATGTGATCCCTAGTTCCTCTACCCTGTCTGAAACCCGCTTGTGCTTCATGTAGCTCATATTGTAGTTTCCTTTCAATCCTTTTCATGATAATTCGTAAAAGAATTTTGCTAGCATGACTCATTAATGCGATGGTACGGTAGTTGGAGCATGGTTTCAGATTTCCTTTCTTTGGGAGAGGAATATAGACTGTTCTTTTCCACGCTTTAGGCCAAATGCCACTGTTCCAGATCTTCGAGCACAGTGCATGGTAGATTCGGACGCTGGCCCCTCCTCCTGCTTAAAGTAGTTCTGCTGGTATTTCGTTGCAACCTGGTGACTTTCCTTTCTTCAGGCTGTATATTGCTGATCGTACCTCATCCAGTAATGGCTCTGGTTCTTTTTCATAACTTTGACAAGTCGTTTTTGAATTACCTGTTACATCCCCATACATTTCTCTACAGTATTCTTTCCATCTTTCTAATATGTCTTTGGTTTCCGTTAATGTGTTACCGTTTTTATCACTTATTACATGAAAAGAAGGATTGAATTCGCCTTTCAAAGTTTTAATTTCTTTAAACATGTCTTTGTCTCTTCCTTGCATCTGGAGTTGTTCAATTATATTACAGGTATTTATAATAAACTGTTTTTTTTATCTCCTCTGATAGCTCTTCTGATTTCTTTCGTGTAGTTCCTATATGCATGGCTATTTCTTTCTGTCCCTACTTGCTTTAAATTTCTTCTTTCTTCTGTCAGCTTGAAAGTTTTTTCTGTAATGTAAATCTGTTTCTTTACTTAGCTTGATTAGTAAAATATTCGAAACTCCAACTCGTACTTTACTTAGTTAGGTTAGTAAAATATTCGAAACTCCAACTCGTACTTTACTTAGATTAGTAAAATATTCGAAACTCCAACTCGTACTTTACTTAGTTAGATTAGTAAAATATTTGCAACTCCAATACGGACTTTAATAAAATTAGTAGAATGTTTGTAACTCCATCACGTTCTTTAATAATGTTAGTAAAATAATTGTAACTCCAACATGTGCTTTGATTAGTTATATTACTAACATATGTGTAACTCCTACAGGTACTTTAGTTAGGTTTAGTAGTAAAATATTTTAAACTCCCACAAGTGGTTCAATAATATTAGTAGAACTGGTTTGGATCTTTGGTAAGGGTTGGAGATTCTTTCTGTCGGCGTCAAATATAAAAATTATAATGTGCATAGTTCGTGGCTACTGCACTAGCCATGCGGCCCGCAAAATCCTCAAATTCATGACCCCTGACTCCCCCTTTTCCGTCCCAAACCAGCCTAAACAGTGGTAAAGACATAATCACCATACTATTGGTGATTATTCCACATATAATGTGATGTTCTTGATTTCGTTTAATCACAGAGTGTACATTAATCATTTGTTTCTGATCGGTGAGTTTCATTCCACGTGTTTGTGTCTTTATTGGGTTCCTTCGGAGCTCAGTATTTATTCTTTAGGACAAAGGCAATGGGGTAGAAAGTCTTTGTGACTGAAACCATTAATGTAGAATTGACCATAAACTGTTTACAATTGTGTGCAATTACATACTAAATGCCTAAAATTAATCACACTCATTCATAAGAGGTTAAAGTTTATCTACAGTTGGTGATAATTTGTTAGATATGCAAACATTTCTTGAAATGTTTATTTGACTTCCGCAGCACAGTTTCAGCAAACAGATGAGTTTGTAAATTCCTCGTCAAATGTCCACTATTATAAACAATCTTAGATGAAATGCCTATACTGAGTAAACTTCGGAATTTAGCGTGCATGACTGTCAAATATCTACGTCTGCGACTTAAAAAGATTCACCATAGGTTGGTAACATATTTCTAAATGTACTATAGTTCGTTCAACAACTCATAAACACACTTGCAAGCCATTTTCTCGAAAACTACCTGTTAGATCTCAATTAATTTTTCTTGCATGCAGCCTTAGAATATCCATAATGCAGAAATAGTGGTATTCTTTAGTTAGTCCATAGATATTTTATGTTTTACAGTAAAAATTTGCAATTCGGGTTTTATTATTTTTTCTAGAGGCGTGTCTTCATAAAACATTGATAGGTGAAGTAAATTTATTTGTTCTCATTTATGTTCAACTGAGTTGGGTTGAGCTGAGTCAAGAAAACATCACATCACTTGGGGCACTCACATAAGCGCTCCTTTCCCATCATCAGCAGCCAGCGCAGAGTTCCAATACTAATGGCACCGGACGCAGTCTGATTTATATGTCCATCTTGCCATTCCTCTGAGTGTAGTGTGCTGGTCAGGCCCTCTGGTCACACCCAGTTGTATCATTTTCTCCAGGCCATGATAATCTATTTTTTCTTCTGACTTCATTGCTTGTTCACAAAGGACCTAGACCACATCTGCCTTGTCATGTATCAACTCACCACCCAGTGGTGCAGACCCAGACAAGCTGTCTGCCTTGTTCAATTGTAATCATGTCCCCACTATGCAAGAGTTAGTATTTCCCTTCGGTCACTATGAGACCCCAGTGTGTATCTTAACTGCACAGCAAATTGTATTATGGTTAACACATTTGAATATGGAGATGTATTTATTGCAATTGTAGATGTACCTAACGAGTTGATGATATTCAATCCCTCATCGAAAAATGGTTTTAATCATTCCGAATCTGACGATCCCAAAAGGTTGATTATTGTTACTGGCTGAACAAATTGTAATCCATCTCGGTGCCAGTACTCGTCTTTCTCTCGGAGTACATGTTCAACACACTTTTTCCAGAAATGAATGTCTATTTCCAAGAGGAACTCGCGTGTCAGAACTTCAACATCACACATTTTAAATGTACTGTTTTTTTTCGGCACCTTGTCTTTTGACTTTACCCCAAGCAAACTCGGCCGGGTTGAGGTGTGAATGATATGCATGGAGTCACAGAGAAGTGTGGCCGTATTCATTAATGATTTTGTCAGTGAGATACACCCTTGTCTTATTTGTTTTCCTCACAAGCTGCGACAAATCTGCCTACAAAATATGGAGCATAATCCCTCAACCACCTCAACGTTCTACCCTTTGCTATCGCATGCAGCTCTCCTCATGTCCTCCCCATCTTTTAAACTTCGCTCTCCAGCTCCCGTCTCCATGTGTTTTTGTTGTTGTTGTTGTTCCTTTATTTCTATACTCCTGTGGGTTCCAGTGCAAAGACATTCTAGTTATATTATTCTCAGGTTTTCTCAACGTGTGTCCTATCAAACGCCATCGTCTTTTCTTCACCTCTTAGTCCACTGGAACGTGTTCTCCGAAAGCTCTACGCTAGAGATTCTGCCATACCATTTAATTTCCTCTATTCTGCACAGGCACCAGATAATGAATGTTCGTAGTTTATTATTAATTGCCTTAGTTCTTCTCCATTTTCCCCACCCCATCCAATTTCAGCAAACGTCTAAATAATCACATGTTACAATATGCTTGCTAGGGGACAGTGGCCTATTTCCCCGCTCTCCAGTGGGGGGTCCCGAAACCCACACGGGAAGCAACATTTTCTGTTATCACTTGTACAAGGCAGGGTCGACCCTGGAGCCATGTGGTCACCAACAAAGACCAATCAGTAAATGAGCACCGATGTTAATTCTGAGGCGCTTTGTACAAGATAGATAGTGTCGGCAATCACAGGATCTGTGAGATGAAAGACTTCGTTAATCAGGCAAAGTCTGAGACCCTCTCGTCGCAGGGTCTTTCTTTATTGGCAATGTGTTTATTTAATTAGGCTGCGGGATCAGGAGGTTTCGGTCACTGTTTTCTCATGACTAAAATAAATGTCAGAATTGTCCAGTTTTCTCCTCCTCCTCCTTTTCCCTCCTATTCCTTCACATCCCTCCTCCCCCTAAAGTCTTATTTATTAATTTTCCTACTTTTTTATTTCTTGTTTTAAATCTTACTGTTAAAAATTTTTTTTAGCGTCGTCTCTACATCGTCTTGGGGTTCGCCGGCTGTAAAGTCCAGCGGAAAGTTCTGGTTGTTTGTCCACTTCTGGACTTCAGTCTAGATTTGGCCCGTGGATCGCCAGTTGAATAGATACGCTTTTTAAATATACGGATAATGGAAATATACCTTTTCATATTTGGTAAAATAAATAATAAAGAATGTATGTGCAAATCACGTAAATGACATATTTAATCCATGAAAAAAAATTTTTTGTTTAAACAATTGCGGTTGTAGGAGGAAAAAACGAATTTGTTTATGCCCCTGCAGATTACAAGACCCTCAGTTGTTGCGTATCTAGCGAATAGCTAAATCCAAGATCCTCAGCTGTTGCGTATCTAGCGAATAGCTAAATCCAAGATCCTCAGCTGTTGCGTATCTAGCAAATAGCTAAATCCAAGATCCTCAGCTGTTGCGTATCTAGCAAATAGCTAAATCCAAGATCCCCAGCTGTTGCGTATCTAGCAAATAGCTAAATCCAAGATCCTCAGCTGTTGCGTATCTAGCAAATGGCTAAATCCAAGATCCTCAGCTGTTGCGTATCTAGCAAATAGCTAAATCCAAGATCCCCAGCTGTTGCGTATCTAGCAAATAGCTAAATCCAAGATCCTCAGCTGTTGCGTATCTAGCAAATAGCTAAATCCAAGATCCTCAGCTGTTGCGTATCTAGCGAATAGCTAAATCCAAGATCCTCAGCTGTTGCGTATCAAGAGAATAGCTAAATCCAAGATCCTCAGCTGTTGCGTATCTAGCAAATAGCTAAATCCAAGATCCTCAGCTGTTGCGTATCTAGCAAATAGCTAAATCCAAGATCCTCAGCTGTTGCGTATCTAGCAAATAGCTAAATCCAAGATCCTCAGCTGTTGCGTATCTAGCAAATAGCTAAATCCAAGATCCTCAGATGTTGCGTATCTAGCAAATAGCTAAATCCAAGATCCTCAGATGTTGCGTATCTAACAAATAGCTAAATCCAAGATCCTCAGCTGTTGCGTATCTAGCAAATAGCTAAATCCAAGATCCCCAGCTGTTGCGTATCTAGCAAATAGCTAAATCCAAGATCCTCAGCTGTTGCGTATCTAGCAAATAGCTAAATCCAAGATCCTCAGCTGTTGCGTATCTAGCAAATAGCTAAATCCAAGATCCTCAGCTGTTGCGTATCTAGCAAATAGCTAAATCCAAGATCCTCAGATGTTGCGTATCTAGCAAATAGCTAAATCCAA
The DNA here is from genome assembly GCA_905116865.2 of Candidula unifasciata. Classification (NCBI taxonomy): domain Eukaryota; kingdom Metazoa; phylum Mollusca; class Gastropoda; order Stylommatophora; family Geomitridae; genus Candidula; species Candidula unifasciata. The sequence continues at coordinate 2,624,904 of CAJHNH020004890.1, forward strand.
GATCCTCAGCTGTTGCGTATCTAGCAAATAGCTAAATCAAGCACTGGGTAGATCCTTGTATCCTTAGCGTGCTGATAGAATCAGCGGCGGGCAGCAAACTGCAGTAGCCCAGTGGCAAGACGCTTGCTTGTCGGCTCGATGGTCTTCAGTTCCAATCCTATCCTGGTAGATTTTTATTTAATAAAAAAATGACCTGGGCTACCTGGTGGACCCAGCCTTAAATTGACACCATAAAATGTCACGGGAAATAGAGGCGGCAGATGTGTTGCTGACCATGTCACTCATCGTTGCTGATTCATCTAATAAAAATATGGTCAAAAGAAATCAAACCGGACGAAAAGTCGAACCGGTGAGCTTTACATTTTCACATATATCAACGTAGCGGCCAGAAAGCTTTCATCTTCACATTACACGAATGTACCATTCGACAAACACGAAAAAAAAAAAAAAAATACACAAAAACACTTGGCTGAAGTATCTCTGCGAGAAATCAAATATTTGTCTTAAATACGGATAGTGCCCCCTATTCCTGCCGTGCCACCGGTGCGAAAAGGGTCCTATGTTTCTTTTTAAAGGCTTCATCATTATCAGTGTGTGCTGTTGTACGTCATATATTGTTGGTATTTTATTTTCCCATCTCGCTCTATCATATGTGATTGTTTCAACATCATGGGGGAAATGTGCAAGGCATCAACGTGGTTTTGTTTCGCGATAGGTCAGTTAAGTGATTTTGTGTATTCGTGTGGTTTTGTTTGATTCATGTATGTGCTTATGAAGGCTCTGTAGCCGCAACGTTCACTGTTGTTTTGTATTTGTCATATTGTGAAGCTCGCTGATCTACTTTTCGTTCTGTTTTGCATCTTTCCATAACATGATGGGTGGTATTTGCTTCAGCCTTTTTTGCTTTTCTGATCTTTTCTTCTTCTTCTGCGTTCGATATCAGTCATGCTAAACATTGAGTCCCGTCTGGGTCACAAATAGGATTGTGCGTTTAAGGTTGCCACCAGTCCCCCATAGCTTCTCACGCAATGTGGATCCTTTGGGCCAGATCCACAGTCTTTGCTGGGAAAGGTTAGGGCAGTACTGTAGTATGTGTTCAGGGGTCTGTCTTTCTCCTCCACAATCACAGGCAGCAGATTCTTTTATGCCTATCCTGAAGCCCGGCTCTCTAGCGAAGTTGGTTAAACCTGATTTTCGCGGCGGCCGGGTGACGAACTCCTTGTGGTCCGGGTTCATTCCTGGGGGTAGGCAGAAAAGCCACATTTCTCCCAGATTAATGGTACCTATAATGGAATCAAGGCCGAAGGGTTGCGATATCCATAGTACCGAGCCAAAGGGTTTACAACACATGGTTTCTGGATACGTAAAAAAAAAAAAAAAAATGCCTATCCTGTACAAGTGTGCTCGAAGACCACAGTGTCCAGTCCGAAGTCTAAAAATTGATGTTTGTTCTTTCCTGTTGAGTTTGTTTCTGCTGTCACTCTCTGGTCTGTAATCTCCATTCTGCCTTCTCCACTCCCGCTTGAAAGACTGCTTTATCGCTGTTTTTGTTTCCTTGTAGCTGTGTGGTGGATGAGGTTGTGGAAGATTACTCCCAGCTTTTGCCAACTCATCTGCTCTCTCATTTCCTTGAATTCCACAGTGGGCTGGTATCCACTGCAAGACCAGTTCTGCTTCCTTGGAGAGTAAGCCAATGTTGGTCCTTAGATCAGCAATTAGTTTGTCTTGTTTTTTGCTGGATAGTGCTTGAAGAACAGACAATGAGTCGCTAAGTATAACTGCTTTTCTTATCAACGCTCGCCCTAGTGTGAGTTTTTTTTTTGGGGGGGGGGGGGGGGGGGGGGGGGGGGGGGGGGGGGGGGGGGGGAAGATGGTGGAACATTCTTGTCTAATCAGTCCATTCGCTTGCCATTGCCTAAAAAGCCAACAAAAATATGTTGTGTTCGCAGAATTTATATTTTTGTATATGTTATTGTTTTCGAAAACAGAGTCTTACGACGAATCTTTGGACCTATCCAAGATGCAAACAGCGGTGAATGGAAAATGAGAAGCAACAACGAAATTCATAATGTTTAAATCACCACTGATCACTGGCATCATGAGAGCTAACAGACTAAAATGGTTGGGGCATATTGAAAGAATGTTAGAAGACAGAGAAGTAAAAATGTATACACATGAGAGAGGAATAGGCGAAGACCACGAGGCAGACAAAAAAGAAGTTCGAGAGATAATGTCCAGCCAGACCTGCCAACAACTGATGTCACAAATTATGAAGATAAGGCCAGCAAGAGAGATGAATGGAGACAAGTGATATCTGCAGTAAACTCACTTCCAACCACATGAAAATTCTTCTACGGTAATGATTTATATTTCAATTAGTAATTTTAGTTTTCTTGTGAAAAAGAGTTTAAAAAAAAAAAAATTTTTTTTTTAAAGCAAACACGATATTACACACAATTTTCTTTTATAATTAAAACGCTGTATTCTGTATAAATAAAGTAATACCTGCTATGCGAAATTTTTTTTAATAAAGCGATCACATCTTCTTCATTGTCTTTTGCAATCGAAAATGATGTTTCTACAAGTAATAAATATCTGTTAGGCGTAAAAAATGTTTTTCTTCCGTAAACAGTCTATGACATAACAACACATGACAATTGTTATTTAAAATACATTGCAAACGTTTTCCCTAGAAGTAAAAAATAACTATAACAGGTTAAAAAAAGTATTGTTACATAATTACACAATCGACTCCTAATTTTAAAAGAATGATTTTCTTCCAAATAATACACTCACAGTGTCCTCCCGAAAATTAGACCCGGTCTTATATTAATATGTACTGTAGAAAAGACATGATGGCTTATTTTCAAGAGATGTCTTTTTATCATAATCTTTAATTATTCAAGTACACAAGAATGCATTTATACAAGTTAACAAATATACATGTATCATTTTCCATAGCCAGCTCTCCGGCCCATGTGCTTTCAGTGCCAATGCATCTTCAATGTATCCATCTTCACTGTGGTCGACCTTTGCCTCGCCTTCCATAAACTGCACCTTCCATCACCATCTTTTCCAAGCTACCATGACGCTTGATGTGGCCAAAATACTTCAACTTTCAGAACAGAATGCTGTTTATGAGCCAGTTCTCCTTGATGTTAAGCTCGTTCAGGATGTCGATGTTTTTTCTCTTCCTGGTCCATGGTATTCTAAGAATTTTTCTATAACATTATAATTCGAAAGCTCCAGTCTTTTCCCTCAGTGACTGAGTGAGAGTCCAAGACTCACAATCCTAAGTTGCCACAGATAAAATGCATGATCTCAAGATTTTTACTTTAACCAATTGACTAGTGCTTTGCCATCGGTTCTTCATGCTATTTAATCTCTGCATTGCCAATGCAAGTCTTCTTCTGACTTCTTTTGAGCAGTCTCCACTGTTGTTCACTAAAGAGCCCAAGTATTCGAAATCTGTTACATTTTCTATTTGTTCATTTTCGATTGTGATACCTGGTTGGTGTGCTGTATTTACTGAGGACATCATTTTTGTTTAAAAATAATTCAGAAACAGATTCACTTCTTCGCTGTATTTTTTGACGTCCATAATTAATTTTTTTCTAAACCTTGTACACTGTTGGAAAGGAGAACTGTGTCGTCTGCATATCTGAGTTCTGGGATAGGATAGCTTAAAATTTTTAGTGGATCAAAGCTCTCACACGCCTCACTGCTAACTCATAACATTTTCACCATACATGTTAAAAAGGGAGGGGGAAAGAATGCAGCCCTGTCTCACTCCTTTCTGCACTTCAAACCATTCTGTTGTTTCACCAGCTACTCTGACTGCTGCTTGTTGTTCGTTGTAAAGAGATTCCATTAAGTCCACCAGATGATTTGGAAATCCCATGCCTCTCATTATATGCCTTGCTGTAGTATATGAAACAAGTTTGAAGGTCTATCTTGTATTCTCTATACTTCTCTAGGATGATTCTCATATTGAAAATATGGTCTCTTGTTTACTTGCCACGTCTAAAACCTGCTTTTGTTTCTTGTGGTTCATATTTCAATTTATTCCCAATCCTCGTCAGAATTATATGCAGAAGGATTTTGCTGGCATGACTAATTAGAGCTATAGTACAATAATTGGTACACAATTTGAGATTTACTTTTTTGGGAGGGGAATATATACTGATCTCTTCCACGCTTTGGGTCAGTCAGCTCCGTTCTATAGTTTCACACATAGTGCATTGTATAGAATTACGCTGGCTTTTCCTCCAGCCTGAATTAACTCTGCTGGTATGTCGTCACATCTCGGAGATTTACCTGTTTTCAGGTTCATTATTGCTATTCTTGCTTCCTCTAATGGAGGTTATGGCTCTTATTTCTTTGATTTCTTCTGTACTATCTGGCATGTTTTTTGGAATCTTTATACATTTCTCCACAATACTCCTTCCATCTTTCAAGTATTTCTTTGCTCTCTGTCAAGGCGTTGTAATTTTTATCGTTTATTACGTTCATTGAAGGTTTGAACTTTGTTGTTAATGTTGTGATCGCTTTGAACATTTCTCTATCCCTTCCCTTTTGCTTGAGATGGTCTATTTTGTTGCATGTCTTGATAACAAATTGTTTCTTGTCTTCTCTGATGTCATTTCTCACTTTCTTCGTGTGGTTTTTGCACACTGTGTTGCTGGTTTCTGTCCTGTGTTTGTTTCAGTTTTCTTCTTTGTTCAGATAACCTCAGAGTTTCTTCTGTGATGTATTCCTGTTTATTGTATACTTTCCTAGGTACCATATTTTGCGCTGTCGTAATGATTATGTCTCTTGCCTGTGAGGCTAGTTCATCAGGTGACATTTCTTCCTGAACTGCCATCAATATCTCAAACTTATTTTTCACTTCTACACCAAACTCTGATGGTGTGAGTGTTAGATCAAAACGAATTGGATGCAGCCCTTTCAGAACTTTTTCCAGTTTTAACTTGAGGTTTGCCAGAATCAATTTATGGTATGTTTCACCATCAGCGCCGGGTAGTGTTTTTGCGGATGTTATGCATGTCTTCCATGTCTGTTGCGTCATGATGTAGTCAATTTGATTGGTGATGACCACATGAACAGCCTTCTTGGGTGTTGTTTGGAAAAACTATTTGCGATGACAAGACAGTTTTCTATGCAAAAATCTTTTCTCACCGCTCTCTTATGCAGTGTGGATCTCGCACCTTTTCTTCCCTTTCCCGTCTCTCTGCACCTTTTTTTTTGTGGCGTTAACATTTCCCATAATTATCACAGTATCTCTTTTCTTTAATTTTTCTAATTGGTGTTGCACATTATTGTAACACTTTTAATGTTCTTCTTCTCCATATGAAGATGTTGGTGCGTAAACTTGTATAATAGAGAGGTTTTTTCATTTTTTGCTTTTAGTCTGACAGTAAGAATGCGATCGTTGACAGGGTTGTAACCAAGTAGAGCTGAAGAGACTTTTTGGGATAGCAAGAGACCAGTTCCGCTTTGTCCACCTTTCTCCTTCCCGGAATAGATGAAGGTTTCTCCCATTTCGAACTTAAAATGGCCTTGTCCCCCCCCCCTCCCCCACCTATGTTTAGAAATTCCAAGAATGTCGACGTTTGCACCTCCTTATTTCCCTGCTGATCATGCTAAGTTTCCTTTGATATAAACTCCTTACCTTCCTTGTTACTATCTTCGTTTTACTTTTTTATGTTTTCGTTCAACGACAGAGCCTTCCACTGCAGCGTATTCAGTAGCATTTCTGTCGTCAAGTGCCGATTGGTCTATTAAATATAGGTCTAGCCCTATATGCCCAATACCCTGACGAAAAAAAGGTCCTCTACTATCTTACTTACTAAAAATGTTTTAAGTTCTCTCTCCCCCCCCCGCCCCTCCCTTTACAAGTAATATCTTTTATGTGTAAAATCGATTTATCTCTAGGGGGAAAAAACAGTCACATAACTGTCTCTTATGATGAACAACATGACTGTCATCCAACTCGCTGCCAACATTTAGATGTAATAGATATCTCTTACACGTAATAAAAACCTCTTACATTTAATAAATACCTCTTACATGTAATAAATACCTCTTACACGTAACAAAATCCTCTTACATTTAATAAATACCTCTTACATGTAATAAATATCTCTTACACATAATAAATATCTCTTACTTTTGACAAAATACCTCTTAAATGTAATAAATATCTCTTACATGTAATAAATACCTCTTACATGTAATAAATACCTCTTACATTTAATAAATATCTCTTAAATGTAATAAATATCTCTTACACGTGATAAATACTTCTTACCTGTAATAAATACCTCTTACATGTAATAAATACCTCTTACATTAAAGAAATATCTCTTACACGTATTAAATACCTCTTACACATAATAAATATCTCTTACATGTAATAAATATCTCTTACATGTAATAAATACCTCTTAAATGTAATGAATATCTCTTACATGTAATAAATACCTCTTACATGTAATAAATAACTCTTACATTTAATAAATATCTCTTAAATGTAATAAATATTTTTTTTACATGTGATAAATACTTCTTACCTGTAATAAATACCTCTTACATGTAATAAATACCTCTTACATTAAAAAAATATCTCTTACACGTATTAAATACCTCTTACATTTAATAAATATCTCTTACACGTCATTAATACCTCTTACACGTAATAGATACCGCTTACACGTAATAGATACCTCTTACACGTAATAGATACCTCTTACACGTAATAGATACCTCTTACACGTAATAGATACACCTTACACGCAATAAATATCTCTTAGACGTAATAAAAACCTATTACACTTAATAATATACCTCTTCCGCGTAATAAAAATCTCTTACATGTAATAAATATCTCTTACACGTCAAATGCAGAATGTGTGGCGGGTAATGAATAAAATTAATAAACAAGTATTGTACTGGGTTTTTGGGTAAATGGTTAAGAAGTTTGCCTCGCTCTCAGTCTAGTTTTTTTTTTTTTAACGAACTCAGTCGTTAGGTTCACAAGCACAATTTGTATAGGGGGACACATAGGATCATCGTTGGAGATAAGGGGTTCGCGCTTTGGGGGACGTTGTCGACAGACAGCAAATCATTGTGTAAAGAGACTTGGAAAAAAAACAGCTTGTGCACAGATCGAGCTTCTCGACTGTAAACCTGTAAACACTATATTCTGCTTCTTCTTCACTTACGCCAGTTGTTTCAACGAAATTTGTGTGGTGGCTGGGGAAAAAGAGATAGAAAGAGAAGGAGAGAGGAGAGAAAGAGAGAGAGAGAGAAATGTTGTGGAGGCTGGGGAAAAGAGATAGAAAGAGAAGGAGAGAGGAGAAAAAGAGAGAGAGAGAGAGAGAGAAAGAGAGAGAGAGAGAGAGAGAGAGAGAGAGAGAGAGAGAGAGAGAGAGAGAGAGAGAGAGAGAAAGAGGAGGGGGTGGTGTAAGGATATTCTAGGATGTTCCTAAGTGCTCCATAAAATACATTGTATTAGTTGGTCTACTTTTCTTTAAGGCTGTTTTGATGCAGTCATTCTATATTCTATGTGGTCCATCCCATCTCCAAATCTCCAATTCAAATTTCCTTTAAGAAAAAATCAAAAACTCAACAACGTTCAACCTGCTGCTAGCTGGCCGAAGCTGCCAACAGTCTCCGGCTATATTTGTGGTCTTGTTTATTTGCGCCACTTTCGTGGCTAAAGTTCTGGTTTTTGCGCCGTCTCTGGGCTTAATGCTTCTTTTCACCATATCAGACCACCATCATTTATAGTTTTAAAATTTTGAGTATTTTACTTTGCCAGAAAGTACTGGATCCGTGTTCCTTATATTTTTTTCAGCACGGCTGTCTGTGGTAGTTGGTATTAAGGCATTCTCATCACATGACCAAACCCTCTCATTTGTTCCTCTGTTATAAACTGAATTACTACTCGCTTCAGTCCTAGCCTTCTTTCTAATTTATTTACTTTGCTTGATGCTGAATATGAGGACAGAGCGCTTATGGGAGTGTCCCTAGTGTTTTAACTGATTAATTTTTCATGATATCTCCTCTTTTTACACCGGCAGCTCTTCTCAGAGATCTCGTCTCTTTTATGATGTTTTACTTATTAGATTCAGTAATTGTTCATGTGGGACACTGGCAGCTTACGGATGTCAACATAGTTTTGATTAGATTCTTCTTTGTAAACAAATGTGTACTTTGTACGGGTCTTGTTTGGTGAATTTAGTTGGCACGCACACACACGTATCATACATTTTCTTTCAGGCTCAAAGAAGAAGAAAACTAAAACGTTATGCTAAGGCAAAAAACATCATCACACAACTGTCTCTACCATATGAAATAACCCCCCCCCCCACCCCCCCCCACCCCGAACGGAATACTATTCGTTTATTTATAAAACAGGTTTATCTTAACAAACGTAATCATATCTCTTCTTCTTCTTCTTCTTCTTCTTCTTCTTCTTCTTCTTCTTAGCGTATACCAGCTGTACACTCTGGTGAAAAGTTCTGGTTGTTGCTCTACTTCTGGACTGCAGTCTTGTTCCAAAACCTGAGTGTTGTGTGTGCATCCGTTTGACAGATCTGACTCATGTGTGTGCAGACTGTTGGTTCCTTGCCTCTCTGGCAGATGCACTCCGACTTCGAAGGAACCTCCTAATTAGTCGACTCTACGACATGCTTTTGGTTAGGCAGTGGGTCTATTAGTAGTAGTAGTACATTTTACCCCACAGGACATCACACAAGCGATAAACACCAGGTGACACAAAGTGGCACAATGCGGATGAGGATCACTCGTGGAGAGGTCCCAGAAACCGCGTTCAGCCATTAGACAATATTTAAGGCCGGGATATATTACGGCCCCTGGCAAGAGCCAGGGTGGGGCTTCAGAATAACGAAAAACTGCATCCCGCAAGGGGATGATGATTACAGGTGGGTCTGTTCTTGTTTTCCCTTTAATAGCGCCCCGAAACCCACACGGAAAATGTAATCATTTAATTCGCTCATAATTGATGCGCTACTTTTATTGTTCTGTGAGTAATAAATAGATTTTATTTAAAAAAAAAAGAGTTTGTCTAAAGATAAACAATTATACAATTTTATCCTTTAATTTAAAAAGATCTTTCCCTGCGTGTAACATAAAAAGGATTAACCTAAAGGCAAATACATAATAATAAATTTGTCTCCCGCATTTAAAATTAATGTTTTCCCTGCAGTAAATAATATCTTTTACAGGAAGTGAGGATTTACTTAAAGGCAAATACATAATCATATCATTGTCCCCCGCAATTAAAATAAATGTTTTCCCTATATTAAATACTTATATTATACACGTAAAAAGGATTTACCTAAAGGTGAATACATAATCATATCATTGTCTTCTGTAATTAAAATTAACGTTTTCTCTCCAATTAAATAAATATCTTTTACACGTAAAAAGGATTTATTTAAAGACAAAACGTAGTCATATAATTGTCTCATATAATTAAAGTATATGTTTTCCCTACATTAAATAAATATCTTTTACACGTATAAATGATTTAACTACGGGCAAAAACATAATCATATAACTGTTTTCCATAATTAAAATTGACATTATTCCTACATGAAATAAGTAACTTTTACAGGTAGTTAAGATTTACCTGAAGGCAAATATATATTCATATAATTGTCTCATGTAATTACAATTAACATTTCCCCTAACCTATATTAAATATCTTTTACACGTAAGAAGGATTTACCTAAAGACAAAACATAATCGTATAATTGTCTGCAATTAAGATAAAAATGTTTCCCACATTATATATTTTTTATACATAAAGCGAATTTACCTACAGGCGAATACGTAATCATTTAATTGTCTGCTTTTAACAGAATTTACGTTTTCCCTACATTAAATAAATACATTTTATACGTAAAAAATCGTTTTTCTAAAAGGCAAATACATAATTCAATACTTCTCTCTTGTATTTAAAATGAACAGCTTTCCCCTGCCTTTCAATACCC
>CAJHNH020004890.1:2634942-2637442 GCA_905116865.2 Candidula unifasciata
ATGGAAAGTATTATGACAAGTAACTAAACTTGGAAATTGTCCCTGACAGCTTTGTTAATGCAGGAATACCGAATATTCAATAGATCCACTATTCAGCCCCGAATCGAATATGAAGCGAATATTCGGTACAACATATGGCAAAATTATTTTTTTCAAACAAGAACACATGGCGGAAACAGTAAAACACAAGAGTGGTAACAAATTAGGTGGTGATGAATAAAAATATCAGAAGACATTGTGATGTGAATGATAAATTTGAATTACAAAGAAAATAAAAATTAAAACAACTCAACATGGTGATCTATTACTGAATTTTTAGAATCAACATTATAGCACACCCGGCATACTTGGAGACTCTCCGTTTCCTGCAAAAAATTTGTTAAGTCCACAAACTTCACCCTCCATCAACGTTCCAATCCACAATGAAGTTTGATGTGGCTACAATACTTCAACTTTCGGGCCAGGATGCTGTTTATGAGCCAGTTCTCTTTGATGTTCAACTCGTTTAGAATGTCCATGTTTTTTCTTGAAATAATTTTCAGCTTCCGTGTTGAGTTTCTAATGATATATAATGTGATAGTCTCCACTTGCTTTCCACATCCATACGAATGAGCATCTCAATCTTTGGCAATATTTTAGAGTGTGACGGTAAGTGAGTACCGTTATTGTTATTGCTAACAGTAAATAATACCACAGGTTGGTCTGCTTATTCTGGCGGGTTTATGTAAGCTGATTTGTTTTTAGCGAGTTAATGTGAGCTGATTTATGGTTTGCGAGTTCATGGGAGCTGATTTGTGTTGGGCGAGTTCATCTAAGCTAATTTGTGTTGGGCGAGTTTATGTGAGCTGATTTGTTTTTGGCGAGTTAATGTGAGCTGATTTATGGTTTGCGAGTTCATGGGAGCTGATTTATGGTTTGCGAGTTCATGGGAGCTGATTTGTGTTGGGCGAGTTCATCTAAGCTAATTTGTGTTGGGCGAGTTCATGTGAGCTGATTTGTTTTTGGCGAGTTAATGTGAGCTGATTTATGGTTTGCGAGTTCATGTGAGCTGATTTAGGGCGGGCGAGTTCATGTGAGCTGATTTCCTGCTGGCGAGTTCATGTGAGCTAATTTCTAGTCTGTGATGTCATGTGAGCTAGTTTGTGGTGGGTGAGATCGTGTGAGCTGAGTTCGTGTGAGCTGAGTTCATGTGAGCTGATTTCTGGTGAGCGAGTCCATGAGAGCTGATTTCTGTTGAGCGAGTTCATTTAGCTGATTTGTGGTGGGTGAATTAATGTGAGCTGTGTTTATGTAAGCTGAGTTGATGTGAGCTGTTTTTTGTTGAGCGATTTCATGAGAGCTGACTTTTAATGGGCGAGTTCACGTGGGCTGGTTTGTGGCGGGCGAGTTCACGTGAGTTGATCTGTGGTGGGCGAGTTCACGTGAGCTGGTTCGTGGTGGACGATGTCATATGGATTCTAGAACCCTATTTTCTGGATAAAATGAGTGCTGGGGGTGCCGGTTCAAGCCACAGTGAAGGCTGGGATTTTTTCACCTGTACCTCTGCTGATTTCCAATGGTCTCTGTGTAGTCATGTCGGACGCCCATGTGTACTGTTGTGCTCGTAAAAATTCCCTTGACAGTTAAAAATCAAAATGAGCAGCCCAACGGCGCTGCCCGGGTATAATATGGAGTTAAAATCTACCTAAAGTATTTCAGGATACTCACTGGTGCAACTGAGTTTGTGCACTGCATTGAGATTCTTCAGATTTAGGCTTGAGTTAAAAGTAGAACGGAGCACTTATCGGTTACATCCGTGTGCTAAGATGTTGATCCGTTAAATAAACAATAAACTAACGAGCATGTCGCGCACGGTGACTAATTAATGAAGTTTCCCTAGAAGTCGAAGTGCGTCTGCCTGAGAGTCGAGGGACCAACCAACAGTCTGCATCAGAGAAGCTGGATTTGTAAAACGTAGATGCACTCAAAACTCAAGTTCTGAAACAGAAGCACAGTTCAGCAGTAGAGGAACGACTAAACTTGTCCCTAAAGTTTACAGCCGGTAGGTCAAAGCGACCGTGGTGATGTTAATCACATCTCCACTCGAGGTCTACAGATGTGAATCTAGCAGTGTAAAGTCGACTCGCCGCTTGCCTGTAATAGGACCATAGATTACTTGTGTGTGTGTGTGTGTGTGTGTGTGTGTGTGTGTGTGTGCAAATCCTAGAAACCCTGTTCAAACCATAGGGTGGGTTATGTTAGGGCCCCTGACTACAGCTGAGATGCTCTAAACGAACAATTACATCTCACACTGAGACGGAAGTTTATTGACTAACGCACACACGCACACACATACATACACAGATGATTACATTCATACATATAAACTATAAATTACAAATCTTTTCTGTATTTCATGTGTTTATTATAAAAGAAATGTTAACTTTTCACAAACCGTAACTAATGCACAGGTTAAATTATCAAGTCATCATGTCTACAATTTTGTTTATCAGTCACATAG
>CAJHNH020004890.1:2644942-2724942 GCA_905116865.2 Candidula unifasciata
TCAAGACTTGATAGTCTTCATGCCATTAAGAGCATGCCATTAAGTACAATCAGTGTAATACTGGAACAGCGCATCAACATCTTAAGACGTTTGCTGCGACAGACGGAGCAGATATGGATACGGTGTGGTGTGCTATGATGTAGATTCCTAAATAAACACGTTGACATATAAACAAAGAAGACACAAACAATAGATTGAACAATATATTGTCTTGCATATTTGGCTGTATCTCGTCAGGTGCATACTACAGTAACAATTACATAAATGAAGCAAATAAGAGAATCCTTTATAACTGAAGTACAATTTCAACAACGATCAAACATGACTGCCAGTTTTTACCAGGGTAGACGTAAATACAGAACCATCTTTTTCTGAATACAGAGTTCCGGGCGCAGCTGACGAATCGCGGAAGCTTCGAGAAATCTTATCGTTCTGCAATTTGTTGACGTATGAAGTTGTGCTTTGTCACCACGGGTCCAGATTTTAAAAAGATGGCATGCTACTGCAGAGGGGTAATCTTTGCCGCCAGTATTCTCATTTTGAATATTATTTTATTGTTGATTATCGCCTCATATATGAGAAGGAATTAGATACAAGAAAACACACTAGAAAACAAAATGTGACCACTCCGGGAATAGAACCTGCTGCCTTCCGTTTAAATGATTGTTGTTAAACTAACTGGTAAATGGGATATTCTGACATCGCCAATGACACTAACGTAAGCTAGCTTAAACTTAGTACTACTCAATGTTGAAGATGTGAGGATACATGAGTTATGTAGGGCTATCCTCACGGCACTCCGGACATACCCATAGGTTTTCAGAAGCTACCTCACCATACACATGATAAATCTGGGGATTAGCAGTGTCAATTCTATGCTGGCTAACAATATTGTAAGTATGTCAGTTGTGCCTCTCATGCTTGATTGTCAGGAACTTCGTTCTAATATGGGACGCAATTTTCTGTTATTTCAAAGCCCCACCCCGGCTACAGTCTGGGATCCTAATATAACCTAACGAATGAGCGGCGTTTCTGGGATTCACATCTGAATGTTGGCTCCTCGTGTCATCGGATGTTTACCGTTAGCTGCGCGGTCCTGGTGGGATTGAACGTCACTCACTCACTTTACTCCCAGTTCTTACATTCGTAGCATGTTCCTTCTCCCCCCCCCCCTTAACTCTCTCTCTCTTTCTCTCTCTCTCTCTCTCTCTCTCTCTCTCTCTCTCTCTCTCTCTCTCTCTCTCTCTCTCTCTCTCTCTCTCTCTCTCTCTCTCTCTCTCTCTCGCACTCCTAGCTTTAACAATGTCACAGTAAAGGTAAAGGTAAAGTCGGGAAATGTGAACTAGCGTCATTGCACACAGTTATAAACCATAAGTGCTCTGCCGCCAGAGACAGCTGACAAGAATTGTCCGTCTGTGTCGCTGTTCGCACGTACCTCTGTAGCTACAGCGACGTTCTTCTATTTACCCCAGAGTGTCAACTCTGGTACCCATTTTCTATAGGCTGGGTGAACCCCGGGAGCCGCCCGGTTTCGAATACCGACCGTGGGCTGCAGCGGGATTTCAAAGCGAGCCTCTTATCGACTTCGCTAACGCGGCCCCCATCTCTGACAGAACCAGATATTCTGTCAGTTCTGTCAGCTTTTCCTAAAGGAATTGAAGACGGCTGTAATTATATTTTACAATAAAAAGAGTCAGCAAGGAAATTAAAATTAAAATCTCGAGAGCATGCATCTTCCTTCTAGCAACCTACGGATGTGAGTCTTGGACTATATCCCAGTCCTTAAGATAGAAAATAGGGCCTTTCGGCTGAAATACTAAAGAAAGATTCTTAGAATAGCATGAACAAATAAGCGAAGAAATACCGACATTTTAAAAGATCTGAACATCAATGAAGATTGGCTAATAAATAACATTTGGTCTCGGAAGCTAAAATATTTTGGCAGTATCAAGAGCAATGGCGGATAGAAAAAAAATATATCAGAAGGCGTGGGAATAGGAAGGAGGGGCAGGGGCCGACCAACACGAAGATGGGCACAGGATATAAGTGGCACCATGAATATGAAAGTACACGAGGAGAGCGAGCTGGCGAGAGACCGAGTTTCTGTCAGGCAGGCCGTGATAAGAGCGACCTTCTGCAAAGGATTTGTATGATGATGATGAGTGCAATGATATTGAAAACACAAACTATTAAGTAACCATTGGTCTGTACAACAATACGACAAAACACATATCCATTGTGTCCACAGTTGTTGAATTGTTCTCTTGGGTTTTTTAACATCATGATAAAATCATCATCATCATCCACTTCTGCCCTTAAGCTCTGTATGGATTAACAGTTTGCAATCCACTGCTTGCTAGTCAGCTGTGGCTGTTGTCATGAACGTGGACGGCTGATCGGTGGGAGAAGCGGCGGCAGGCGTATTGGCTCCATAGGTACATCCAATGCCTCTTCCCTAGCAAGCAGGCTTTACTAGAGTGACAGGCTACTTCATGCAATACAATAATTTCATCATATAATTTTTTTATTTTAAAAGAATTGTCGCCGGAGCTACGAATCCCGTGCTCTGGGCTTGACGTCATCTTCAGCGAACGGCGAAAAGAAAATAAAGAGGATAAAACGAGAAAATGGTGAGAAAAGAAAGCAGAGAAATAGAAGGGCAGGAGCCAGGAGATTTAGGCGAAAAACAGAACGGCTCTGGTTCAATCATGTGTAAGTGTGTTTTTGGAACTGTCGTAGTGCCAGACAGAGAGGGTCCATAATAGAGAGGTTAATTTACGACCTTGATGTAATCATGCTTCAAGAGCTGAATTCAGATAAATATCATTGCCCTGGGTATGTCAGCTACGTAAACCCTGCTGGGCATCGAGGGAGACACGGGCAGTGTCTGCTGGTGAAGGAGGGCTTGAAACCTGTGATGCTTGATCTGAGTCTCTGGAACAATAATGCTTGAGAGGTGAAGGGAGTACAGAAGGAGATTGGTGGCTTACGTTGGAACATAATTAATGTATATGCTGTCATGAGCTCTTTAGTGATCAAGAAAGTGGCCATCTGCCATGTTCGGTATTAATCTACAAATCGAAGAAAGTCAAGGCTATAAGAGCTCATAGATCTTTCAAGTATAACCCATCCTTCATCATTTTCAGTCCAGCGCAGACAGCCCAGTCGCACACAGCTCTCGCTCGCTCAACCGCCCGATCATCCACGTGTGTCTCTCGTTCGCTCGCTAACTACCCATTCGTAGCCTGATTATCGATAGCTAGATACTGGTCATACTCGCTTTATATTCGGCTGAGTTTGGCTCGACTAAGCTATCGATGTCGTCTGCGTTTGGGCCATTAGCAGCCCGTGAGCACATCATTTGTTGGGGAGCCAGTTGTAACATCCAGTTATTGAACGATTGCTCGTGAACTGTGGAGAAAAGCACGCTCGGTGTACTTTTCAGTTCACTTAACGAGCCTTGCCAGACTCTGCAGGGATCGAGCTTTCGATAGCCGCCCGAATAGTACAGCTCTTGCCAGCCACAGCCATACGAAATCATGGCCCGTGGAAAGAAGAACCCAGTCCAGCGCCGGGACACCAGGGCGACCTCAGCCAAAAAGAAGGAAGAAATTGTCGCCGCACCAGAACTGACGATGCCAGAACCGGTCGACAACCCGGAGGAGACACCAGCCCAGACGCCGCCAGCCCTGGATGTAGGCCCTATCGAGGCACCAGTCTACCCAGAAGCCGCCCCAGTCGTGGCGCAGGAAGCCTCAAACACCCGCACACTCAGGCAGCAGCATCAGCGAGTGGGTACCCACAACACAGAAGTCCTGCAGCGAACACGCTGTAACAAGGCGTGGCACACAGCTGCAGCCTGCTGCAGCAGCTCATCGTGCAGGTACTGCTCCAAGCCGCATGACTTCAAGGAATGCCCCTTGGCCAAGATGGACACGGACTTCCGAAAGCCCAACGCCAGCCGGAGATGCTCCAACTGCGCAGGGGCACACAGTGCGAGATACATGGGGTGCCCGTATCTAAAATAATGCAGGAGAACTCTGACGACAACCACCACAAGCAGAGCAACTACTCACCCAGCAGCAAAGAAGAGATACGAGGCACCCTACACAACCAGAAATCACGGAGAAGCAAGACTCGTCGCCACCACTGAAGTAGCAAAACTCCGGAGCGAGCTAGCATTGATGAAAACCGAAATCGAGGCCCTCAAGAAAGACAAAGCAGCGACCGACCGTAAAAGAACCGAGGAAAGAGAGGAGATGACAACACTCCGAAGCATCCTGCAAGAAGTTTTAGAAAACCAGAAACGGCTGAAAGTGGAGGTGACTGACCTAACAGACTTCAAGATAAGCGCAATGGCCCTGCTAACTGAAACTAAGATGCAGAACAAACAAAACGCAGTGGAGGAGACCAGACGAGAAGATCAGAACAACTCAATCACCTCACTCCTATCCGATGTCTCCAGCCTCAAGAAAGATTTAACAGAAACCGCAGAAAAGCTAACGAGATCAAGCGAAGAATGTACTAAACTGAGAACAGCACTCCAATCCTCAAGCAAAATAGTCAACGGCATTGTAAAAACCAAGAAAGAAACGGAAAGAAAAAAACAGGAGATGATCGAAACCTATGAAAGCATGTGGAAAGAAGAAGAAGAACAAGAAAAGGCAGCAGCAACAGCTCAGGAGGAGGAAGACAGATTAGCAATACAGGCAGCAGACAAAGAAGGAGCAAAGCAACTGGCAGCAGAAAACCTAGCCAAACAAACGAAAGCAAAAGAAGCGCTCAAGAAAGTAACCGCCAGCAAACCGTTTACATTCGAATACAAACGGCCCGCTTACTACGACAGCCCATAAACAAGCCGCCATGACAGCTGAACGAGCCCTCCCACCAGCTCCGAGAAACCTCACAGCCCACAACCAGACGACACGATGTCCGCCGCCAAAGCCACTCCCACCTCACCCGATCCAGACCGTCCCAAGGCTATGGCCCGCCCTTTTTAGGGCAGGCCGAGATTCCCTCCCTCACTCTGACAGAAGCAACAAACCTCAGGCAACAATGTAATCGCCACAACAGAAAAAGTTGATAACTGGAAATACGAATTTCAGACATAAAAACGCCGACCTCGGTATAACTACTGCTCAATATAGGAGCCGGTTGAAAGAGGCACGAAGTTTTTAGTTTTTTTCGAACACCAAGATGAAGATCAAGTATAACCCGGAAAACATCCTTTTTTGACGCCTATGACAGAGGGCATGTTAGAGGACCGGCAGATCTACTTTTGTGCAGCCATATCAGAGGTGGAACAGGCATGGAAGTCAATAAAGCGTTTGAAGAAAGTGCGACAGACAGCCCTAAGCTCAAAGGAGGAATTGGAATGCGCGGAAAGAGATAAGAAAGATAGTTTTTTCAAGCCCTGTGCGGCAAAGGTAAAAAAAAAAGGTAAACTGGGAGAATTTTATTGATGAGGCTTGGGACGTTGAGGCGTTTGGAAAGTTTAAAAGCTACACAGGCAGATGCTCGAGACAGTTCGGCCCAGCGTAGTGGAAACAATTCATAGAGATGACGGTATGCTATTAACAACAGACAAAGAGAAGGGATTTTATTTTCTAAAGATGTTCATTTCACAGACAGATGAAGATAACAGATACATTTAGAGATACATAGGCAGTTACTTTAAAGAAAAAACATTACGAAGTCGTCATAGAGGTGGAGGATGTAAAACACTGCACCCAGGTCTCTCGGGGCTAAATATTCCCACATGAGTGATGCAGGCCTGGTACAGATGGATGCACAGCTACCTGATTCCACTTCCCAAGCCTGGCATGAATCATTCAACACTGTGGCATTAGGATCATAACCCCACAAAACACTTTTGGTAAAGTGCTGGAGGAGTTAGTGGCTGGTAAACTCAAAGAATTCTGAGGACAGAGAAAGCTATTTCCATGAGGTTTGGGAAGCTACCGACCAGGGAAGGACACGTGTTCAAATGCAGTCACTTTTGCTTTTTGACGCCTTTAAAGGTTTCCAGAACAGACAGTAACCGGTGGCAGTAGCAATCGATTTAGAAGACGCTTACAACAGAGTCAGAGACAGTATCTTGATGAAAGCGCTTATGGAGAAGGGAGTCTGTCCTTAGTTTGTGAACAGGATAGCAGTTGTCTTGTATAATCGCCAGGAAGTCCTCCGCCTGGGTTCACGGACCTCTGAACGATGTATTATAGCTCCAGGACTACCACAGGGATCAGCAGTTTCACCAACACTGTTCAATGTTTTTATGAGCAAGATTGTGAACCTGGAAACACCTGAGGTTGGCAGAATATTGACTTTTTCAGATGATATTCTCGTGTATAGAAAGGGGAGGGATCGGATCAAATAGTTCAAGATTTACAGGCGACAGTAGGTAAGGTGATCGACTGGTGTATAGAGGTGAATGTTGTAATTAACCCAGAAATTGCAACTGTCCTGTGGTGTTCTTTGGACGAAATGATTGTTAGAGCTGATGTTCCCTGACTCAAAATAAATTGCAGGGACATCAAAAGAGACAGCAGACTGTGGTACCTGGTAATGATCTGTGACAGAAGTTTGTCTTTAATGGATCACATAGAGGAGGTTGTGATAAGGGCTCAAAAAGGTCTTGATGCACTAAAGATTATGGCAACGATGGACATGGAGCAGAGAATGCGGTTCACACTTTACCAGCACTTAATCATCTCAGCGATTGACTATGGATTGAGGCTACTCAGTGTCTCGAAGAGTCAGCTACAGAAACTGGAGCGCATACAGAATGAAGTTATGCGGGTGATCCTGGTATGTACAAGAGACGTCTCGTGTGCATGCGATACATCCTTGCATTGCCGACTATTTCAGATAGGCTAAAGGTGCTGCAGGCTAATTCATACTTTAGAATAGCTGCAGACAAAGAACACCCTCTGTATGAAGCTTCGGCTGTAGGTAAGGGTCAGAGGGTGAAAAGGGGAATCCGTGGATGGCCTAAGCAGAAGACACAATAAGACAAGTATGCATGCTGAAGATCATTGGGAGTGGGTCCTCATCGCGCCCAGAGGCACATAAGACAGAGACAAACTGTCGCCACTCAGTTCGACCCTGGGCCATTCTGTCTATCTCCAGTTGTGTCCTCCGGGTCGCCATGAGTTCAGCCTCCATGTGCCTCTGGGCCTACTTCTTTCTCGCTGTCCTTGTGATGTTCACTGCATTGTCTGTCTCGCCCGTCTCTCTTTCTTCATTATGAGGACGTGTCCAGACCACCTCCAACTTTGCTTTTGATTTTTAAATTTTCATCTTTTATGGTACGTTTTCTTCAGGCTTACACCTTTTAAAAACATCTGGGTTACATCCTGGCTGTCCACTGAATTGTAAGAATTCTTCAAGAAAACCACATACCAGATTCCTCAAGAAATTGTTTGGCTTGTTTATTAGTTGTCCGAGATTCACAGACACATTTTGTAACTGATTCTATATTGTCAGCAACAGGTTTCTACACTTCTAGAGTCGCAAGACCTAACCTAAGCTCTGACCAATTCAGCTTCTTCATCTTCTCTTCCACCTTGTAACCTTCTACCTCAGCAATTCTAAAAGGATTCAAAAACAAAATAATCAGAACAGCACCGCCATAAAATATATAAGCGTCATACCACACAGGCACACACACTGGCACACACACACACTGGCACACACACACACTGGCACACACACACACTCGCACACGCACACACACACACACACATACAAGCACACATATACACATCCTACAAAGCAAAGCAGCTGCCACCATAGAAATACAATCATTCCTCATAATAACATTGCTATAGTTTGTATACATTTGTTTGTGTGACAAACTTCGAATGGTGCGAATTTTTGAGTTGAGTTGAATTAAGAATTGACATCATACCACTCGGGGCATTCCCATGCATGCCCCGTCCTCATTTTCAGCAGCAGGCGTAGAGTTCCAGTACTGATGGTACTGGTTACAATCTGGTTATATGTCCGTCTTGTCTCTCCTCGAAGTGTAGTGAGCCGGCCACCCGCTTTGGTTACACCCAGGTGCCTCATTCTCTCCAGGCCATAATAATATTGTTTCTCTACTGATTCCTGGGAGTCGCCGTGGCAGAGCGGCTAGACGCGCGCCGCCGATAGGAAGGTTGTGGGTTCGCTTCGTGGTGGAGACGGACTTTTCTTCAAAAATGACCTTGGCTCCCAGGTCGACCCAGACTTGAGTGGGTACCGGGTGCAATCCCGGGAAGTAGAGGCGGCCGGCGTGATGCTGACCACATCACCCATCTTGTGCCGTTGGTCTATAAAAATCTAGGTCTAGCCCTATATGCTCTATACGCCTAAAGGCGTGGAAAGGGTCCTTTACTTTTTTTTTACTGATTCCGCTGCTTACTCCCAAAGGGCATTGACTACATCTGCCTTGTCATGTATCAAGTCACCACCCAGTGGTGCAGATCCAACCAATCTGTCTGCCGGTTCATTGCTCACCACGCTGGCATTGCCTGAAGAAAAGATCCAAAGTTTGCTCACTACCCGTGACCTTTCCAGTGCGAATTCTAGAAAGGCGAGGAAATAAGAAATAGTATCTGCATGCTAAGGCAGACGTGGTTAGGGCCTTGTGGAAGAGCTTGTACAGTTTGGAGGAGCAGATGGATCACCACAGTGTGGTGATATTGATGCAGTTGGGAGTGACGAGAGGTTCTGGCAGATGCTCGAGGCTCAGAGGAAAGGCAAGACGGACGTTTAATCAGAATGCTACTGTCACCATTAGTATCGGAACTCTTCGCTGGCTGCTGAAGATGGGGACGGAGCGCTTATGGGAATGCACCGAGTACTGTGATGTCGGTTCTTGAATCAAATCAATCAATCAAAATTAAACTTACCTTGAGCGTCCAGGTCAGCCGTTAAGGATGACAAATATTCGTTTAAAGTTTCGCCTGAGTTCTTAGGTTTTTTGTTGTTGCTATAGCTAATTTGTGATTTTCGCAGGTCTTTTCTAGATTTGCTAAGGATGTCGTCATTTCTGAATTGTCACTGACAAGCGTGTGAACCTCTTCAGTGACAGCATCAGGTTTTGCTCCCAACTATTTCTATCAGTTGTGACAACACATGAGAAGATACAGTTGAGCGTTTGAAGCATCCATAGTTCGCCAGGGTGGATGTCTCCAAGACTGCAGACGTGCTCGATATCATCGTCTGTCCTACCCAGCCATGATTTGCCCCCCCCCCCCCTTTTTACGACTAACTTTATCAAAGCCTGCTGCCCATTTTTGAAGTAGAGCACATAGTAGTGGTGCTGATGGTAGGGAAGGGGAAGATGGGGAAAATAAGGATCGGCGGCTCTCTCTCTCGCATCACTATTACCCTCTCCCCTTCTCTCTCTCTCTCTCTCTCTCTCTCTCTCTTTCTCTCTCTCTAATTCGTTGTATAAGTTGCCTCCCCCCCCCCCCCCCCACCTTGCCCCAACCCTCATTTGTTTATTTCTTGCCTTAAGAATGTGGACAGTCCGCTTCAGAGCCGGTAAAACGTTCTCTCTAACTATCCAGTTGAGTTGAATTTGAAACCGACATGACAGAGCTTGGAACAATCCCATAATTTCCCCCTAACCTTCTTCTTCTTCTTCTTCTTCTTCTTCTTCTTCTTCTTCTTCTTCTTCTTCTTCTTCTTCTTCTTCTTCTTCTTCTTCTTCTTCTTCTTCTTCTTCTTCTTCTACTTCTTCTTCTTCTTCTTTTTCAGCTCCTATGACCTTATTTCTGATTTTATTTCTTACCAGTCACTCATGCAGCTCTTCCCAGACATATCATTTCCATGGTTAGGAATTTCAAGTTTGTTGTGAGTGACCATGTCTAGCAATGGTCGTATTCAGTTTTAAGAATTATTTTCTGAGATCATTTTCAAGAAATATTTACATTATGTATAATGATCGTAGACTTTTTGAAATCAATTATTTGCTGCTTCTTCTTTTAACTACATCAGCAAATCTCAGCCCCTGAGGTTCATTGCTGCAGATATCACTCGCCCCCATTCATCCCTCTGTTTGGACTTCTCTTTCCAGTTGGTGACATCAAGTGTTTGCAGGTCTGTCTGGATATTATCTCTCCATCGTCTTCTTGGTCTGCCTCGTGGTCTACGACCATTCATCTCCCTTGTGTATACAGTTTTCACTTTTATTTGCTTAACGCAATAAATGTGTGTTTTACATCGTGTTTCATCTTGGAATGTCACTGAAAAAATTAAGGAGAATTTGAAAGCAACAGAGATGGGTGGTTTCTGAGACGAATGCTACGAATACCTTGGACGGCCAGAGTAACTAACAGCGATTGATTGAAAGAGACTAATGAAATTAGATCTCTATATACAACAATAAGAAAGAGTCAAACACTGTTCTTTGGCCACATAATGAGAAGAGAAACATTAGAGAACATCGTGACAACTGGACAGATCAGTGAAAAAAAGGGGTAGAGGCACACCGAGAGAGAGATGATGCTAGATGGGCTAAAACGATGGCATGGAAGGATGTCATCAAGAGAGCTGTTCCAGTCAACCAGGGATCGTGATCCGTGGAGACGCATGAGCGCCTACGCCAGTTGGCAGGGCACATGATGATGATGACGATCCTGTTTTAAGCGCCATGTAACCGTTACTTTAGAACATCACTGCCATATACCAATGCTTTAGTAACTGAAATTAGCTACAATGACAAGAAAGGATATTTTTGGTTGAGCATAAGTTCTTTAAATGACGAAAAATTTGACGACATTTCGGGATACACAGCTGCCTTATCTTAATACTGTTAGCAATTTAACCAATAGAATCGATTGTGAATAGAGCCGTTATGTGAACAACAATACCCAAAATAAGACACACTATAGCAGTATTTAAAACATGTAAAGGCTCTTTCCACGCCTTCATGCTTACTGGGCATGTAGGGCTAGACCTGTATTTTATAGACCATTCTACACTTGGTGGGTAATGTAGTCAGCACAACGCCGGCCGCCTTTTACTTCTCACGACCCCACCTGGTACCAATTCAAGGCTCGGTCAAGCGGGGAACCAAGGCAGTTTTTGAACAAAGTCCGGTACCCTAAGGTTCCGAACTCACCACCTTCCAATCCGCAGTAGAGCTACTCGCCGCTACATCACGGCTGCTCTATAGCAGTACATGTAACATTAACTCCATAGACGGTGACTGCAAAGCAATATTTAAAAAAAAATATTGTCATTAACAATTCACCCTGTATTATAGAAACATTTATCATCCAGTGAAATGCCAAGCGCTCGGGACAGTCTTCATTATTCTTTCCAGTAGACACGGCTCATGAAAGTAGAACATTATATACAACAATGAGAAGAAGACAAACAAAGTTACTTGGCCATTTGATGAGAAAGGGAGCATTGGAAATTATAGTGACGTATGGATCAATCGTAGAAGAGGTAGATCAAAAGAAATGATGGTGGATGGCTTAAGACAGTGGCACAGTGGAAAATCATCAGTGGAATGATCCAGAACACCAAAGACCAAGATCTGTGGAGATGCATGAACGCCTACGCCAGCTGGCAGGTCACTTGAAGAAGATGATGATGATTCTTCTGTCTGCTGTAATCAGGGCACCCCCAAAACTTGGAGAACCTTGATTTGCCTCTGACTTGTCATTTTTAGTTTGGGGAATTCTCGAGGTCTTTTGTGTCTTTTGAATTACTTGTTTGCGCTGATCAACACATCTCAGTTACGAAGAATCTCAACGCACTCTAATACAAAATGTAACCATTAAGCACCTCATTACAATTCTCGCATTACACTCTTTAGCACACCTAAGCAATAAATAACTCCCAAATTGTTGTTGTTGTTGGTATCTTTCAGCCTCTCCAGTCAACAGTGCTATATTGTGCAATGATTAGGCGTTTGAGTCACAGCCCATGGAGATGGAGAGTGTGACTAGCAAGACCTTCCCCATTTAGGAAAAGTGTTCCTCAATTATATCATGGCATTCCAGGAGCATTGTTGACAAAATTTGTATTTAGGGAGCTTCTTGTCAGATTCCCAGCTATAAACTTTCCTGCAATCATTTCTTCCTGTATTCTCATTCCCTTCCATGATATGCGCCCTTCACGCAACACGGTCCATGGCATTTTGTTCAAACGAGTCCACCTCAATACTTGCACACATTTTTACATCGTAGAAGAGGTTCGCCTCGACAGTTTCTATATATTTGTAATTTCCCAGAGGGGATATTCTTGAGGCCTCTATCATCCTCAATTTTCCTGTTGTGAACAAGCCGCCTGAGCCTTCGTAGACTGAGCATTGAGAGAACTGTCGTAAAACCGGCTATTTCAATACGTCAGTGTTTGTGATCTTGTCTTGACTCTTAATGCCAAGTATTCTCCCAAGGCATCACATGTGAATCGTATTTCCTGGTATGAACAAGTCAATTAAGATTCACTGCCACAAAGCAGAGTGCTGAAAACACAAACCTTATAAACAAGGGTTATTTCAAAATTATTCATCATTAAAACAGGTATGCAAAGCAGACTCTAGCACCCCTGTGTGGGTTCCGGGGCCCCATTATAGGGAAAACAAGAATAGACCCACTGCCTCCCCAAAAAGCATGTTGTAAGAGTCGATTAACTGGGGGTTTCCTTTGAAGTCGGAGTGCATCTGCCTGAGAGGCAAGGAACCAGCAATCTGCATACAAATAAGTCAGATCTGTAAAACAGATGCACACGCGAAACTCAGGTCCTGGAACAAAGATAAAGTCTAGAAATTGATGAACAACCAGGTCTTTCCACTAGAGTTTATAGCCGGTGAACGCATACAACAACAACAAAAACAGACTCTAGCAAAGACTGTTCGACACATCTTAATCATAGCAAACTTCAGCACATTTTAAACATGCAACCGTATAACAATCATTTAAACTATACGTTTACAAAACATACAAAAGTCAGTCATGAAAAGTTCTAGAACAATTACTCTCAACCTTCCTAATGTCGTGACAATTTATTACAGTTCCTCATTTTATGGTAAACCCAACCATAAAAGGTTTTCCGATGGTCTAAAGCGACCCCTGTGAAAGGTTCGTTCGACCCCCAAAGGAATCGCGACCCGCAGGTTGAGAACCGCTGCTTTATGACAGCCCAGCTGTCAAACATTTCCTCACAGCCCATACACAAAACATTGAAACACGTAACTGTGAATGATTTCCTCACAGCCCATACACAAAACATTGAAACACGTAACTGTGAATTATTTCCTCACAGCCCATACACAAAACATTGAAACACGTAACTGTGAATGATTTCCTCACAGCCCATACACAAAACATTGAAACACGTAACTGTGAATGATTTCCTCACAGCCCATACACAAAACATTGAAACACGTAACTGTGAATGATTTCCTCACAGCCCATACACAAAACATTGAAACACGTAACTGTGAATTATTTTCTCACATCCCATACACAAAACATTAAAACACCTAACTGTGAATGATTTCCATACAGCCCATACACAAAACATTGAAACACGTAACTGTGAATGATTTCCTCACAGCCAACACAAAACATTGAAACACGTAACTGTGAATGATTTCCTCACAGCCCATACACAAAACATTGAAACACGTAACTTTGAATGATTTCCTCACAGCCCATACACAAAACATTGAAACACGTAACTGTGAATGATTTCAACAGACATCAACCTAAAAACGAAACATCTGAATCATGAAACACTTCAACAAACACAAAATATTGAAACACGTAACTGTGAATGATTTCAACAGACATCAACCTAATAATGAAACATCTGAATCATGAAACACTTCAAACATACATAAAACATGAAACAGTATATGTGGTTTGAAACATGAAACACTTCAACATAGCTAAACCATGAAATTATTTAGGTGATCTGAATCAAGAGCACTTAAACATACATAAAACATACAAATGATCATCACATCTGAATCATGAAATATTTCTACACACATGAAACCTGATACCGTTCAACACATTTCAGTTATGATACACATCAAGCGATCTAAATCATGAAACACTTCAACACACCTAAAACACGAATCATCACTGCAAACCTAAATCATGAAACATTTACACACACATAAAACAAGAAACAGTTATGTACACCTCAATCGTGAAACATTTCGACACATACAAATCATGAATTCCTTTAACCAACTTAAATCCTTAAACACTGGAAAGACGCTGAATACTTCAGCATACCTAAACCATGAATCACTTTACCATATCTAAAACATATAACATTTTAGCCCCTCTGAATCATGAAACATTCCTACGCACCTTAAACATGAAAACCTTCAAACATACATAAATTATGAAATCCTTCAACATACCGATGACATGCAAACCTTTATGTGGTCTAAATTATGAAACCCTTCAACATACCGATGACATGCAAACCTTTATGTGGTCTAAATTATGAAACCCTTCAACATACCGATGACATGCAAACCTTTATGTGGTCTAAATTAATAAACATTTGAACATACATAAAATATTAAACGTTTTAAGTTGTCTTAATCATTAAATTCTTCAACATACCTAAGACACTGAACGCTTTAAGTGGTCTAACTCATCATACACTTCAACACACATATGATATGAAACACTTTCAGTGGTCTAAAACATAAAACACTTCAACATACGTAAAACATTAAACACTTTAATCGGTCTAAACCATGAAGTATTTCAAAAAATCCAAAACCCAACTTGTGTACACACCTTAACCATGAAACCGTAAACATGAAACACTTCGAGAGGCCTCATTCATGAGGCACTTGAACACACTGACATATTTTAAGTAGTCGAAATCGTGAAACACTACAATACACATAAAACATGAAACACTTCACCAAACCCGAATCATAAAATTATTCAACACACATAAAAACATAAATTATTTTCTGCGATACAAAACATGAAACACACTCTAAAATAACACAAAGTAGTCTAAATCATAAAACACTTCAACAATAAAATGTGAACTGTAAAACGCTTCGGCACACTTAAACCAGAGACACTTCAACACCCTTACATTTCGAAACGCATAAAACTCTTGAAGTACGAAATAATATAAAACACACTAGTATAGAGATACATACATTATGTTAACTTTAACCATCTAGTCAGGAAACTCTTTCACTCAACAAAGTCGTCAAATATTACTGAAAATGAATATCTAAATAATGAAATACATCAAATGATCGAAATCATCGAACATTTCAAAGTTTTAAAAAAAAAATCTTTTCAAGAAAACCAGGTAGACTCGAATCCATTCAATATGCAAAACAAATATGGAAAAAATATTTAGTGAACTGAAAAGCAAATGTGTGACTGCATCTAACTACAACTATGTCAGATCATGTGTAAGCAATTGTGCGCGCGCGCGCGTGTACATGTCTATATCGTGTGTGTAAATAAGCTTTCTTTTCAATCTTGTGTGTTCGTGTATGTGTGTGTGTGTGTGTGTGTGTATGTGTGTGTAGAGACATTCCTTCGTCACTTGCTTGTGTCTGAGTGAAGGCAAGTAATGATGATCAAAGATGAGATGACCAAGATAGACAGTTCTGTGACAGGAAGGATACACTGACAACAAACGACAACAACAACAAAAACAACAAAAAACGTGTCGATAAAAAGTCGACAAGCCAAACACGGCGAATACGGCACTCCAGAGGAACAAACTACAAACATCTCACAACAGAGTAATCGTATTCACTGAAACAACTGACACACTAATGATGTGATTTAAAAAACATGGCTGGCTGCGATGTGAAAAGAATTGAAACAATACATAAATATGTCTGGGAGTCGCCGTAACGTTAGCAGCTAGACGCCCGCCTGCGGATAGGAAGGTCGTGGGTTCGCATCCTGATGGAGCCGTTTTTTTTTTTAATGACAATGACTCCCAGGTCGACCCAGCATTGAACGGGTACCAGGTGCAGTCCTGAGAAGTAAAGGTAGCCGGTGTAACGCTGACCACATCATCCACCAAATACCGATTGGTCTATAAAAATTTAAGTCTAGCCAAAAAAAAAAAAAAAAGCTAAGGCATGGAAAAGAGACCTTAATTTTTTACTTACATTAATAGTTTTTTTTTCAGGCAGACTGTGATGAGAGCGACGTTTTGCAAAGGACCTGCTACATGATGATGATGAACGGGGAAAGACTGACTTGCCTATCAAGTCTTTTTATATCCTTCTGTCTAGAAATCAGTAGGGTGCTGCCAAACATTTCTGATACAGATGATTTAACATAACCTGATACTAAACCATCTAACATCTGTCTTGTTGGCCCTCCCTCTATTAAACTATCATGAGATGCCCTTCGTCTATTAAACTTTCATACTGCCACCAGTTGTCACCTTCTCATAAGTCTTCCAAGGTGGCCGGCTCTCTAGCGTAGTTGGCTAAACCGGATTGCGCGGTGACCGAGGGATGAACTCCTTGTAGTCCGGGTTCACTCCCGGGGGTTGGCAGAAAAGCCACATTTCTCCCAGATTTATGGTATTTACAATGGAATCAAGGCCGAAAGTTTGCGATATCCATAATACCGGGCCTAGGGGTTAACAACTCATGGCTTCTGGATACTAAAACAAACAAACAACTCTTCCCAGGTATGTCCATTAAGAATAGAGATAAAGGCAATCACAGCAGCTCTCCACTGGCTTGACAACCACTGGCACATACATACACATATACACACATTTCGGGATTATTAGAGACCCCAAAAACATATTGAGAAAACTGAAACAGTTATGCTCCGCGATGAACAGTAGCAACTAGGAACTTCTTCTTTTTTTGACTACAGTGAAAACACGGATAATGCAATGATACGGACGTGTCATAACATCTATCTGCCTCTCAGGGACAGTATTACATGGGTCAGTACAAATGAAGAAGAGAAGGGGCAGACCAAGGAAGACCTGGATACAGAACAGCAACTGGTGACCTAACAAAAATGTAGAATCACGGGACGTTGATGACGATGATCCGCGAAGAGTGGCAAGAATCGCTTCAGAGGTCCCTGACAGTTAGCTTCATTTGGAAACGAACTGGGAGACAGATATAGCTGTTTTTACTTTACTGAGTGGGAAACTGATGCATGTTATATTAGATGCAGCAAAAGGGTTTTTGGTAGATAATTAACAGTGTATAATCACAAACAGATCGTCACGTGGGGGCTGCGTGGTCTCAAGGCATGGTGTTCGACTCGAGTGCTAGAGGTTCCGGGTTTAATGCCATTTAAGGGCTGGGATTTTTTTCACGTGGACTAAGACTTCTAGTAATTCCCCAGGTCTCTGGGTAATGAGTTCAGGCGCCGTTGTGCATTGTTGCGCACGTATAAAAAAAATCCCTTAGCAGATGGAAATCGAAAAGAATAGCTGCCCGGGTAAAATTTGGAGTTAAACATCTACTCAAAGTATTTCAGGATCCTCGCCGGGGCTACAGAGCCTGTGCACTGTGCTGAGCTTCTTCGGACTCGGACGTGAGTTAGAAGAAGAACGGAGAACTTATGGGTTACTACCCGCGTGCCATGATGTTGATCCGTTGTTCAAACCTCAAAATAAATCATCACGATCTGAAGAAAATAGTGACGCGTGGAGCGAACAGGGGATCTTACTGACACTCAACACTCAGAGAAAACAAAAGACGGGCATTCTTTCAGATTGTGGCTGTCTTCTGAAAAACGGTCCCAAATTACCGAGGCCGAAAATATATCCTAACAGGGCCCCAGTCACATGTCAATTGCGGACTTCGCCACCGCCGAGAGTATCTCCCACGCCGCGCCTGAACTAGATGGAGCTTAACTAGATGGCTGGGACTCACCAGCAAATAAAATAAAGGAAGCTGCATGAGATGCGGTAGCTGCTGCTCGTGAGTCCCAGCCATTTAGTTTAGACCCAATCCACGCCGCGCATAGCGGCATGGGAGATAAGCGGTGGCGGTAGTCGCCGGGAGTTCACAATTAAAGTCGTCGGCAGTCCGCTATTGACATGTGACTGAGGCCCTGTTAGGGTGTATTTTCAGCCTCGATAATTTGGGACCGTTATTAGGAAGATAGCCCAGACTGTTATTGCAGCTTCAAAATCGAAAAGTCTCCACTGGCTGCTAAAGATGGGGACGAAACACTTATGGGAGTTTGTAATGCTGTCCTAAACTCAACTCAACGAAGAAAATGTGGCTTTTCAACTGATGAGATTAGTACATAGGTTTTGTCTTTCTGTTACAGTTGTAATGGGTCGGTGTGTACGTGTCTTGTGTGTGTGTGTGTGTGTGTACGTGCGTCCATATAAGGCTGGAATTTACAGCTGGTAAACGTAAAGAAGAATAAAGAAAAGAGATCATCCTCAATACACACTGAACCACTCGGTCCATAAGTGCATGGAACCTCCTCGGGATTTTTTTTTTCTTAGCATGTAGCGGTTGAAAATGCATGAGTTTAGGCTTAACATCTGACAAAAGCTTTATGTATCAATGTGTGATTAGAGTATAGATGGGTTACAACTGCTTGCACCTCACAAACGTTAAATGTATGAGCGTGTGGTTAGACTAAAGATAGGTGAGAACTACTTACCTACATGACTGTAAGCCTTTACATTGCAAACGTTAAATGTATGAGCGTGTGGTTAGACTAAAGATAGGTGAGAACTACTTACCTACATGACTGTAAGCCTTTACATTGCAAACGTTAAATGTATGAGCGTATGGTTAGACTACAGGTGGGTGAGAACTACTTACATGCGTGGCTGTAGGCTTGCACCTCACAAAAAATGTATGAGCGACTAAAGATAGGTGAGAACTACTTACATGCGTGGCTGTGACCGAGAAAATAGACTAAAATGTTCTGTGATTTTCACCCGCTTACTTACATGCGTGGCAGGCTTGCACCTCACAAACGTTAAGCGTTCATGGTATGACCGAGAATATAAGTCTTGTCAGGGGAACATCTGTTCTTGGACCATGGTACCATTCAATCATACATGAATTTGCATCGTACGTTTCCAAAAAGATGCATGCACTTCATGTACATACTTGTCCAGAACTCGTAAAAGTATGTGTACGTGATCTGCAAACTTGTTTCAGTTGTTAAATACACATGTGCGAAGCAATTAGTGGACCATGCAATGTTTGTACCATTCAATCAGAGATAGGTGACCACATTTATGCAATAATATACGCAACTAATGAATTTGCATCGAACGTTTCCATTGGGGGGGGGGGGGCAAGGACTAACATGACTTTTAGGCGTGGTGCCGTTTCATTAATATATCTGGAGTATCTGTCTACAAGAAAACAAATGCGTGATGGTAGAACACTTGTTCCTGTGCGGGAGGATTTTTTAATAAAGCGCATCACTGACATTGATATCACATGGAATCATAATAAAGAAAAGGATTGCTCTGAGTAACATTGGGAAGCTGAAGCTGTTACTGTTACAATGCACAGCTGTGTACTTTGTACATACTTGTCCAGACTCATGGGGTTGCCTAAATCACAAACTGTAAAAATCGACTTGCAATATAAAAAGTATGTGTACGTGATCTGCAAACTTGGGGTTCAGTTGTTAAATACACATGTGCGAAGCAATTAGTGTAATAATTATCAAGGCGGTCCAGCGATTTTATTATACGTAATAAAAAGAGAATTATTCAGCCCTGTCTGATACTGATCACACCACCCATCGAGTTCATAGTGAGGGTTCCGCGGTCATATTTAGGGGAGAAAACAGAATAGACCACGAAAGGAAAACTTGGTTCCAAATGCTGTTCAGCTGAGGAGGGCGGAGGAGGGGGGGGGGGGGAGAAAGCTGAGGTTAGGCTCTTAGCCCCAAAGAAATACAGTCAGGACATGCGACTCTTCTAGCCTCAGACAGCAAACATTCCAACTCCTGGCTTTCTCGCTATTATAACTGATAGGAGACGTGGCAACAGCTTTGGGGCAGGTCAGGCTCGCCAGCACGGAAGTGCAGCTCATCTAGGAGAAGGACAACCGATCTCAAACCTCCACTGCCTTGTGGCAATACCTGATTTAGGGTAAATGCTTCGGAAGTAAACCAAGAGGAAGAATTCAGAGCTGGAATCCCTAAGGGTGTTTACACTACTGCCCCGGAAATTTCCTGGAACGTATTCGGCGCCAAGCTGTGTTGGCACTTGCCCTTCCCTTGGTAATAGCGTTGATCCAGACAGGTGGTACCTTCTGCCTAGGCAACAGCGTGAACTCCAATTCAACGTGCTCATGCCTTTGCTTGGAGAGGCTACCCAAGCGTCGCTTAACATACCTGGAAGCAGCAGTTACCGGTTATATACCGGTCAAGCAATTGTTTGAATAGTGTAAAGCAGTGATTCCCAAATTGTACGCCACGGCGCCTCGGGGAGCCGCGACCTCTTCACATGGGCGCCGCGAAATATTCGAAGATACACAAGTTTTTTTTTCTCTTTTTCAAATCTTTTAAAAACGAATATTCATGCTTTTACTTAGGTTAGGGCGCCGTGACAAAAAAAAAATTCAATTGAAAAAAGGCGCCGCGACGGTTCTTAATTTATAACGTACCCCAAACAGGAAACTCCCGTGGGAAATCCACAGCTGACCTGACAGTCCATTATTTCAAGGGGTGCAAGTGTGCTGTTGTGTGGTGCTATTTTTGAGTGTTCATCTAGTGTCTTCTAACCCTAACCCTAACCCTAACCCTACCTTAACCCTAACCCTAAACTTGGCTGTAGATAAATCTCGAGAAACTACACCCTGAACACCCTAGAATTGATTGGGCATGTCTCCCGTGACGTTGTCGTCAGGGGTAAGTTATAAATGAAGTACCGCCGCGACTAAGAAACGTTTGGGAAACACTGGTGTAGAGTAAGACGCTAGGGTTTGCTTCTGGCGGTGAGAGAAATCATTATTATCTCATTGGACAGTTACCGCCCGCCTTAGTTGGACAGTCTCCACCAGGGCTGCCAATGCTTGGGGTTTCCCCCCAGATCTGGGTTTTCATTTGACGCCTCGGGAAAATCTGGGTTTTTTTTTTTTAATTTATCCTTAAATAAAAGTGGTAAATGCTTCGTTTCGTAAATCTAAATTTTGTACATTTTAACAATCTGGGTTTTTTTTATTTTGTGTTTTTGTTCTCTGTATATGTATTGCTTGGGTTTTTGTTCTCTGTATATGTATTGCTTGGGTTTTTGTTCAGCTAGGCTGGTTTTTTCAAAAAAAATCCCATTGGCAGCCGTGGGTGTGAGAACGCGAACACGGCGGCCTATGCATGTCGGTGCGGCACGTATTATTGATGACATTACAGAAATGTCCAGTCAAAAGGTCGCCATAAATTGATTCTGTCCAGTTATGTTGGGAAATAGAAACAAGATGCCAACTAGCCAGCACACTTATTATATACCAAGTGACACCGCTAATGAGACATCCACGGTTAGTTGCGTATGTATCCTTTACAGGACGTTGCAGCCCCTGGCTGTTGTGTGGTTTTTCTAGGCAAATTTACATCCAGTAGTTTGCCATTGCTTTCTGGAGGTCAGCTTTCTTGATACCACTGTCGAAACCAACGCAAGGCACATGGCTCGCAGCTGGGATCGAACACGGCATTCCGGCATTACGAAGCGTTCGCATCGCGTTAGCCACAGAGCCGACAAACATCCAAACTTAAGTTAAAAAAACACACCAAGAAACAGATTATCTTGACTTATACGCGTTCACCAGCTGTAAACTCTCGCGAAAAGTTCTGGTTGTTCATCCACTTCTTGACTGCAGTCCTGTTTCAGAAGCAGTGTTGCGTGGGCATCGGTTTTACAGATCTGACTCATATGTATGCAGATTGCTGGTTTCTTGTCTCTGAGGCAGATGCAATCCTACTTTAAAAGAAACTCCAAATTAGTCGACTCTCACGACAGGCTTTTAAGTAGGCAGTGGATCTGTTCTTGTTTTCCCTATAACAGGGCCCCGGAACCCACACGGGAAGATATAGATTATAAACAGCATATTCATACCAGCACTGAGATACGAGTGCCAGACTTGGATCTTATCGAGGGCTTACCTTTGTAAAATTAACACCTGTGAAATGATATGCCGAAGAACTTAACCATGCGAGAGAACGTTAGAAATGATATCAGACACACTGCGGGAACAACACCATGCAGCAAATTCAGTGAGAACCAGAAGATCAAATGGTTTTGTCATCAGGTAAGAATACAGCCAGTACAAATACAAACGCCGGTGCTACATGTTTAACTGCATTTCACTGTCCGCCACCAAAGGAGTCGGTTTGCAGCTGATCTGTCCCACTTGTCTGTGCGAATATTGATATCTTTCAGGTCACGTTTGCATGTGTCCTTATAGCGTAGCTTTGGCCCTTCTGCATGTCTTATCCTTGTTACCAGTTAACCATAAAGGAGATTCTTTTCGAATGCGACCGTACTAGATGCGAAAGGCAAGTCCCAACTAACGCAGGAGTCTTTGATTCAATAGAAAGTACATTACTGCCATACCTGTTCTTTTGAGAACACATTCATTGGGGACGAAGTCTCGCCATGTATACCAAGAATGTGGAGTGTATTCAATCTTTTCTCTTAAGGAGCACACCAAGTCCAGGTTTCACTGTCGTAAAGGAGCGTGCTCTGGACGTGCACTGAATAAACATTCATTGTGGTCCTAACCGTAAGCTTTTTGTTTGACCACACATTTGTTGTGAGTTTGTAGAAGAGTGCACAAGCTTTTTGCTCTTCGTCTGTTTAGCTCTGCATGTAGGGAACGGTCGTCTACGATACAAACTCATGTACAACCAATAGCTAATGGTTAAAAAAAACCACACAAAAACGCTAATGCTTGGTGGGTTTATCTCATTCATCCCCACCACTTCCGTTTTGTTGAGATTGATAGTCAGTCGAAATTATGTGCATGTATTTGAAAAGCCATTCACGAGAATCTGCACGTTACTTTTAGTATGTGCAGTAATGACTGCTTCATCCACCAATAGAAAGTTCCTGCGATTTCTTGTCTGCACCTTACTCCTTGCACGAAGCCTGGACAGATTGAAAAGGATGCCTATCATTGAGCATTCTCTGGTGATGGTTTTATGCAGTCTCTCTTGCTCTTCCCCATTTTATTCTCCCTTGTGGTGTCCCTACGAGAGTTTGATTGGGGGGGATGGGGGGGGGGGGGGGGGGGAGTCTGGTATTATCCATTCTGAGCGCATGGCCGATGTAGTTCCAGTGGTGCTTTCTTATAAAACTGGATACCTTATCTTATCTGGTTAGTTAGTTAGTTAGTTAGTTAGTTAGTTAGTTAGTTAGTTAGTTAGTTAGTTAGTTAGTTAGTTAGTTAGTTAGTTAGTTAGTTAGTTAGTTAGTTAGTTAGTTAGTTAGTTAGTTAGTTAGTTAGTTGGATTATCATCATTGCACTCCGGACATGTCCATAGGTGCTCAGATCCTCCCCTCAGTATGAACCCCAACGTCCGATGGCTAATAGTACCAGTTCTATGTTGATTAACTTCTGGCGTGTCTGGCTCGCGTCTCTTTTTTTTTGCTGTGCTGATCTTAATTCCCAAGTCTGCCATTCTGGCGAGTGATGTGAATTCACTGCCACCAAAGTCCTCTATCCTTCCCATTCCTCTGAGGGCATTGATGATATCAGCATGATCCATAGGCTGACCGTCTTATCTGGTCTCTTGTCTTAACTGCTTATTGGATCTGAAATATGTCCAACTGAACATTTGTTCTCAAAATTTTCTGATTGGTAATCTAAAGCTACCGTTGCTTTCCAACTCTCACATCCATAAGTTAGCGCTGGCATCACACAAGAGTTGAACAGTACCGGCGTCCTTTATTTTACCGAGAAACAGAACCATTACAGTAACAACGATAATGAACGATTCATTTCCGACAATAATACAATTAATGATTGATTAACTTCTATCAATACCATGAGGACAAAACAATATTAACGATAGACTGCGTCTCTTACCGCCATCGTTGTTGTAAATGATGACCCGGTGTAGCACATAAGGCTTGTTAAATGTCACATACCACCAGCTGCCCCGATAGGATCTCCAGGTGTGAATGCAATCTTCACAACGTATACTTGTGCTTCCATCTACAGCCAGGTGGAAGAGACCTTCGTTATGAAAATATCTCCGACTGAAATCCGTCTCCTGTTTGATGGCAACATTTCGACCTATCAGAGAGCAGTAAACTCAACTTGAGCACAGGCAACTTTTGTTTAGGACACAATTAAACACAACACAAACTTCCTATTCTTCATCTTCTTCTTCTTCTTCTGTATTATATATCCAGTTTCGTCCTTTTTAGGACGAAATTTTTTGTCATTTGAAGCCCTACTCTGGCTTTTGCCAGGGGCCGCAATATAGGCAGGCCATACATATGGCCAAATGTCTGAACGCGGTTTCTGGGACCTCTCCACGGCGATCCTCATCCGCATGGTGGCACTTTGTGTCATCGGGTGTTTATCGCTTGTGTGATGTCCTGGTGGGGTAGAAAGTCAGTCAGTCAGTCTTCTTCTTCTTTACGTCCTCTGTTACACCTCGAGGGAGAGGTAAGGTCCCTCTTCGTGCCCTTTTGGCTGCTTCGACCATAGACACATCGTGGTGCTGTCTTCTTCGTCACCATGACGTAATTTTGCTGTTTTTATCGTTGCCGCGATATGTGCACATTTCTATTTCATTAGGCATATATTTTTCAAGCTAGCTTCGTGGGACACTGAGTAATATTTTGCAGCCTCCTTTGAGTGATTGCTTCATCAGCCACCGATCTACGGGTGTTGTCCCCAGGACAGCCTCTTGAAGACTAAAGGAAAGGCAGGTGCAGATCGAGAGCATTTCCCGCCATCCAAGGAAGCTTCCATAAGTTCAGAGCCGATACATTGGCCCTCTGGTACTGGTATCAGCCAAGCAATCTTTACTTGCAGCTCATGACTGCTAAATGTCACATCTATTTTTTTACTGTCTGCACCCATTTGTGATCTTCAGGAAGCTGTCTGCAGACCTGAGACGTCGATGAACTTCCCAAAATGGGCAGCTGGCTTCCTTGGCGTGTTAGACCTATCTTCGCAAATGGCCTTGTTCGCTTGGATGTCCCAGGACACTTTGTACGGCATCCATGGATAGCATGCATTAAGCATGGCTTCCTCGTTATTCGTTTCACTTCAACAAATCGAGCCATATGGTGAACGTTTGAACCTTTTGTGTCTTTGAGGGACAGACATCATCTGAAACGTTGCTCATAAGACGAACTATGAATAAATGAAACTCAGCGTTGGGATGGAACAGATACACAGACACAGTCATTCAGTTCAGCTCATGTCAGAACGTATCAAGGGGGAAACAGGAGAACGTGGACAGGAGCAGCACGAGAAGCATAGGCGATTGGAGAGACTGGGAGTTAAAAGATAGTTGCTGACAACAATTTAATCTAAAATATCCAGCCACATTAAAAGACATAAACTTAAAAAAATTTCACCAGTAGGAAACGTCGAAGGTGAGAAAAGAAAGCAGTAAACAGCGACACATGTTGAAGAACAATATCACACGTTAAAGCAGATGGACCTATGATGAAGATTAACCTAGTCATTCAGCTGCATGAGCACTCCCATTGCTTCCCATATGTGAACTCCAACCGCATACATTACAACGTGTACAGATACTCATGTATACAGTCATCAGAGGCTGTCAAGAATTACTCTTGTTGTCTTCCTATATGCCCGTCGTTGCAACTAACCTTAATTCTCCTTCGAAGCCGGGGTACATCTGCCGGTAATGCGGGTAGCGGCAAACAATTAAGCCAGTAAAACAGATGTATACGCGAAAAGTCCAGGTAAAAGCCAAAAGTCCAAATGGACGAACTACCAGGACCTCCCGCCGGATTTCACAACCGGTGAACGAGAAGAATCAAAAAGAACTTACCGTAAACTGCGTACAAGTAGAACAGGTGTCCAAATCGACCTCAAGATTTTAGCTCACAATTTTGAGTTACAAATATACCAACCAAATGCTGTTTAGTTAAGTCGACTCCTCGTTTGAGAAATATTTGTTTAAGCTCGAAAACTCGACTTAAACGCCACAATTTAAGCTATTTCAGTTTTCTTATCCAAGCAATTATGTCTGCCACTGTCTAAGACATATTTCCAAGCAGGAAGATTACTTCTTTGGCTGTGCAGAGAACTAAAAGTATTTTGACAGTTCCAAGAATAAGAAACATAAATGTAATTCATTGTTTACCTCCACTGACAATAATGGAACACACGTAAGCAGCCGCCGGTCCCTCAACAGTAATTTTGTTTGCAAATGCGAAACTGCTGCACTCGATATCAATCGTGTTCTTATCTATGACGACTGTAGTCGAGTCAGGACACAGGTTTTCAGAGTCAGTAAGTGTGACTATCAGTGGCCTCATAGTAACTGGTAGGAGTAGACAAATATAATAGTGATTAAAATCAAGCCTAGCAAGGTTTTTTTAGGGGGGGTGGGGGATCCACTCATTCACAAATCGGGTATTCTGAGCCATTATGAATCAATGTTAACCATCCCTTTTTTAAACTCTGACATGTCATATTGAGGTATTGTGTGTGTGTGTGTGTGGGGGGGGGGGGGGGGGTGGTCGTTTGGGTTAAATTCATGTCCTCGTCCTGGCCAATTAATTGAAGTCATTCAATAACATTATTGCGAATATGTAGTTTTTCGGGCCGCAGGCGTGTCTACAAAGAGTCGTATGCGGCTTAATATTTCTCTCACTTCTCTATTTTTTATGTTTATTTTATAGCACTCTAATATATTTGTTTTAAATTTTTTTTTCTACACACAACAAATTAATTTTTGCTGCCATCGTTGTTTCTATTGTTGTTGTGTTTTTTTTTTTGTTTTTTTTTTGTTACCTGTACTACTACTTCTATTAATACTACTACTGCTACTTCTACTACTATTACTGTTTCCTATTACTGTTACTACTACTGTTGCATCTGCTGCTGCTGCTACTACTGCTGCTGCTGCTGCTACTACTACACTACTGCTGCTGCTACTACTACTAATACTAATACTACTGCTGCTGATGATACTACTACTACTACTACTGTTGCTGTTGCTGCTACTACTACTTATAGTGCTTCTGCTTCTCCTTCAAGTTTTTGCTGGGATTGACAAAGTTTTTAATTGGTTTTCAAATGGGACGCCGAAAGACATGTTGAGTGATTTCCACTAGTACTGAAATGGAGCAGTTATAAATGTGTATGACTGTACAGGAGAACATCGTTTGTCTGGCTCGTAATAATCCGGACTCCATTGAATCCGGCCTTGTTTTTTCTTAAATCCTTGGTAATGACATGAAGAATAATTTACTTTGCCAAGTCGTTATAAGCGTGCGTCCTGGGCATAACACAAGTTGAGGCATCGCAGTCTTTTCTTCTTGCAAGCTCATTAAGCTTATTGAAAAGAAGTGACTGACATTTTACCCCACCAGGACATCACACAGAGAGATAAACACCCGGTGACACAAAGTACCACCATGCGGACGGGGATCATCCATGGAGAGGCCAGAAACCCCGTTCAACGCATATTTTGGGTTAAATTAGGGCCCCCTCCATAATATGCACACACTGACATATATATATGTGTCTATACACACACACACACACACACACACACACACACACAAATATATATATATATATATATATATAAATATATAATCATACGTACCTATTTCTGCTAGGTGCAGCCTAAACCATATTGTTCTTTGTGGACTTGAAAGTTTCAGCGTAACGGAAGTAGCCTGTAGATCATCGTTACAAGTGGTCACATCCTCGTCTCGCAAGAAGCTAGGGTTGCTTTCATCACCCTCTATGAAGGCCATATTTACTGCAAGAAAGAAAGTAGTCTGTATTCTAGTTAGGGCTGTAATGAATAGTGATATTTACTATTTGGCCGAATACGAATAGCGGGACCAACTATTCGGCCGAATACGACAAGTGTATCATCATCGTCAGGTGCCTCGCCGGCTGGCGTGGGCCAATATGCCTCGCCAGAATCTGCGTTCTCCTGCAGAATGAATTAGTTCGTGTGCTGACACACTTCCGTGCCATGCAACAGACAGACAGACAGAATCTTCTCTTGTTGCCGTCCTCTATCCCTCCTTCCATAGATCTTTCAGTGGTCACCACATGTTCCAATATCCCTCTTCTCATAACATGGCCGAAAAATAATAACTGTCTCCTTCTGATGTCTTTGATAAGTTGTCTTCGGGCTCCCGCCTCTTTCAAAACCTCTTATTGCTTTTTTTCGGCATTTTACGCAGTATGATACATTCTGAGTGTGAAACAAGGGGGAAAAAAACTCTTTTTGACACTGGCTAGGAAAGACAATTTAAATTTTAACTTTCTAGTATTTTCATGCCTTTTTTAATAATGTCACAATTTATAGCCGACTTTTCTTGATTTTCGCCACAGCACCCCTGACAAACGCACCAAGTTTGAGAACCTCTGCTGTAATGCCTTGGTCGAATCAGCAGGCAAAGACCTTGCCAGCTGATGTACCACGCAACCAGGTAGCAGTTTTCCCCGCTACGACAGACTTAGGCAACAGCAACTATTCTGTTAATGAAAGACATATTTCAGTATACAAAACGGGTGTAAGTTAACCATTGATCGTATTCTGCCCGACCGCAAGTATTTGGCCGAATACTGAATAGTTATTAGGTCCACTATTCGGCCCCGAATCGAAAACGAAGCGATTATTCGGTACAGCCCAAATTCTAATACAACTGCAACAGCAGCAGCGGAAACTACTACCCCACCCCCCCCCCCCCCCCCCCCCCCCCCCCAAAAAAAAAAACTAGCTCTGTTTTATATAATGATTTATAATAAGCTCTACCTTAAAAACTAAGCCCAAGTTAAAATCGTTAGCTGGAATAAGAGACTTGTAGCCAAATTGCCTATCGGAGTATTGAGGCCACTTGGGCCAATAGTTCTATTGGAAATTAGGACTTTAGACATTCCGGCTGGAATTCGAGATTTGAAGAGAGTTCTAAATGACGAAGTTTCAGACCCAGACGATATTACATTAATTTAAAAAATGTTGAATTCTTTACATGAATAAGTATAGATTTGTGTATCTGAAATAAAAAGACATCACCAAAAATAAGTTGCAGGCTTTTTTTACGGAGCATAAAATTAAAACATGATCCGGTTTTATTTTCGGTGAAACACGGCACTAAAATTGATAATAATTAATCAGAATGATAAATAATATTATTAATATAAACAATAATAGTAATAATAGTAATAAACAAAAAATTAATAACCCAATACGTGTGCGTTTTCCCATTCCATTGTTGAGTTTCTAATGAGCATTGTGTTCCTTTATTTGTCCATATCAGTTGAAAACATTCACCATTATCTTTGACACCAGTTACCCCTCACTTTGACACCAGTCACCTCTCGCTTAGACACTAGTCACCCCTCACTATGACACTAGTCATCCCTCACTTTGACACCAGTCACCCCTCACTTTGGCACCAGTCACCACTCACTTTGACACCAGTCACTCCTCACTTTGACACCAGTCACCCCTCACTTTGACACTAGTCACCCCTCACTTTGACACTAGTCACCCCTCACTTTGACACCAGTCACCTCTCACTTTGACACCAGTCACCTCTCACTTTGACACCAGTTACCCCTCACTTTGACACCAGTCACCTCTCACTTTGACACCAGTCACTCCTCACTTTGACACCAGTCACCCCTCACTTTGACACTAGTCACCCCTCACTTTGACACCAGTCACCCCTCACTTTGACACCAGTCACTCCTCACTTTGACACCAGTCACTCCTCACTTTGACACCAGTCACCCCTCATTTTGACACCAGTCACCTCTCACTTTGACACCAGTCCCATCTAACTTTGGCACCAGTCACCTTTCACTTTGACACCAGTCACCCCTCACTTTGACACTAGTCACCTCTTACTTTGACACCAGTCACCCCTCACTATGACACTAGTCATCCCTCACTTTGACACCAGTCACCCCTCACTTTGACACCAGTCACCCCTCACTTTGACACCAGTCACCACTCACTTTGACACCAGTCACTCCTCACTTTGACACCAGTCACCCCTCACTTTGACACTAGTCACCCCTCACTTTGACACTAGTCACCCCTCACTTTGACACCAGTCACCTCTCACTTTGACACCAGTCACCTCTCACTTTGACACCAGTCACCCCTCACTTTGACACCAGTCACCTCTCACTTTGACACCAGTCACTCCTCACTTTGACACCAGTCACCCCTCACTTTGACACTAGTCACCCCTCACTTTGACACACCAGTCACCCCTCACTTTGACACCAGTCACTCCTCACTTTGACACCAGTCACTCCTCACTTTGACACCAGTCACCCCTCACTTTGACACCAGTCACCCCTCACTTTGACACCAGTCACCTCTCACTTTGACACCAGTCACCTCTCACTTTGACACCAGTCACCCCTCACTTTGACACCAGTCACCCCTCACTTTGACACCAGTCACCCCTCACTTTGACACCAGTCACCGCTCACTTTGACACCAGTCACCCCTCACTTAGACACCAGTCACCCCTCACTTTGACACCAGTCACCTTTGACACCAGTCACCCCTCACTTTGACACCAGTCACTTAGACA
Source organism: Candidula unifasciata (assembly GCA_905116865.2). Taxonomy (NCBI): domain Eukaryota; kingdom Metazoa; phylum Mollusca; class Gastropoda; order Stylommatophora; family Geomitridae; genus Candidula; species Candidula unifasciata. The sequence goes on from CAJHNH020004890.1 coordinate 2,675,669, forward strand.
CCTCACTTTGACACCAGTCACCCCTCACTTTGACACCAGTCACCCCTCACTTTGACACCAGTCACCCCTCACTTTGACACCAGTCACCCCTCACTTTGACACCAGTCACCCCTCACTTTGACACCAGTCACCCCTCACTTTGACACCAGTCACCCCTCACTTTGACACCAGTCACCCCTCGCTAGACACCAGACACTTGACACCAGTCACCCCTCACTTTGACACTAGTCACACCAGTCAGTCTCACTTGACACCAGTCACCCCTCACTTTGACACCAGTCACCCCTCACTTTGACACCAGTCACCCCTCACTTTGACACCAGTCACCCCTCACTTTGACACCAGTCACCCCTCACTTTGACACCAGTCACCCCTCACTTTGACACCAGTCACCTCACTTTGACACCAGTCACCCCTGACACCAGTCACCCCTCACTTTGACACCAGTCACCAGTCACCCCTCACTTTGACACCAGTCACCACCCCTCACTTTGACACCAGTCACCCCTCGCTTAGACACTAGTCACCCCTCACTTTGACACCAGTCACCCCTCGCTTAGACACCAGTCACCCCTCACTTTGACACCAGTCACCCCTCGCTTAGACACCAGTCACCCCTCACTTTGACACCAGTCACCTCGCTCAGACACTAGTCACCCCTCACTTTAACACCAGACACTAGTCACCTCTCACTTAGGCACCAGTCACCCCTCACTTTGACACCAGTCACCCCTCACTTTGACACCAGTCACTCCTCACTTTGAAATCAGTTACCCCTCACTTTGACACCAGTCACCCCTCACTTTGACACCAGTCACCCCTCACTTTGACACCAGTCACCCTCACTTTGACACCAGTCACGTCTCACTTTGATACCAGTCACCCCGCACTTAGACACCAGTCACTCCTCAATTTGACATCAGTCACCCCTCACTTTGACACCAGTCACCCCTCACTTTGGCACCAGTCACCCCTCGCTTTGATACCAGTCACCCGGCACTTTGACACCAGTCACTCCTCACTTTGACACCAGTCACCCCTCACTTTGACACCAGTCACCCCTCACTTTGACACCAGTCCCCCTCACTTTGACACCAGTCACCTTTCACTTTGACACCAGTCACCCCTCACTTTGACACCAGTCACCCCTCACTTTGACACCAGTCACCCCTCGCTTTGACAATAGTCACCCCTCACTTTGACACCAGTCATCCCTGACCTTAACACCAATCACCACTAACGCTGATACCAGTCAAAAACCCACACTTCAGACACAATAGTGGCAAAAACCAATACTGTAAAAACTGGCTAAAATCTTCATCACAAATACAAGACAACACATACTTACCGAACAAACATGACAAAAACTCGCACTTACCACACAAACATTACAAAAACTCACACTTATCACACAAACAACATGATACAGACAGAAACTTACCATACTGGCATCCAGGGCCAAAGTAACCACTTGCACATGGGACACCAGGAGGGCACTTTCCGTTTTCATATATACAGGTTTCCGAACGACAATGGCATTGGAGCAAACACGATGGACCGAACCAGCCACTGCTACACTCTACAGAAAACAAAACAGGAAAAAATACATTAGAATCTTTCTCTAACGTGACACAAATATTTGATTGTCATTCTCACAAACCATCTTAGAGACTTTCGGCGAAAACGACTGCTAAGTAAGTAAAGTAAATGGACCCTTTTAAACGCCTTAAGACGTATTGGTCATATAGGGCTAGACCTATATTTTTATAGGCCAATCGGCACATAATGGGTGATGTGGTCAGCATAACGCCGGTCGCCTTTACTTTCCCTGGACTGCACCCTGTACCCACTTAAGGCTGGGTCGACCTGGGAGCCAAGGTTATTTTTGAAAAAAGTCCGGCTCCGCCAGGGAGCGAACCCACGACCTTCTGCTAACATCCTGAATATTCATTTATTTTCAGCAAGCTTCTGCTGATGCAAATTCTCTATTGCTGGACCGGGAGTCGATAGGTTCCATCCGCTAGTTACTAAGTTGAGTGCTTGGTGCGACACTCTAAGCTGTGGATCCATCTGGAATGTTTTTTTTATTTATTTATTCGCTTGTACCTGCGGCGTGTTGTTGACTTCACTAAAACAGCGTGTAGCCGATAAAGTTTACACAGTGCGTGCCTTTGCGGGTGCAACTGGGACGTTCATGATTGACCTTTTGAGCTGCAGTTCCTGCGTTTGACCGTCAGTAATGGTGCATCTGACAGCTGATTGATTGATTTGATTTGATTCAAGAGCCGACATTAAAGTACTCGGGGCATTCCCATAAGCGTTCCGTCCCCATCTCCAATAGCCAGCGAAGAGTACTAGCAAACCATCAACCAACTAAATATCTAAGTAAGTAAGTAAGCTTCCAACCATCTCAGTTATTCATCAACCAAAAACCTTCCAAGCAAGTAACCACACCCATATAGCCATCTCAGTAGAACATCAACGAAAAGATTCATGTGTTACCATTTTGTACCACTGCTGGTTTTATGAGTGCCGTAAGGAGCAGATATCGGAGTACCACAGATAGAAGACCAGACATCAGTAATGTTGTTGAGCTGTCGACACTTCCAACGCTGAAAAAAAAAAATTATCCAATAATACCGCATTGTTTGGGGAAGAAATCAAGAATCAATATACTTGTACATGAAAGAAGACACAATGTATGAGGTTTGTTGGCCAATTGTTATTTTTTTTTATTTTGCCAACCTGGCGGTGACTTTACATACAGGGAAAACAACCAAGTAATTCTGTGACACACCTATGTACCCACATTGAGTCAGATATGAATACTAAAAAAAAAAAAAAAACACAAGCTCATAAACAGGATGATAAACTGAAATTCGTTTGTCGTATTGCATTTATATTATAGATCAACTGTGTTTAACTCGCTGGAGTACAAAACTTCATTTCCTGGCTAATTTGTACGTTCAGACACGTCTGACTCATTGTGGATTCCATGGTCTTGTTTTGAAGAAAGCAGTGGGGGGGGGGGGGGGGGGGGGATATATCCTCTAGCTGTAACAATCTTGTAAATAAAAAGTAACCTAATTAAAAGGGGGGAGGGTGTCTTTCCAATGTCAACCTAAGGCTTTAGACGGAAGATGAAGCCATTTAACTGGCCATATTTATTTAAATCTTATTACAGTAACAATTACATAAATGAAGCAAATAAGCTATTCCTTTATAACTGTAGTACTGTTTCAACAACGATCAAATTAACTGTATGTTTTTATCAGGATAGCCGTAAAGACAGTCATCTCTTTCAGTTTACAGAGTTCCGGGCGCAGGTGACGAATCGCGGAAGCTTCGATAAATCATAGCGTTCTGCTATTTGTTGACGTATGAAGGATTGGAAATGCGTTGTCCTTAGCTACCACGTAACAAATCAATATTATCTATCCTCACGTCCTTTATAGGACGTAGTTTTTTGTTATTTGAAGCCCCACTCTGGCTTTTGCCAGGGGCCGGAATATAGGCAGGCCACTGTGATCCTCACCTATTTGGTGGCACTTTGTGTCATCGAGTGTTTATCGCTTGTGTGATGTCCTAGTGGGGTAGAAAGTCAGTCAGTTAGTCAGTCAGCTACCACGTGTCCAGATTTTAGAAAAAGGCGTGCTATTGCAGAGGGGCGATCTTTGCGGCCAGTGTTATCATTTTAATATTATGTTTATATTTACAACGGGGAAACATTGCTTTAATATACTATTATCAAACTGAATATGCAAGAGAACTCTTTACTGGATCATCATGAGGAGGATAACATTACACATCCTTCTTTTTCTTTAATACGAGTAAATGGAAAAAAAAAGTTTTTCATTTTAAATGGATAGTTATTAAAGTTGGGCTCTACAGGCAAATTTGGCCGGTAAGCTGGAATGCGTCGACTGCTTCAGCTGGCTTAGCGGAACTTAGTGGGAGTTATGTCCCCGTGGCCGCACTCAAAACAACGAGCGGAAAAAGTCACGAATCAAATGACATACTTACCTATCATCATCCGGGTGCGTGTAGGGCTGCGTAGGGTGTCTATCATCGTCCTACGGTTGCGTGTAGGGCTGCTTATTGCGTGTAGGTTGGTTGTTTGTGTAAGATGAGGGGTAGGGTTAGGGTTTGGGGTTTAGGGTTAGGGTTTAGCGTTAGGGTTAGGGTGTAGGGTTAGGGCTTACTGTTATGGGTTAGGGTTTAGGGTTTGGGATAGGGTTAGGGTTTAGGGTTAGGGTATAGGGTTAGGGGTTAGGCTTAGGGCGAAGCTACAGCAACGTCGCAAACGTAAGGCATGCCATCTATCTGCACGAGGTAGTAGTCCACCAGACCAACGTCGTCGACGTCGCGCACAGTCACATACACACACAAACAATCGAGGGCCTGTGGATGTTGGTGAAACGATCAATTCGCCAGCGACTGGGCACCAGCCGCCTGCTATTGGCGTTGTCATATTTGACAGAGTTTCAGTGGCGCCACTCCCGCAAACGTCAAATTGTCGGTCACTATTTAGACCTCCTACGTGAAAATGTTCAAATCGAACCATACCCATAAACCCTAAACCTAAACCCTAACCCCTAAAACTTAACCCTAACCCCTAAAACCCTAACCCATAAACCTAACCCTAACCCCTAAACCCTAACCTCAACCCCTAAAACCCTAAACACTAAACCTACCCCTCATCTATCTTACGCAAACAACCAACCCTACACGCAATAAGCAGCCGTACACGCAACCGTAGGACGATGATAGACACCCTACGCAACCCTACACGCACCCGGATGATGATAGGTAAGTATGTCATTTGTTTCGTGACTTTTTACGCGACTTGTTTTGAGTTGTTTTGAGTTTGGCCAAGGGACATAACTCCCACTAAGCCCCGCTAAGCCGGCCGAAACAGTCCAGCTTACCGGCCAAATTTGCCAGTAGAGCCTAAAGTTGTTACTCCATGTAACATTAGCAACAGCCAGAATGTACCAGAAATAAAAATAGCTGGTACTCCTGTCAAATACGGACGAAGAATAAAAAGCCTTGGACGACTTAGTCAGAGTTCTCTCCCTTGGGCGCACTGCGAACAGTGATCGGAAAAGCCAACGAAACAAAGAAGACAGTCACGTCGACATCAGGGCTGCCAATGCTTGGTTGTTTCCCCCAGATCTGGGGTTTTTATTCGACGCTGCAGGACAATTCTAGGTTGTTTTTTTTTTGGGTGTGTTTTGTTTGTTGGTTTTTGCCGATTTGTATGCTTTAATGATCGATAAATTTGCGTGGTTAGGGGTAGGGGTTAGGGTTAGGGAGTAGGATTAGGATTAGGGTTAGCGGTAGGGTTAAGTTTAGCGTTAGATTTGACAATTTTGACGCCGGATTTCCCTATAATCGCGCACAGTCCCATACACACACACAAACAATCGAGGGCCTCTGGATGCTGGTCAAACGCACAATTCGCCAACGATTGGGGGCACCAGCCGCACGCGATTGGCGTCATATTTGGCAGAGTTTCAGTGGCGCCACTCCCACAAACATTTGATTGTCGGCCAGTATTTCGAAATCCTACGTCAAAATTTTCACATCTAACCCTAACCCTACCCCTAACCCTACCCCTAACCCTACCCCTAACCCTACCCCTAACCCTAACCCTAACCCTAACCCTACCCCTAACCCTAACCCTACCCCTAACCCTAACCCTAACCCTACCCCTAACCCTAACCCTAACCCTACCCCTAACCCTACCCCTAACCCTAACCCTAACCCTACCCCTAACCCTAACCCTAACCCTAACCCTACCCCTAACCCTAACCCTACCCCTAACCCTACCCCTAACTCTAACCCAACAACCGCATGATGATGACTACACAACCATTCACAATGCCTCACGAAGCCGTACGCAGCCCTACACGCAACCGCAGGATGATAGGTAAGTGTCTCGTTTATTTCGTTTGTTTTCCGATTACTGTTCGGAGTGCGGCCAAGGGAGAGAACTCTGACTAACTCGTCCACGGCTGTTTATTCTTCGTCCGGATTTGACAGGAGAGCCAAATAGCTTTCCTTAACAAATCAGTGTGCTGAAAACGAAAATGTCATTACACAAAATCAAAATAAAAGTTGAGTGGCTTTAGTTTTTAAGGTAAATGCTACTAACATTTAATGACGGTCAATTTATATATATATATATATATATATATATATATATATATATATATATATATATATATATATTACGCGTGTTGTGGGCAATTACATTAATCATTATTTGTCTTTCTAGGTAAAGGTAGCCGGTATCATGATGCTGACCACATTAGTCATCAGACACAAAGTTTCTGGATCTATTTTTACTTTTACTTACTTTCAGATTACATAATTGTAATTTTTATTTTTCTTTGCGAGGAAACACAATTGTAGAAACCATTACCTAGCGTTATTTCTGTGAACTGCGAAGGTGTCCTAGAGATGAGTATTTCTCTGTGCTAGCTGCTCAATAACTGTGTGAGACTAAACAGTCAATTAAAAACACGCTTTAGTTTCCCAGATTTTCTAACCGTTGTCCAGGAGACGTGTAAAACGTTACCAAATCTGGGGTCATTGTGATATCATTTCTTTTTGGCGTAGGACTGAATTATTGATGACGTCATTTCAGTTGTAAACAAATGAATCGGGTGCCATCTCCACAATAATGGTTGTTGGTCGTAATGGGCCTCTATTATGTTGTGTCTTTCGGTCTGGATGTACACTCTTTCAGATGGTTGTTCTTGATTTTGTTACGTTTTGTGGTTATTCAAACTACTGAACGTAACATTTACTGGTCAAAACCACAGACCATTTCCCCCCCCCTCCCCCCCCCCACCTTTTGGTGGAGGTGGGTTCTTTTTATTGTCCTGGCAGTCCCGAGAAAGCGCCACATTTTCATAGTAGCCTTTTATCTTTCACTTCAGTTCCAGAGCATATCTTTTCTTTTTTCTTGGCAAGAATGATTCGGGTTTTAACACCACTATGGAACGAGTAATTAACTTTATCATCATCATCATCATCATAAACCACTTCTGCCGTTAAGCGACGTGGGGAGGAATAATTTGCGATCCAGTACATGTTGGTTGCCACTGACTATTGTCATGTCGTGAAGGCGTAGAGTGTCTTTATTGTTCTCGATCCATGTTTCCGTGGCCGTCCTCTTGCTCTTGTAACCGATCTTCTGAGATGTAGTGCTTGTCATGGTCATTGACCTTGCTGCATTCTAACAAGATGGCCAAACTACTTGATCTGTTGTTTCTCGATGAATCTAGTACAAGCTGTCGTTCCCACAATTTGCCTGATAGTTTCATTATTCACTCGATCTCGGATGGTTAGGTTGGCTGCTTTTCCTAGGGATCTCATCTCGCAGGTGGTAATTTTGCGTAAATGGGCGTTAGATGGTGTCCATGTTTTGCACTGGTAGCCTATTGTTGGAATGAATATGCTATTAATAATCTGTCTCTTTGCACTCATAGTAATGCTTGGATGTCTTAACAATGGTGACAATTGGTAAATAAGTGCACTTGCTTTTTGACATCTGGTTTCTATTTCTCTGTCCTAGATATTTGAACTCCCTAACTTGATTTACAGCAGAACCTTTCAGCTGCATGTGTAGTGGGGCAGGAGTTCTAATAACTTGCATTGTTTCGGTTTTGTTTGCATTGATCTTCATGTTGTATTTACTGCATGCTGTGTTTAACCTGTTAATGTGGTCTTGCAGTCTATCATTTTCAGGGTAGGACAAGCACTGGTCGTCAGCTAATATTAGTTTAATGTGGGTGAATCGATAACTTCTCCTGATGTGTGTACTTCCACATGATTATAAAGGAACTTTGTCATCTCTAAAAAAAAATATGTATTGTTAAACTTACTTAGGATGTCACGTTTTCAGCTCAAAATATTTTTGTAATGTCCCGTTTTCAACTCAAAATATTGATGGGATATTCCGTTTTCAGCTCGAATATTATTGTCTCCTAAGACATGATAGAATTAGAAGAGACTTAAAGAAAAAGATCTACATGCTGGTTTGGACACGGTGTATCTAAGATCTGAGCTGCCGGTTTTCCTTTCAAGATGAATTCCTTGATGTAGCAGGATAGTTAGACCTTCAGGTACCAGTAATGGAAAGATGGGGGAGGGTGTGTGTGTGTGTGTATGACAGACAGGAATTATCGTAACATGTAACTTGCAAAACGGCTCACGGGAAAGACTCCGACATAATATCGAAAAGTGGATTAGTTAAAATTGAGTGGACCAATACCACAACAAGATCATCATCATCAACAACAACAAAACAAAATATGGCAAATGTTATTAATACTGTCATTCTTACTACTGCTACTACTGCTTGCTCTTCTTCTACCGTTACTTCTACTACCACCCTCATTACTACTACTACTACTTGTTCTTCTTCTACCGTTACTTCTATTACCACTCTCATAACTACTACTACTGGTAATATTACTAGCTGTCGTTCTTGCTACTACCACCCTTACTACTACTACAGTTGCTTTTACTAGCAGTTTATACCATTACTACTTCTACTTTTGCTACTGCTACTACTACCCTTACTACTACTACTGTTGCTATTACTAACAGCCTTACTACCATTAGTACTTCTACTTTGGCTATTGCTACTACCACCCTTACTACTACTACTGTTGCTATTACTAACAGCCTTACTACCATTACTACTTCTACTTTTGCTACTGCTACTACCACTCTTACTACTACTACAGTTGCTTTTACTAGCAGTTTATACCATTACTACTTCTACTTTTGCTACTGTAACTACTACCCTTACTACTACTACTGTTGCTATTACTAACAGCATTACTACCATTACTACTTCTACTTTTGCTATTGCTACTACCACCCTTATTACTACTACTGTTGCTATTACTAACAGCCTTACTACCATTACTACTTCTCCTACTGCATTTACCACCCTTACTACTACTGTTGCTATTACCAGCAGCCTTACTACAATTACTATTTCACTTTTGCTACTGCTACCACCACCCTCACTGCCACTCATACTACTACCGTTGTTGCTACTACCAGTCCGCCCACTCCTTACTATTACAACCACCAACACCACGACCACCACCACCATCACTATTGATACCTTTATGACTTATACTGACGACTTCAGCAAATTGAATATGTACTCGTATTTATGAATATCGTGTACTAATCTGAAATATCCGCCATTGTCGGTCCCAAGCCCGGATGAGAAAGGAGGAGAGTTGGACGTGGGCCAGCTCCCCCACCCTGTAAAAATTTATTTCCTACAGAAACTTGCAGGAAAGGAGGCCATTCTGGTAAAGATAGACTACGAGCCTATGTAACATAATGGCACAAAAGGATAACGAATGCTTGATTCTAATAAGTCTTCGCGGTTCCTTCACCCCCCCCTCCCCCCCCCCACCCACCCTCCCCTCCACCTCCAAAACAAGGCAATTGTTCCTATGTTTTTTCACCAAGCGGGCCATTTAGTTACGCAACTGTCCAGGCTTACTTTTCTCGTAAAATATCAAAAACAGCTCATACCTGCCAATAAAAAATGTATTAGAGAACTGAAAGGTTGCATAACCTAAGCAAGTGTAGCATTTTACAGGATGCCTAATATTATGTCACCTATGTCAGTTCATTTAAAGCAGAGCCTTCTTAACTCTTTGAGTCCCAGGGGGTTTATCATCGATGGCCAAACGGGTGGTCAAGAGAAATATCTTCTAGGAGGAAACATATGCACATATGATGCGTTTATTGGGACTATAAGAGATAAGAACTACATGAACCAAACTATTATAAGGCACTAAATCAATGAAGGACAGTCAGTGATTGATCTTCTTTCTCTGAATTGTATCCCTTAATTAAGCATAGGCACTCAACCACCTTACGTTAAGTCGTCCTATTCTTTGTTATAACATGAATAGTATGGTATGTGTAGGATCCTCATTCAGGAGAAACATGTGGCTCCCTAAGGAGCAGATTGATATGATTCTAAGGAGCCCTAAGACAGCTGTTATCACGTTATAAAGAAATATTTTTACGTAAATTTTTCAGATTTTTTTTTTTTTTTTTTTTTAGTTTATTCTTTATTAAATTGCGTGAATGGGATCATGACTGTGTATAATAAAAATAGGTCTAAGAGGTCTCCCTTAGGGGTATGACTTATTGTATAGCAAGGATCGCTCCCTAAGAGATTGTGGATGGTTTCAGAGAAGTTTGTTTTCGATAAGTTGTGTGGTCTCGGCTTGTTAGATGAAGGGTATGTTTGCATCATTAATGACAATAGGTATTGAATTATGCTGTATGTGCAGCTGTCTTATATTTGTCTGTTCAAAGTAAAAATACAATTTTAACAGTCAAAAGTCTTAGTATTTTAGATACTGTATATAAGTTTGTCTTAGATATATTGAATTCAATATTATTATTTAATATTTACAAGTTAGAGTAAAAACGCAAAAATTTCACAAATGTACAACATTTTTCAAACAGTTTGAAATTTAATAATATTATTTAGGATATCACACTGAGCTATGAACCCCGTCTAAACTAAGTGCCACCATTCGGATGGTGATCACCCATGGAGAGGTTCCAGAAATCCCGTTCAACCGTTAAGTTATATTAGGGCTCCCGGCAACAGCTAGGGCGGGGCTTAAAAATAACAAAATACAATTCCCGCATTGGGACATACTCTATATCTATTCAATAATTTTTAAAGAACTTCGAATAAATAAAAAAAATTAAAAAAAAAAAACTTTACAAACCAAACAATTTAAAATAAAACAAAAATTACAAGTTTTAAAAAACGTTTTCTTCTAAATTAAGAGTTAAAAATATTTTTTGCAAACTTGAAAAATTTGAAAAGTTTAAAACATTTAAAACAAGTTTACAATTTAATTTTTAAAAAAAAATTTTATCGAAACTGTTAAACAAACTCAAAACTTTTTTTTTTCAAAGAGAAATAGCCAGGAATTACCAAACACCCCTAAAAAATAGCGTCACTTTATGTCCCTTTGCCAAGCACAGAAACGAAAAGTAGGCGGGTGGTATAAATTTTTGTTTATATAATTAGTATTGATATAAATTTGACCAATTCTTGTTCACTACATCTGTTAGAAGTCTTTCTGTCTATCTGTTGACACAACATGTTGATTTTTATAGACACACAGATAAAACTGGAATTATTAGCATGACTATTCGTTATAATAAAGGTTGACATTTTGTAAGATATTGATTTGTGTAAATATTTAGTGTTAATATAAAGATGTTCAATTCTTTTACATAGTAATCAGACGGTTACTGGTACCATCGGAATTTAAACTCTTTGCTTGCTGCTGAAGATGGGAACTGAGCACTTAAGGTGTGTCCCGAGCGCTGTAATGTCGATTCTTGATTCAACATTCAACATTCTTTTACATAGTAAAGTTGTTTATTTTGAATCAGTATGATCTCCTTGTCCGTCCGTCTGTCCATCTGTCTCTCTACCTAGTTTAAAGAAGGAAATACAGGGAGGTGCCTTACTGTGGTCTATTGTCTGATATTTAAAAAAAAAAAGGTGTAGATATATATTTGTACAATAGCACAACTGAACGAAATATTTTTCGCAGACGACCAAAGCATAATACATGAAAACGAAAAAGAACTTCAAATACACGTAAATGCGCTACACACAGTCTGCAACGAATATAACATGAAGATCAGCATCACCAAAACAGAAATTCTGAAAATAAGTAGAACACCTTATATGCTAACTATTCAAGTTAACAACGAACAACTCAAACAAGTGCAGCAATTTAAATATTTGGGGAGCATCTTCACAGCTGATGGAAGAATTGATAGGGAACTTGAGGCAAGATGTCAAAAGGCGAACGCAGTAACTTACCAACTCTCCCCACTGCTAAAACACCCAAGCATCACTATGGCACTAAAACGACAACTGATAAATTGCATGTTTATACCAACCCTCTGCTAGCAATGCCAAACCTGGTCCCTAACAAGAGCACATGAGAAAAAGATAACGACGTGCGAAATGAGATGCTTACGTAAGGCTGCCAATGTCACAAGGAGAGACAGAGTTCGAAAAGAGAACATTAGAGCAATTGTAGGAACCACACCATGCCTGCAATACATAAAGAAGCAACAAATAGAGTGGTTTGGCCACTTGATGCGAATGCAAACAGACCAACTGCCTCTACGAGCATACAACGAACAGCACTACTGCCCAAGAGCAAGAGGCAGACCGAGAGTACGATGGATAGACAATATATCAGAGATCCTGAAGCAACACGGACTAACAACAACACATGCAACACACCTGGCCCAGGATAGAAAACTGCGACTCCCCACTACGCTGTGAGGCAATTGTGGACAAGACAAGACAAGACAAGACAAGACAATAGCACAAAGAATTTGATAACGTCTATACAAGATATTTAACCAGGACACTATTTAGCGTTGCATAGCAATATTTTACTAGACTTTGGTTTTGTTTAACACTACTGAGCTTTTTGTGGGCAAACACAAAGCGTTTTATTTTTTTAGAGTAAGTTCCGATATAAAATTGTAAAAACCCATCATACATAAATATGATTTATTGCCGCCACAATTGAATCACGCATTTACATTATTTCGCAATACAGTCACTACTGACTTAAAAACATTTGTAGTATTGTTGCACAAGGCTCTTAATTCCGGTGTCATACATGTCTGCCTCCAGAGTCTCAACGTCCTCACGCCTTTCAAGATCGTCACGCTCCTCAAGGTTGTCACGCTCCTCAAGGTTGTCACGCTCCTCAAGATTCACACGTTCCTCAAGGTTGTCACGCTCCTCAAGATTCACACGTTCCTCGAGGTTGTCACGCTCCTCAAGATCCTCACGCTCCTCACGGTTGTCACGCTCCTCAAGATTCACACGTTCCTCGAGGTTGTCACGCTCCTCAAGATCCTCACGTTCCTCAAGGTTGTCGCGTTCCTTAAGATTCTCACGTTCCTCGAGGTTGTCACGCTCCTCAAGATTCTCACGCTCTTCAAGGTTGTCCCGCTCCTAAAGATCCTCACGCTCCTCAAGGTTGTCACGCTCCTCGAGATTCACACGTTCCTCGAGGTTGTCACGCTCCTCAAGATACTCTCGCTCTCAACGTTCCCACGCTCCTCAAGATCCTCTCGCTCCTCAAGTTCCTCACGCTCCTCAAGATACTCTCGCTCTCAACGTTCCCACGCTCCTCAAGATCCTCACGCTCCTCAAGTTCCTCACGCTCCTCAAGATACTCTCGCTCTCAACATTCCCACGCTCCTCAAGATACTCTCGCTCTCAACGTTCCCACGCTCCTCAAGATCCTCACGCTCCTCAAGTTCCTCACGCTCCTCAAGATACTCTCGCTCTCAACGTTCCCACGCTCCTCAAGATCCTCACGCTCCTCAAGTTCCTCACGCTCCTCAAGATACTCTCGCTCTCAACGTTCCCACGCTCCTCAAGATACTCTCGCTCTCAACGTCCCCACGCTCCTCAAGATACTTTCGCTCCCAACGTTCCCACGCTCCTCAAGATCCTCAGGCTCCTCAAGATTCTCACGCTCCTCAAGATCTCCACGCTCCTCAAGGTTGTCACGCTCCTCAAGTTCCTCACGCTCCTTAAGATCCTCACGGCACATGAAGGCTTGGAAACATAATGATTGAATGAACGTGTTCGATGAAAGGTAGCAGATAAGGCATGTTCCGGATACCCCCGAAGCCGGAAGAAGTCTAACATTTCTAGGGCCTCGTAGGGATAGTCGTGGTTCTCCTGACATAGTCTCCTGAGGAGTAGAAGCTGGGAGAAAGAAACAGAGTCCATACAGGAAGAGGGAGGAGAGAACGTGTGAATAAGATGAGCATGGGAATCAGTGGGCTTATAGTACACCGAAGTGCTGACGCCTTTAGAGACCACGGTGACAGTGAGATCTAGAAAATGCACCTATGAAGGTGGAATGCTGGAAGTGCATTGGATGCTGGAAATAAAGTTGGAGAAAGAATTAAATCCTGCAGTTCTGGTAGGGGCATACCGATGACACCGAGGCAGTCATCGATATACCTCATATAGAGTTCCGGAAGCCTGACGTTTCTGGTGTTCGAGGTAGCCCGTGAAGTGGCAGGCGTAGCTGGGTCCTATCTAGGTACCCATAGCGACGCCGCTGATCTGGTTAAAATAGTGGCCATTAAATTCGAAAAAAAGTTTAGAGTGAGCACTAACTCGGCCAGATTATCAAAGGGCAAGTAGCTATAGCAGACTCTGCGATCTAGAAAGAACCTCAAAGCCTGGGAGGCCATCAGAATGTGGAAGAGAGGTGTAGAGGGGGCAAACATCTAAGGTGAAGATGAGGTGACCTGGAAAATGAAGTGAATCAGATGGATTGAAAATACGACTGAGGAACTCAGATACGTGTTCTGGGAAAGAAGCGCCGGTGGACACGATTGGGCTGCCTGGGGTGTCAGGTTTATGTTTTTTGGGAACAATCCAGCCCGATCAGACCGTCAATGATCAGCAATGATTTAAACAGGTTCTGAAGTGTGATATTGCTTTCACTTTTTATTTCCCGCTGTTTGCATCTTTGACTGGTCTAGAAATTTGTCGCAAAACTTTGTTGAAAAAAAAAAAAAAACGTGTAATAATGAGACCTCCTCTATTAAAAAAAAAAAAATAGAATAAAAGATATTTAATGTGCATGGGTTATCAGGTCACTGTACATTTAGGTCAGTCGCTTCTCCCCTTTGGTCATGCCTTGTGGCGTTGGTAATCATGTCTGTAAACAGACTTCTGATTGGTGTACTGTTGTTAATGTAGAATACATGTGTTCTCTTCGGGGGCGGCGTTAGCGCAGTCGTTAGGAGACTCGCTGTCAAATCCTGCTGCAACTCACTGCAGCCCGCGTCCGGTGTTGGAAACCGTGCGGTTCCTAGGGTTCACCCAGCCTTTAGGTAATGGGTACCAGAGTTAATACTCTGGGGTAAATGAAGGAACGTTGCTGTAGCTATGGAGTTTCGTGCGGACAGCGACACAGGCGGACAGTTTCTTATCAGCTGTCCGAACTGGTGGCAGAGCACTTATGGTTTATAACCGTATGCAATGACGCTGGTTCACATCTCGCCCACTTTACCTTTATTTACAGATGTTCTTTCAATTTTTTTTTTTTTTTTTTTTTTGGCCAGATGTCAGAATCTGTTGGTCTCCATCTGCGTCTCTTTTCCTCCAACTTTCCAGTTATTATGACATACTCATATTTTTATTTTCTTCCAATGTGTCAAGAGAGCCTACCTAAATATGTAATTTTAAAACAGCCGAATCGTGAAACACTTGAAACAGATGAAACGTCAAACACGCCTGTTGTGGTTTTTCTAAGCAAATTGACGTTTAGTAGTTTGTCATTGGCCACTGAACCATCGACTCTAAGTACAACTGACGAATCCAACGCACAGGGGTCTGCTGCGAAATCGCCTGCAGGTGGGATCGAACCCAATACCCAGGCATTATTAAGCACGTTCGCAACACCTAAGCCACAGAGGCCGGCGAAACACCTCTACACACATTAATCATGAAACACCAACACATCAGTATTGTGAAAAAATTCAACAAGCCAGAGGGGGGAAAATCTTCTCACCTAATAAGGAAACACTGTAAAACAACAATCCCAAATGCTTGTGTCCACCAGAATAATTCCTCATACCATATAAGCATCATGAACTATTTCAACACACCTAAATCATGGAATGCACCAATACAAATGCAACAAGAAATATTTCAACACAGAAACACATTGAAACACAAGCCACTTGAACAAAGAAATACACCAAGACAAAGGAATCAGGAAATAATTCAACGCGTACGAAACATGAAATACATGATGAGATATCTCAATAAACGCTATTCATGAAATACCTCAATATACACAAATCATGAAATACCTACACTTACACAAATCATGATATACCTCAGCTCACACAAATCATGAACCATCTCAATACACACAAATCATGAAAATATTTCAATACGCACAAATCATTAAATACCTCAACATACACAAATAATAAATTCGTCAACACACACTAATGATGATATACTTCAACTTACACAAATCATTAAAAAAAACCTCACTAGACAGAAATCATGAAACACCTTAACTCACATAAATTACGAAATACCTCAATTCACACAAATCATGAAATAACTCAACTCAAACAAATCATGAAATACATCAATACACAGAAATTATGATATACCAAATACACAAAAATCATGAAATACCTCAACACACACATATTATGAAATTAGTCAACACACTAATCATGAAAAACCTCAATACACATAAATCATGAAATACCCCAACTCACACAAATCATTAAATACCTCAATAGACACAAATCATGAAATACCTCAATAGACACAAATCATGAAATACCTCAATAGACACAAATAATGTAATACCTCAATGCACACACAGAATGAAATACCTTATCTCACAAATCATGAAATACTCAATACACACAAATCATGAAATACCTTAATACACCCCAATCATGAAATACCAAATACACACAAATCATGAAATACCTCAATACACCCCAATCATGAAATACCAAATACACACAAATCATGAAATACCTCAACACACACAAATCATGAAATACCTCAACACACACAAAATATGAAATACCTTAACAAACACAAATAATGAAATACATCAACACAGATTAGTCATGAAATAATTCAAACACTCTAATCATTATATATCACCACAAATCAGCGGAATCGTAAACATTTAAAGCCATTTGAGTCTTAAAACTCTTAAACATACACCACGTTTGGACTGCTTCGATACATTTAAACTCAAAATTAAAACTACATGAAAAAAAAAAAAAAAAATCAAAAAAAAAAAAAATAAATTAAATTTATTCAAACCAAGCGAAGGAAAACGCAGCCAAATTCAACTCAGAGGATTGTCCCAAATAAATGCATCAATAATGTATAAAATTCAGTCAGTGACTAATATTTTTTTTCCGGTTGTCTCCCATTGAGCATTCGTTGCCAGAAATATGCAGAAAGTTTTCAAACTAAATGTATAGGACCCTTTTCCACGCCTTCGGACAAAGTAGGCATATAGGGCTAGACCTATATTTTATAGACCAGTCAGCACTTGATGGGTGATGTGGTCAGCATCACGCCAGCTGCCTTTACTTCCGAGGACTCCACCTGGTACACAGTTAAGGCTGGGTCGACCTGGGAACCAAGGTCATTTAGACACGCGCAGAGGAACTTCAATATTCGTCATTAATCCATTGTTAAGATGAGGATGAAAATGAAACTAGTTTTTCCTCATATGAATTGACTGAAAAATGGTTAAGTCCGTTCCCAGTCTCGAATTCTATTCTCTTTAACGACATTACAATTTCACACAGAAATATTGAAAATACATTTTAGTTACATAATAACCACTGTACGTATTATTGCTTTGTCCCTGTGGCAGAGAATTACTCACTCTGGGGACGTAAATATACTGTAGGCCTACACAATTATAATTTTAAAAGTAAATTAACCTTTTATATTAGATAATGGTTATTGTTTGGGAGTGGAGTTATCTTCCCTTATAAAATCAAGTAATGTCACTGCTGGTGATTGCTGTCTTGATGATTTATAACCCTTTCTAGGCAATTCACCAGCACTCATTTTTTTTTTTAAATAAAAGTTATTCTTTTTTGTTTGCATTGTTCTATTTTGTATAATGTTCCTAAAGTGTCCAAACACTTCGTCATCAAATAAATTGATATGTTGATTAATGTTTAGGTGCTATTTCTCGTTGTAAATCTGATTCCCCCCCCCCCCCCCCAAGTGAAAAGCCATTCCTTTATTTAGGCACTTATAGCCGGTGCAACGTCTTGTCTCTCCCTCCCCCCCCCACTTCCTTATCTGACGACTCGCCGTCCATGTCGGAGGAAGGAGGAATACTGACTTTTCGGGCGAAGCACAGCAGCATTTTTAAACTATTAAAAATTAAAAAAAAATAGGAGATTGTTGTCGTGGACGAATATCAGAGTTCCTATGTATTTTTGTATACACTAATCAACTCTTTCACCGTGTAAACTTGCGTTAAGCATCACATGCTTGTTACTTCAATGGTTGGAAAAGTAGTCCACTTCCCTGTATATGCCAAGCAGAAGATGCAGTATGTGTGACAGATTCTCCTCTCCTGTGTTCGTCCTTTAAATTATGGTTTGCATAGTGTGCTGTGGTTTATACAGCTAGACTGTAACATCTGCCTTATTTTGCCCTTTATTCTGATTTCTCCGACTCCGGCAACTCTTCAATTTATTCCCCGTACATGCTTGGTTAGGGACAAGAGGATATTTTATAATCGGGTTGTCGTGCAAAAAAGGGCTTTTTTCACACACACACACACACACACACACAAACACACACACACACAAACACAGTCTCATACATACAAAAACACACACATACAAACAAATACACACACACACAAACGCACACATATAAACTCACACACATACACACCAACACTTACGCATTCAAACACAGACACAAACACTCACACAGACACGAACACACACACACAGGCCACAAACATACTCACACACACATACAAAAATACACATACAAACATACAAACACACAAACCAATGCAGACACTGACATAAACACAAACACACACTCACACACAAACACTCACACATTCACAGAAACACATACACACGAACACTCACACGTACAAACACACACACACTAACACTCCCACACATTCTGAAACACGCACAAATTATGTACATTGCTCTGACTAACAGAGAATGTTTACAAATTAACCATAACATCTCACACAAACTTATATAACAGGATACAATATTACGTTAGTGGCTAACGTATTATATAACTGGAATAAATATTATGTTACGTAATAAAATATTATAAAACTGGGTAAAACAACATACAAATGGGTCCAATTTAATTTATAAGGATAAAATATTATGTAACTGGATACAATATTCAATCGCCAGATAAAATGTTGCACAGCCGGATAAAATTTAAAAAAAACTGGTTAAAATATGTAATGAGATAAAATATTGTAAAGATGAATAAAATTTTATATAGCATGATAACATATTAAATAACTGTATAAAATATTACATAACCTACACACACTAAAATATAAATAGGTAAAATATTTTACAACTGGATACAAAAAAAGTATGCAACTGTAAGTAAAATAAAGATCCCTTTTTACACTAGGGGAATCGGGCATATCGGAAGAGTAGTTATATTTTTACAGACCAATCGGCACTAGGTGGGTAATGGTCAGCATTACGCTGGCCTTTTTTACTTTCCCAGGACATACATTCTGGTACCCATTTTAGGCTGGGTCGACCTACGACGCACCATACCATGAAACAAATCCACGCAGCCAACAATGGGTTTCGATCGCGTTACGTTGGAATTACGAGTCAGACACGCAACGCCTAAGCCACGGACACCGCAGTATGCAACTGGGTAGACATTATATAACAAGACATAATATAATATAACCGAATGTGTGACCCGAGGTAGTCAATGGCAGAGAGAGAGAGAGAGAGAGAGAGAGAGAGAGAGAGAGAGAGAGAGAGACAGACAGACAGACAGACAGACAGACAGACAGACAGACAGACAAACAGACAGAAAGACAGACAGACAGACAGACAGACAGACAGACAGACAGACAGACAGACAGACAGACAGACAGACAGACAGACAGACAGACAGACAGACAGACAGACAGACAGACAGACAGACAGACAGACAGACAGACAGACAGACAGACAGACAGACAGACAGACAGACAGAAACACTGACGTCAACGATGATCCAACTTGCTCAGGGACAATTATCTGTATAAACATCTGGAAACTGTTTTGAAAGACCGAGAGGTGCACAAATGAAATCGAGCATTTCGACTAAAATCTTTATCAAGGATTAGAATAGGAATCATAAACCAGAAACAAGGGAAGACTTTTACAAGGGGAGATAGGAGGTATTGATAAAATATACTACACATTAACCAAATTCAAGCGAAACATAATAGGTAAAGGAGGTGAAAATACGTCCACCCCCACCACAACACTACCCATCACTTCACTATCCACCATTCCAATATCCACCACTCTACTATCCACCCCTCTACCATTCACCACCACATCATTTCACTACCCACTACCCTACCATTCCATTGTCCACCACCCCACCATTTCAGGACCCCACAATTTCACTGCTTAATCATTCTGCACCTTCACCACCATACCACTCCACCTTCCCACATTTCCACCACTTCACCACCATACCACTCCACCTTCCCACATTTCCACCACTTCAGAACCCTACTACTTCACCACCCGACAACTTCAAAACGCCACCACTTTACCACCCTACCACGCCACTGCTTCACCATTCCTCTAATTTAGATCTCTAACACTCCACTATTTTAACACCCTACCACACACCGCTTTACCACTCTACCACTTTACCACTTCTTTACTTTATCTCACTACCACATCATTACTTCAACACGTACTATTTCACCACTTCACCAATTCTTTACTTTACCTCACTACCACATCATTACTTCAACACGTACTATTTCACCACTTCACTACTTTTTTACTTTACCTCACTACCACATCATTACTTCAACACGTCCTATTTCACCACTTCACCACTCAACCACGTAGACACCTTCTCCTATCATCTCCATCCTTAGAAATCAGTGCCTGAAGATGGACGTGTCAGGCTGTGTGGGGCTTGGTTTATAGCTGACAGCCAAACTTGGTTGATCATTTTTTTAAAAATATTTTCATAGGTTGCTCGTTGTAGTTTTACAGAATCTCGCTGACTGTCCAGGGTACATACACACATACATACATCCTTATACACAAACTGGTAAAGATATCTAACTAAGACACACATCACATATAGATCTCTCAATCAGACACATGTAACAAATAGATGTCTAACTCAGACACATGTAACAAATAGATGTCTAACTCAGACACATGTTACATATAGATCTCTAACTCTTCTTCTTCTTCTTCTTCTTGTTCACCGGCTGTGAATTCCGGCGGTAAGTCGCGGTTGTTCGTCCAAAATGGACTTTTGGCTTTTACCTCGACCTGAGTTTTGCGTGTACATCCGTTTTACTGGCTTATTTGTTCGCAGTACTCGTTCCCCGCCTCTCCGGCAGATGTACTCCGACTTTGGAGGAAGACGTCAAGCCTATTTCTAGGTTGACTGTGGCCATTGTTTTGTGTGGGTCGAGATGTTGCCTCATTTGTGTGGTGTCCTCTTTGACTTTTAACAGGTGTGGCCCCCGGCATGTCGTCCTTAAGGCAGCTCTATGTAGAGTTTTCAGCCCTCAAGGGAAGGCAGGGGCAGATCATGGGCATTCCCCGCCATCCAAGGAGGCTTCCATAAATGCAGAGCCGACACATGATGCTCTGGTTCTGGGCTCACCCAAGGAATCGTCACGTCCTGCCCATGACTGCTTAACCTCACAACCGTGTGTTGAGCTTCCCGCGCTACAAGGCTGCGCTCTCCGGAGATCAGCGGGGAGCAGCCCGCAGGTCTAGGACGTTTGTGGCCACACAAATAGGTACATTCTTTTTCATCTTACGTTAGACACCTTTAACGTTGTTTCAGCTGTGCCCTTAGCACGGCAGAATGGGGAAGCAAAATACGTCAGGCGTGGCTTCACCTGTTTGGTCCCAACACTCGGGCGAGTTGGACCAGTGGATACGGACATTCTGACTTTTCCTAATCGGTACGAATTATGATCGTCGGACTCTGAGCTTGTCTGTGTGCCGTGGGGTATAACTTTGTCGGACATTATTTCCAAGCCAGCATATGAAAAGTTGCTGTCGTGGTGTACCTCAGCGCGGTGACGACGACACTGAGGATTGAGGATGTACGTAGGTAGGATCTTGCTGCGAGAAGTCACCCACAAGAGATGTTACTCATCTTGGCTGCGGGTAAATCTCGGTCAGGGTTGAGTCTCAGCAGCACAGTTTTCTATTCGCTTCCGAATTTTAACCGAGAGTTGTCATTTGATGGTACATTTAGCAAGCAATCTTTACTCATGTTCCGAATGAGTTTTGTTATACTTTTCACCCATGCGTTTGGGGGCAAGCTGGTGAGAGCCAGAAAGGACACTACACCTCTAGGGGCCGCCAGCTCCGAGATCCCCTGCCGACTCTGTTAATGCTCATTTGAGACATTATCCGTGGCGCACGACGGGGACGTGTAGCAGGAGTCTTGCATGAGGTTCGGTAAAACCAGAACAGTGAAGGACTGGCGCCCGAGTGGGGTACGGAATATCTCCTTATACACATCACATCCGACTTAACTTCCCCTCATGCCTGTGACCGAAATCACCGCGCCACAATTTTCATAGGTTGCTCGTTGTAGTTTTACAGAATCCCACTGAGTGTCCAGGGTACATACATACATCCTTATGCACAAACTGGTAAAGATATCTAACTAAGACACACATCACATATAGATCTCTCAATCAGACACATGTAACAAATAGATGTCTAACTCAGACACATGTTACATATAGATCTCTAACTCAAACGCAAGTCACATATAGATCTCTAACTCAGATATGTGACACATAGATATCTAATTTAGACACAAGTCACATATAGATTTCTAACTGAGACGAATGTCACATAAAGATCTCTAACTCGGAAACAACTCATAAAAAGATCTATAACTTAGACACATGTTACAAATAGATCTCTAACTCAGACACTAGTCACATATAGATCTCTTACTCAGACACAAATCACATTTAGATCTCTAACTCAGACGTGTGACACGTATATATCTACTTCGGACACAAGTCACATATAGATCTCCAATTTAGACACGTGATACTTATAGATCTCTAACTTTGACGCAGGTCATATATAGATCTCTAAATTATATACATCACATATAGATCTTTAAATCAGACAGGTGTTATATATAGATCTATAACCAACACACGTCACATGTAGATGTCTACTACAGATGCAAGTCGCACATAGATATATGAATCAGACACATGTAACATACAGATCTCCAACTCAGACGCAACAAGTAACATGTGGATCTCCAAATCAGACACAAGTCATATATAGATCTGTAACTCAGACACATGTCATATTTAGATCTCTAACTCACACACATCTCATATTGATCTATAACTCAGACGCCTGTCACATGTAGATCTTCAACTCAGACACAAGTCATATATAGATCCAAAGCTAACTCAGACACATGTCATATATAGATTTCTAACTCACACACATCACATTTAGATCTCTAAATCAGACATATGTCATATATAGATCTCTAACTCAAACGTCACATATAGATCTCTAACTAAGACAAAACTCACCTGTAGATCTCTAACACAGACACAAGTCACACATAGATCTCTAACTCAGACACGTGTAACATACAGATCTCCAACTCAGAAACAACAGGTACCATGTAGATTTTCAACTCAAAGGTTATATATAGATCTCTAACTCACTCACATCACACACATATATGTATATATATATATATATATATATATATATATATATATATATATTTATTTATTTATATATATATATATATATATATATATATATAATATATATATATATATATATATATATATATATATATAGCTAAGACACATGTCATATATAGATCTCTAACTCACACATATCACATATAGATCTCTAAATTAGACACATGTCAAATATAGATCTCTAACTCACAAAAGTCACATGTAGATGTCTACCACAGATCCAAGTCACACATAATAGACTCTGACTCAGGCACATGTAACATACATATCTCCACCTAAGACACACCAAGTAACATGTAGATCTCCAACTTAGACACAAGTCATATATAGATCTCTAACTCAGACAAAAGTCACATACAAATCTCTAACTCATACACAAATCACACATAGATTTCTAACTCAGACACTTGTAACATACAGATCTCCAGCTCAGAAGCAGCAAGCAACATATAGATATCTAACTCAAACACAGGTCATATATAGATCTCTAACTAACACACATCACATAAAGATCTCTAACTAAGACATATGTCATACATAGATCTGTAATTCAAACACACCACGTATAGATCTCTAAATCAGACACATGTCATTTATAGATCTCTTACTCAAACAAGTCACTCATAGATCTCTAACTCAGACACATGTAACATACAGATCTCCAAATCAGAAGCAACAAGTAGCATGTAGATCTCAAACTCAGACACAAGTCACATATAGATCTGTAACTCACACAAGTCACATGTAGATCCCTAACTCATACAAGACACATGTAGATCTCTAATACGGATACAAGTCACACATAGATCTCTAACTTACACACATTACCTGTAGATCTCTAAATCAGACGCATGTAATATATAAATCTCTGACACATACATCACAAATAGATCTAAAACTTAAACACAAACCCCACGTGAAGTATGAGCTTCGTCTATATCTTAGACATTAGTCGCATACAGATCTCTAGCTCCGAAATAACAAATCAGATAAATATCTCTAAATGAGACAGAAGTCATAATGAGATTCCTAGCTCATGCACACGTCATATTAATGTCTCTGACTCAGTGACAACAAGTCACACAAACACATTTTTGCCTTAGATATAAGATAGCTATAGATTTCTATATCAGACACAACAGGTAACGCGCAGATCTCTAACTAAGACACTGGTCTCATGAAGATCTTTAACTTAAAAACAAGCTAAATACAAATCTGTAACAGACACACACAAAAGCCACTTATATAAATCAGACACAAGGCACACATACATCTCTAACACTGATACAACAAGTTACATATACATCGTTAATGGAGACGCGTGTGGCATATAAATCTCTAACTGTGATACAACAAGTTACATATTCATCCTTAACTGAGACGCACTGACAAATAAATCTCTAACACTGATACAACAAGTTACATATACATCTTTAACCGAGGCGCGTGTGACATATAAATCTCTAACACTGATACAAGTTACATAAACATCCTTAACTGAGACGTACTGACATATAAATCTCTAAATCAGAAGCACGTCGCATAATAGTTGTCACTACTGTGTGTTTGCCGCTGTTAGGAAGATGTAAACAGAGAAATGGGGGGGGGCGGAGGAGGGGGGTCGTGACCTTGGGGGATTTCGGGTCGTAAGGCTAGTGCTGTCAATACTAAGTTTAAAGGTTTTGGACGTTTATTTTCTGCATTTGACAGAAACACTCCAATCGCCTAAGCGGGATTCGAAAAGGGTCTTTCCTATTTGAGCCCATTGTTGTAACAATCGGACAGCCGTTCCATGTGGCATACAGATCTCTAAATCTGACAGCAGTCACACACAGATGTGTGAGAGAGAGAGAGAGAGAGAGAGTGTATGTGTTTGAGTGTATATGTGTGAGAGTGTGTGGGAAAGACTTGTGACTGTGTATGTGAGACAGCATGTGTGCGCGCGCGTGTGTGTGTGAGTGCGTGCGTATGTGTGCCTGGCCTAGGCACCAACTGTAGGGTAAAACTAGACTCTCTCGTGGTCCAGTATCTTCACTCACCCTTGTCCAAATTTTGGCCACTGACACGTGAGCACTGTAACTCGGTAGCTCATGTGTCTTAGAGCCATCCCTCCCCCCCTCTCTCTCTCTCTCTCTCTCTCTATCTCTCTCTCTCTCTCTCTCTCTCTCTCTCTCTCTCTCTCTCTCTCTCTCTCTCTTCCCTGCAGCGTTTAAGGAACATGAGTGCTTAGTCACATCATCAAATCTTCAACCCCCCCCCCCCCCCCCCCCCAGCCCCCTGCTGCATAAACTTCCTTTCTTTTCAAGTATTTGTGTTGTACATTTCGTATTAGTGAAAAATGCTATTATATGTATGCACCACTGAGAACATATATAGTAAAAGTAAAGATGCCTTTTTACGCTTTTACTTCCCCATGTAACCATTTTAGACTGGGTCGACCTGCGACGGCCAATACCATGATACAAATCCGCGCAGCCAGCAGTGGGTTTCGATCGCGGTACTTCGGAATTACGAGTCGGACTCGCAACTCCTAGGCCACGGACTAACTGTATTATTATTGCACAATAAAGACAAAGCACACGCTGTTTAAGCTCTCGATACTTCACCTGCTGAAAATTAATACGTGGACTGATGAGGTCATGGTGGTTTTCTCTCTTTTGTCCTAACTCAGCTCTCATACATTGGGCCGGTTTTGGACACTGGCGATTAGACTGAACCGCATATCTAAAGCTAGACTCGTTGAATAGATGAACAGTGCCAGAAGTTGACAATGTCCCAATTTGTGAGCATACCATGAGCATCATGTATCAGGCCTTTTACATGATTTAGTTCTCATCACACCCAGGAGCAGAATTTTTTTTTTTTTTTTTAATTTTTCTCTCGCCAACTCTGCACCTTGTGAACTTTCCTATCCAAGAAGTCTCTTATGTCCAGGTGCCCATCTTCGGGTTGGTCGGCTCCTGTCCTTCTTTTGCAGCACCTTGCCCTCAGCTACTACTGTACACCCTGGTGCTTGATATGACCAAAATATGTAATTTTCCCAAGACAAATTGATGTTTACGAGCCACACATCCCCGATGTTCTTCAGCTCTACCGAGATGCCGATATTTGTTCCCTGTCACTCAGACATAATGGAAGCATAACGGAATTCGAACCCGCAAGCTATGGCTATGTGACGTCAACACGAGCATCTACAAGAACTATAGCACTTACCAAGACTCTCTTCCGACTCTTCTCCAAAAGCTGAAGCTGAATGACAATACAGGACTAGAGAAGCAGAAGACA
This sequence comes from Candidula unifasciata, assembly GCA_905116865.2. Lineage (NCBI taxonomy): Eukaryota > Metazoa > Mollusca > Gastropoda > Stylommatophora > Geomitridae > Candidula > Candidula unifasciata. The sequence goes on from CAJHNH020004890.1 coordinate 2,702,620, forward strand.
ACATATGTTATGGATACTTACTTGCATCACTATAGGCCATCACCTCGCAGAGAGTCAGCTTGCGGTCGGCCAGATTCCGGGGGACCGCTACCTTGCCAATTACCATGTATTTGACGGCCTGCAGACTCGGCAGTGGAATAATGTACACGTTCAATGCATATAAGGCGGGATCCACATATTCGTGAAGATAATTGTTGTTTTTATTGAAGAGGGCAACATAAAAGCCAGCTAATCTCTCGGGGAAAACTACAGAAATACCAACATGCATCAGAAAAGATAATCTTTTTTAGTTCAAAAAATTGTAAATCAGTGCTCAGTCTGGAACCTACAGAGGTATAGAGATGAAAACAACCACACAGAAAAGAGAGATCAGCAGTGAAGTTTATAAAATAGGGACGACATGAAATAAGCTGCACGCGACAGCAAAGGAAAACACCATCTAGAGTTGGTTGATTGAGGGCCTTTGCTAAACTGGGGAATAAAGGAAAGATGAAGTAGCAGAAAAAGAAGATGGAGGAGACGATAATGATGGTCATGATGATGATGATGATGATGACAACGAGGAGGAGTAAGAAGATGGAAAAGACGAAGAAGTAGAAAAAGTTGATGATGATCATGATGATGATGATTAAGGACAAAGAGTAGAAGAAAAAGAAGAAAACGAGGATGATTGATGACAAGGACAGGAGGAGAAGACAGAAGAAGAAGAGGAAGAAGAAGAAACAGGGTGTGGACAAGGAGGTTTAAGAAAATAAGAAAAAGATGATGATGACTGGGGACAATGAGAAGAAAGAAGACGGACAATAATAATAATAATAATAATAATAATAATAATAAGAAGAAGAAGAAGAAGAAGAAGAAGAAGAAGAAGAAGAAGAAGAAGAAGAAGAAGAAGAAAGAAGAAGAGAAGAAGAAAGAAGAAGAGAAGAAGAAGAAAGAAGAAGAGAAGAAGAAGAAAGAAGAAGAAGAAGAAGAAGAGGAAGAAGAAGAAGAAGAAGAAGAAGAAGAAGAAGAAGAAAGCGGACGGGAGGAAGGAATAGGACATTGCAAATGTATTGTGTGAGACAGTAATTGAGTAAATTAAATGTCTCTTACTGTCTCTGTTAAAAATGACCACAGCCAGCAACTTATATGGAGTAGAAAACGTCAGTTTCCACTGCCCCCCTCTGAACTCTGTATCTGTAGTGGAACATGAGTTTTTAGAGGCATCACTGTCGGTGTTACCGTCGATCGCAGTCAATGGCCCGCCATTGTCTTCGTGAGACTGAGATGACAGATAAGCTGTTTGTTTGAGGGCAACATTTCGTCCTAGTTTTGAAACAAGAAGAAATCCTTTTTGTTATTCTTCTAACTATAGTTGCATAAACTCACCTTCTTATTGTTACTTTTTTTTCTAGTTATTAGGATTCTTTTGAAGATTCAGTGCATCTGAGAGGAAAAGAACCAACAGTCTGCACACAAATAAGCAGTCTGCACACAAACAAGCCAAATTTTTAGAGCGGATGTGACTGCAAAACTTAAGTTTTGGAACAAAGTCGAAGTGAACTAACGACGGAGTTCACAGTCGGCTGACACAAACAAACAAACAATAAACTAACTAAGTATTTAAATATCGTAGTCATTACGATGAAATGTTATTTGCAAAGCCAGCAAGAGATGAATATCGATTGAGGTCGAAATGAGTTAGCGGAACAAAAGAGAGACAACACACCCTTTCATTGTCATTACCAGAAATACAAATACTTATAAAGGGAATATACAAGGAATTTTTGAGCAAACAAACCAACAGTAAACAACCACGAGACCCCATCAGCAGACTTAACAGCAAACAACTACAGAAGAAGAGGATGAAGAAGAAGAAGAAGAAGAAGAAGAAGAAGAAGAAGAAGAAGAAGAAGAAGAAGAAGAAGAAGAAGAAGAAGAAGAAGAAGAAGAAGAAGAAGAAGAAGAAGAAGAAGAACAAGAACAAGAAGAACAAGAAGAACAAGAACAAGAAGAAGAAGAAGAAGAAGAAGAAGAAGAAGAAGAAGAAGAAGAAGAAGAAGAAGAAGAAGAAACTTTTGAAATGACGACTGTATTGAAAACTACCTCCACTAAGACGTAGAGAACACAGCTCAGCTACTAGGTCGCCTTCAACAATGACTGTGTCCACTTCGGCATCCTCTCCGCAGATGACGTCAACTGTGGTATTGTCGATTGCATACTTCTGCATGTCTGGACATGGCTTCTCTGAGTCTCCTAGTTTGAGTTTGACCGTGAAATTTTTATCTAATAGGAAAAGTAGACAACTTGTACTAGTTACTGTCACAAGGACAGAGAGATACGGAAGGAAAGAGGGAGGGGGTGGCTAGCGATAGAGGCAGAGTGTTGGGTAGCCTGACAGAGAAAGAGAGGGGAAAAGACCAAGTGAGACAAAGAGGGTTACAGCGACAAGAGGGGAGACAGGGAGAGAGACAATGAAAAAAAATTAGATACACAAAAAAAGAGGGAGGATCGAGGAAGGGAGACACATAAGTGAGATCGAGATACAAACAGGGACACGGGAGACGTAGAGTAGAAATGGAGAACGGAGATATTCTGGTGGAAATAAGGGAGGCGGAGTGTAACCGAGTTGTTCTAGAATCATCACATGTTTGTCAGGAGATAGGATATTGCGCATGGTTAGAATAGATTAAAGATCAACAAGTCTTAGCAACCTTGACTTCCCTTTCTAAAATCACCACTTGTTTATTAACAGAGGGATATTAAGCAAATGAATAATCTAGGTATATAAATAGTATATGAGGTAATCTTGCTGACGTCCAGTGTCAAAGTGAGAGCCTTGTCGCACTCGTTTTCCAGAAGCTCTCGAAGACCAGCTCTCGGCCCAATTAGTGTATATTAAGGTGTCGAAACAAGATAATGCAATCAATGCTCAGTTAGAAAATATCTCGTAGAGAACATTCATAGCATAATATAATCTTTCAGAAGTAGTTTAGTGAGTATAAAACGCATTTCCCACATGCAAGCATCTCAGTATAAATAGTGGTCAGGGAACCACTTTAGCAAATTTCAGTTTAGGGGAATTAGAAGAGGAACTAATAGCATAAACCCTAACATGTTAGAAAGAACCTCCAGTCTTTGGGAGTCAAGAGGACCAGAGACTAGTCATATGGACCCTCATAGACAAGAACCTTTAGTTGTGGAGATGACATCTGAACACTAGAAATAAAGTACCAGTAGCGCCCGGCTCTCTAACGTAGTTGGCTAAACCGGATTCCACTTTTAGAAATTTATGAAAGATGCGTTAGGAAAAATCATAACCATCCTTTTAGAAAACTGGGAATACAAACAAAGAATAAAGCACAAATCGGTTTTACACTGTGTTAATGAAATTCAGGACAGATACCACCTCCCAGAAAGATGTCAAGGAATTCAGAATGTTGCAAGAAACCTACCACCACATGCTCGCTTTAAAGCTCCAGAAGTCCGAATTAAATTGGTAGGCGAGGAAACCAAACAGTCCGACCCAATCGCTCTTATGAACTCATCACTAAAGACCGTTGATTCTTACCCCCAAGAATGGATACATGTCTATACTGATGGATCAGCATTTAAAGCTACCATTAAAGCAGGTTACGGAATCTACATAGGTTATCCCGATGGATCTGTTAAAGAGATTTTTGATGCATGCGGGGAATTCTGTTCAAATTATGAAGCTGAAATAATTGCACTGGAAACAGCAGTATACCACCTAAAGACTGTAATGGATGTTTACCCCTCAAAGGTCCAAAATATTGTCATCTTCACAGATTTAATTTCTGCCCTTCAAGCTCTGGAGGGCAGTGAACGCTGCAGAACTGACATAGCCAAGATAATCCTGGATACTGATCAGCTTATTACCTCATACAACATCAGAATAGTGATGCAGTGGATTCCAGGTCACTCCGGCACACCAGGTAATGACAGAGATGACAGATTGGCAAAGAAAGGAGCAACACAAGAACAACCACCTACAGCGACAACCCTCCAGACAGCAAAAACACTGATAAGAGCTATAAACCAAGAGACCATGGGAGACACTGGAAGAAAGGTTTATAGACATATGTCTGGTCCTGATCCTAATGACAGCATTAACCATCTAACAAGAAGGGACCAGGCCACCATCTTCAGACTTAGAACACAACATACTCCACTCAATGGACACCTAAACAGAATACAGCCACAACACTCCCCAGAGTGCCAGCTATGTAACTACCCCTACGAAACTGTTGAACACCATCTCTTTGAGTGCCCAAAACTCAGTGAGACAAGAAGAACGCTACTCCCTCCGAGACCAGTCAAGTGGAACACCTTGTACGGAGGAAAAGAACAGCTTGTGAAAACATGCAAATTCCACTACATGGCATTGGGCCAAAGGGCGAAAGCTCATTCGCCGCTGGATCGATAACAACAACAACTGGATTCCGCGGTGACCGGGTGACGAACTCCTTGTGGTCAGGATTCACTCCCGGGGGTAGGCAGAAAACCCACATTTCTCCTAGATTTACGGTATTTACAATGGAATCAAGGCCGAAAGGTTGCGATATCCACAATACCGAGCCTAATGGTTAACAACTCATAGCTTCTGGATACTAAAACAAGCAAACAAGTACCAGTAGCATGGAGCCTCACAGACACCAGAGAGGAGACATGATACGAGATATGGAGCTACAGATACAACAGAAAAGATACATGGATCGACTGTTAGCAGAGACAGTTTAAATATGAACTCAAACAAGATGTTAGAGTTGGCGATCAAACCATTATTGCAAGGTAACAGTAGAATTCAGGCGGTATTTACAGACACTAGTACCAGTTTACAAAGTATCTAGAGATGAAAAACACAAGGCGATATCAAGAGTAAATAACTACAGAGCGAAATCGGCTGTCGTTCAGAACATTATTGATTTTATTTACAACATTTAGAATTGACAGTAACGACATCAGATTGGAAAGAATAGTTGTTTCAAGACATTTTGTTATACAAGCATAGGAGCGACGTGAGAAGCAAGGGGCTAGTAAGACAACATCATCATCACTGCTATCGACATGACCATCTTTCTCCTTGTCCATATTATCTTTCAATTGACTCCTTCTGTAGCAAACTAACGACGAACCTGGGTGTGACATCAACATACTTAAAGAATACGGCTGTGCTTCAGGAGATGGGTGGGGTGGGGGGGGGGGGGCGGGGAAAAGGCAGACAGCGATAAGAGAATCAGAGAAAGGAGACAGATACGGAGAAAGGCGAGGCGGGGATATGGGAACAAGGAGATAAGAGAAAAAGAGAGGGGATACGGAGAGAAAAAGGCGGAAAGAGGAGAGGTGGAAAGAGGGGAGGCGGAAAGAGGAAAGGCGGAAAGAGGAAAGGTGGAAAGAGGGGAGGCGGAAAGAGGGGAGGCGGTAAGAGGGGAGGCGGACAGAGGGGAATTGGAAAGAGGGGGAGGCGGAAAGAGGGGAGGCGGACAGAGGAAAGGTGGAAAGAGGGGAGGCGGAAAGAGGGAAGGCGGAAAGAGGGGAGGTGGAAAGAGGAGGAGGCGGAAAGAGGGGAGGTGGAAAGAGGCGGAGACGTAAAGAGGGGAGGTGGAAAGAGGCGGACACGGAAAGAGGGGAGGTGGAAAGAGGCGGAGACGGAAAGAGGGGAGGCGGAAAGGGGGGATGTGGAAGAGGGTAGAAGAGAAAGTGTGACAAAGAAGAGCACGTGTGTAGCAATCTCCGCTAGGAAAAAAAACACGTTTAAACTACGTTATGCTGAATGAAGCTACTTCTCTCTCTCTCTCTCTCTCTCTCTCTCTCTCTCTCTCTCTCTTCCTCTCTCTCTCTCTCTCTCTCTCTCTCTCTCTCTCTCTCTCTCTCTCTCTCTCTCTCTCTCTTGTCTCCTCTCTATTGCTTTCAAATTCAAATTCAAATTCTCTTTCTTTGACCACTTTCAGCTAGGTCCGTTCACATTTCTGCTCACTTTCCTTTCAGCTATATTTGTGGTGACGTTTTCTGGTCGCGATCTTATTTGATTCTGGATTGTGTTCAATATTGTCACTTTCTGTTTGTTGTGGTTTCCGCTCTTGCTGTTGTTTTTGTAATCTGGCTGGCCCTGTGCTGCGCTCAAGATGATTGGATGTTGGATCGATTTATTGTGGTTTTCCTTGGCTGTTTGTTGTTTCCGGGAAAGTAGATTGCCTATCCTAATAAGGACCGGCGGTCGATTGACTTGGGCAGGTACTGATGGCTATACTGCTGAGGTCTGGTATTATTTGGTGATTTTCTCGTATCCTTGTTGTAAAGTACTGCTCCTACATAGGGTTTCGGTAATTTGGCCTTGGTTGTGTCGTATCTGGTATTAGTGTTTGGGGTAACGGTGTCGACCTCGTTTGACTTCAAATTTTGGCTGTCGATGTGGTTCCTCTGGTGATGATCAAAAAACATCATCATCCTGCAGTTCTGAGTTATAGAAGTTCGGGTCCTCCATCTCCATGATGCGTTGGTTAATTTGGTCAACTGTTGCCAACGGAAACTGTTTCATCAGCGATGCCTGAGTTTTCTTATCTGGTGTTTGATGCGGCTTTTTCTGGGTCTCGGCTCCCTGTATTTGCTGCCTTCTTGTTGCCTCTTTCCGTGCTTTCTCTCTTTCTTCCATCACTCTGTTGGTTGCTTGCAGTTCCTTGTTAAGTCTGTTGTTTTCTTCGTATGCTCTTCGTAACTTTTCCTCTGTTTCAGCCAGTGCCTTCTTGATCATTGCGACTTCTTTCGCGAGAAGTTGTTGGTTATCCCGCAGATCATTGATGACCGCCTCGTCTTCCCTTGCCTTAGTTGGTTGTTCCTTTTGTGTCTGGATAGTGGCCAGTGCATTCATGATGTCCTCCTTGAATTTCGTCATCTCTGCTGTCATCCGTTTCTGGGTGTCAAGAGTCGCCTGCATTATAGCTCTCAGGCCTGTTATTTCATCTCTGTCTTCATCTCGTTGGGTTTTGGATGCGTCTTTCTCGTCTCTGAGAGCTTGGATGTCACTTTTGAGTTGAGCCACCTCGTTGCTCAATTTGGTGGTAATGGCTGCAGTTATGCCTTGGGTTGCTTCGTGTCTTCTGCGGGCCTCATGGTATGGAATCTTATCCCGTATGGCCGTGGTTGCAATTTCTCTACATTGTTGCAGATATAGCTTTCTGCGTTTGGCATCTTTTATACTGCTCAGTCAATCGTTCACCGCCTTCCTATAGTTGAGCCTATCTGCAGCTGATCTTTCCAACGTGACTGTGTCAATGATAGTATCTGTTAGATCGTGTTTGCATAGTCTTCATAGCATAGCCTTGGCTTTCTGTAGATCCTCTCCCTGTTAACCAGATCAGCATACAGTAGACCCTTCACAATGGTACCGTCTCCCATACGCAAGGCACATCCAGACTAATGCAGGCGTCTCTGCTTCGATAGGAAATTCATTGCTGACATTCATGCTCTTTTGAGTATAAATTTGTTTAGGACAAAGTCTCGCCTTTATATACTAATTCTTGAGGAGAATACAGAGTCCATGTTTCACTGCCGTAAAAGAGCCTGCTCTGGACACACGCTCCATAAATATTAAGTTTGCTCCTATTCGTTAGCTTTCTGTTCGGCTGCACTCTCGTTCTGAGTTTGAAAAGCATCTGGTTTAGGCCGATGTGGACTGGTCTTGCATGAGGCAGCATAAAATCAGCACTGTGTTTGCTGGTTCTTGGGGTGTTTCGTACTCGTCTGTTCCTTTTCTGCATCTAGGAAAACATCGCCTGCCATTCGAGAGCTTAGGTACACAAACTCATGTACAACCAACACCTCATAGTCGCAGACGCTAATGCTTGGTGTGTTTACTACATTCATCTCCTTCTGCTGTGATTTCCTGAGACTGGTGGTGAGTCCAAAGTCCTTGCGTGCAATTGAAAAGCAGTTCAGGAGAATCTGCAGATTATTCACTGTATATGCAGCAGTGGCAGCATTCTCCGCAAATAAGTCATTGTATGAAGCCTTGACAGATTGCAAAGGTTGCCACCTGGCCTCGTACAGAGATATATCCCTTCAGGTCGATCTCTAAAAATTACGCCGAAGCAATGCCGTGAAGAAAATGTCAAACGAGTTTGGGAGCTAGAACTCAACAACCCTAGTGAACCTGGCTGGGCAACTATCGTGTATCGTGAAGGCCGCTGTGCTGTGTGAACCACCCCTGAGAACCAGCAAACACAGTGCTGATTTTATGCTGCCACGTGCAAGGCCAGTCCACATCGGCCTAAACCCAGCTGGTAGGAAAACGGTCAACCCTCATCAATCCAAGCCCATTGCAACAAAATCTCATTGAAGTCCGTGGGCCGAGTCTCCTATAAAACGATAAATATTGGTTCACGTGTCCAACGATCGAGAGTGCAGCAGAATAGCAACATCCTACCCAATGATACTTAAGGTTAATGTTGGTCACTTTCATCCTCGATAAAAGATCGACGTTTCAACTTGAAATTGTAGTGCCTCTGCCTGAACTGCACTTATATAAGGCAGTTCTGTAAAACACATGTGCACGCAAACTGGAATAAGGCGAAAGTCCAGAAACTGACACCAGATTTTAAAGCAGTTGAAGGCAAAGATACAATAAAACAAAGACGTACTTGTGTCTTTAACGCCGAGCTGAAACCATTGTAATCTGTTGGGCTTTGATACAATCATTGTTGCTGAAGTAGATTGTCTGTCAGTGTTGCAGGTGTTATCATTATCATCTTGTAGATATGCCGTGGTGTTCGCGTGAGAATATGTTTTTGCAATATTGACTGCAATAGATTTTGGAGTGCATTTTTTGAACAACTCTATGTCTCAGACAATGTCAGAGAAAAAGAGATTTTAAATTAAACTACTATCAAAAGCTATGTCGTTATCCGGAAAAACAAATATTTAGAAATCAAGGTACTTAAAAAAAAAAAAAACTCCTACAGCTACTGCTGCTACTTCTTTTTTCTTCTTCCTTTTTTTCTTCTACTTCTTCTTCTTTATCTTCTTCTTCTTCTTCTTCTTCTTCTTCTTCTTCTTCTTCTTCTTCTTTTTCTTCTTTTTCTTCTGTTTCTTCTTTTTCTTCTTCTTCTTCTTCTTCTTCTTCTTCTTCTTCTTCTTCTTCTTCTTCTTCTTCTTCTTCTTCTTCTTCTTCTTCTTCTTCTTCTTCTTCTTCTTCTTCTTCTTCTTCTTCTTCTTCTTCTTTTTCCTCCTCCTTTCCATCCTTCCTCCTCCTCCCCTCCGCGTCCTCCAGTTCTTCATCGAAATGTTGGGAATAATACGTTGCAAGAATTGATCTTCCTTTCCTTAAGGCTGTTATTAATGTTACCGTTCAGTCTTAGAGATGGTATTCACTGTGCTCTGTATCCAGTATATTTCTTCAACGTTGCCCTCTGTGGCAGTTGGTACCAAGGCCTTCTCGTCAGAGGACCCCATCATCAAATCTGTATATTTGTAATTTTCGCTTTACTTGCTTGAGTGTCTTATTTATAAATCGTATGATCATCCTAGTCGGCTCTGAGGCTAAGTCGATGCGAACGCTTCATAATGCCGGAATGCCGGGTTTGATCCCAGCTGCGGGCCATGCGCCTTGCGTTGGTTTCGACAGTGGTATCAAGAAAGCCGACCGTCCAGTAAGCAATGGCAAACTACTGGACGTAAATTTGCCTAGAGAAACCCCACAACAGCCAGGGGCTGTTTGGGTTGGTTCTGCAACGTCCTGTAAAGGATACGCAACAACCTTATGTTCATCCTAGGTAAAGATAAAAATGGACCCTTTCCCACGTTTTCATTTCGAATATATGGCTGGACTGATGTATTTTTTTTTTTTTTTTTTTTGTTCAGACCAATTACGTTGTGGGGGATGTGGTCAATATCATGCAGGCCGTCTTTACTTCCCAGAACTCTACCAGCTACCTATTTAAGAATGGGTCAACATGAGAGCCAAGGTCATTTGTAAAGATAAAATGTCTGGTTCCGTCACGACCCGAACCCACGACCTTACGATTCGCAAGTGAGCGTCTAGCCGCTAAGCCACAGCGGCTCCCAGATTAAGGACATCCTGACCTACGTATCAACTTGCTGGTTACAACTGTCTTCACTGCCTAAACGTAGCGGTGTGCGGCTTGGGTTCTTGGGCCTGAGGTTTTATGAAGAAGAAGCCCGGCTCTCTTACGTAGTTGGCTAAACCGGAATGCGCGGTGAGCGGGTGACGAACTCCTTGTGGTCCGATTTCACTCCCGGGGGTAGGCAGAAAAGCAACATTTCTCCCAGATTTACCGTATTTACGATGGAATCAAGGCCGAAAGGTTGCGATATCCATAATACCGAGCCCAAGGGTTAACAACTCATGGCTTCTAGATACTAAAGCAAACAAATAAACAAACATGAAGAAGAACAGAAGAAAAGCAAAGTTGCCGAAAGGTAGATAACCGTGATACTCAAAGTATTTGTAACAAGAGTAAAACTGTTCCAGTGGTACACACAAATACTTCTAGTTCAACCAATCAATTGACCAATCTTTTGTATCACGGTCGTCGACAGTGTTTTTAGTCATTTGGCCTTTCCCGTCAAGTAATGAAAACGCGACATCGGATAACTATGCCTTGTAGTTTTTGGGAACTGTCATGCTGACGCCGTGGCAAGAACACTCACTGCTGGCCCAATCTGATTGCCCGTCTAAACACAATGTGTGCAAGGGTCAGGCATCCGAAGTCTTTGTCCTTGAGCATCCCTGCTCCATCTCCCCCATTATCCCCCTAAAATGTGTAAAGGTACTGCCACCCCCCCCCCCCCCGCACCCCTGCCTCTCCCCATTGCTTTATTTAAGTTAGCACCCTAGGCACACATCCCCGAGACTACTGTTGAGTAGAATATCCTACATCTGCACTCTCGTATATCGTGGCAGTTTCAGAGACTACTGTTGAGTAGAATATCCTACATCTGCACTCTCGTATATCGTGGCAGTTTCAGAGACTACTGTTGAGTAGAATATCCTACATCTGCACTCTCGTATATCGTGCCAGTTTCAGAGACTACTGTTGAGTAGAATATCCTTCATCTGCACTCTCGTATATCGTGCCAGTTTCAGAGACTACTGTTGAGTAGAATATCCTACATCTGCACTCTCGTATATCGTGCCAGTTTCAGAGACTACTGTTGAGTAGAATATCCTACATCTGCACTCTCGTATATCGTGCCAGTTTCAGAGACTACTATTGAGTAGAATATCCTACATCTGCACTCTCGTATATCGTGCCAGTTTCAGAGACTACTGTTGAGTAGAATATCCTACATCTGCACTCTCGTATATCGTGGCAGTTTCAGAGATTGCGGATACACCTACTGGGATGATTCCTGGTCATGACTACATGCGAAAAATATCATATCCATCGGGCTAAGTTTCAATCGACACATCATAGGACGCTTAATACGGCAGGGACGTTTATCTTCTAAGAAGAAGAAGAAGGAGAGAAGAAGAAGAAGAAGAAGAAGAAGTAGAGAAGAAGAAGAAGAAGAAGAAGAAGAAGAAGAAGAAGAAGAAGAAGAAGAAGAAGAAGAAGAAGAAGAAGAAGAAGAAGAAGAAAAAGAAGAGGGAAGAAAAGAAGAAGAAAGAAGAAGAATAAGAGAAGAAGAAGAAGAATAAGAAGAAGACAAAGAAGAAGAAGAAGAAGAATCAGAAGAAGAAGAGACTAAGAAGAAGAAGAAGAAGGAGGATAGAAAGGAGAAGCAAGAAGAGAAGAAGAGAAGAAGAAAAGCAGATGAGAAGAAGAGGAAAGAGAAGAAGAAGAAGAAGAAGAAGAGAAGAGGAAGAAGAAGAAGAAGGAGAAGAAGAAGAAGGAGGAAAAGAAGAAGCATAGAAGAGAGAGAGAGAAGCGAGAAGAATAAGAAGAGAAAAGAAGAATCAGCAAGAAGGAGAAGCAAAAGACTCCATCAGTAGAATCCGAGAAGAATAAGACATCAGAATAACTCACGAAGAAGAGAAGGCTTCGACCTCCGGACATAGTAAGAAGAAGAAGCCATGAGCCTCCTCCTATTCGAAGAAGAAAGAGAGAAGCAGAAGGACCTGCCTCCTACTGAGGATCCAAGGGAGTAGAAAATAGGAAGAGAAGAGCCTCCTCCTCCTCCTCTCCTCCTAAGAAGACGAAGACTTAAGAAGGAGAGAAGAAAGAAGAAGCAAGAAGAAACAAGAAGAAGATAAGAAGAAGAAGACAATCCTCCTCCTCCCTCCGCTCCTAAGCCGTCCTCCTCGAAGGCTCCTCATCCTCCTCCTCTCAAACACGAACGAAAGAGAATGAAGGCCTCCTCACGATGAGAAGGGATCCTCCGTCCTCCTCAGAATCCGCCTCCGCCTCCGAGAAGAGCTCCTAGAGCCGCCTCCTCCTCATGAGGAGAATCCGCCTCCCGGCCTCCTCCTCCTCCTACCTCCTGCCTAAAAGGACCTCCTCCTCACAACTCGACGAAGAGAAGGGAGTCCTTCCTCCCTCCCGAAGATGATCCTCATCCTCCTCCTCCTCCTCCTCCTCCTCCTCCTCCTCCTCCTCATCCTCCTCCTCCTAAGAGGAATGACCTCATCCCTCCTCAGAGAACGCTCTCCTCCTCCTCCTCCCGAATCCTCCTCCGAAGCCTCCTCCTCCTTCCTCCTCCGAGCCGGAAACTCCTCCTCCTCCTCCGAGAAGAATCCTCTCCTCCTCCTCCCCTCAGGAGCAGAAGAGGAGAAGCCTATCTCCTCCTCCTCCTCCTCCTCCTCCTCCTCCTCCGCCTCCTCCGCCCTCCTCCGCCGCGTGCCAAAGACGAAGAGCAGACGTCTTCCTCCCGCCTCCTCCGCCCTCCTCCTCCTGCCTCAGCCTCCGCCTCCACCTCCTCCTCCTGCCTCCTCCTCCTCCTCCTCCTCCTCGAAGAGCTACCTATCCGCCCTCCTAAGCCTCCTCCTCCTCCTCAGCCGGATCATCCTCCGCATCCTCCGAGGACTCCTCCGCCTCCTCCTCCTCCGCCGAGAAGAAGACAAGAACGCCTCACCATAAGAAGACCGCCGCAGCATCCGGCCTCCTCGTTCCGCCGCGTCCTCCGCCAGACGAGAAGAAGATCCGCCGGCGCCTCGCCTCGCGTAGGACAGCATCCTCCTCCTCCTCCTCCTCAGGGCATCCTCCTCCTCCGCCGCCCGCCCCGACCGCCTCTCCGCCTCCGGCCGCCTCCGTCCTCCTCCGCCTCATCCTCCCTCCTCCTCCTCCTACTCCTCCGCCTCGCGCAGCCATGCGGCCGCTCCTCCAGCCGCCTCCGCCGCCGCCTCCGCAGCAGCCGAGCAGCCGCCTCCGCACGATGGCGCCTCCGCCGCCTCGCGCATCGAGCGAATCCTCGTTCCGCCTCCTCCTCCGGAACGCCTCCGCCTCCGCGCACCGAACCGCAGCCGCCGGCCTCCTCCTCCTCCATCCCCGCCTCCGCCACTCTCCTCCTCCTCCTCCGCCTCCGCCTCCTCCTCCGCCGCCTCCGCCGCAAGCAGCCGCCGCCGCCGCGCCTGTCGCCTCGCGCCTACTCCTCCTCCTCCGCCGCCTCCGCCGGCCTCCGCCGCCCCGACTCCGCCTCCGCCGCCTCCTCCTCGGGCCTCACTCCGCCGCCGGCCTCCTCCCCAGTGTCCTCTCCTCCTCCTCCTCCGAGGCCGCCTCCCTCCTCTCCGCCTCCGCCGCCTCCTCCGCCGCCTCCTCCGCCTCCGCCTCCTCCGCCGCGCCTCCTCCTCCTCCTCCGCCTCCTCCTCCTCCTCCTCCTCCTCCTCCTCCGCCTCCTCCTCCTCCGCCTCCTCCTCTCCTCCGCCTCCTCCTCCTCCTCCTCCTCCTCCTCCTCCTCCTCCGCCTCCTCCTCCTCCTCCTCCGCCCTCGCCGCCTCCTCCTCCTCCTCCGCCTCCGCCGCCGCCTCCTCCTCCGCCGCAACCTCCTCCTCCGGCCTCCTCCTCCTCCTCCTCCTCCTCCTCCTCCTCCGCCTCCTCCTCCTCCTCCTCCTCCTCCTCCTCCTCCTCCGCCTCCTCCTCCTCCTCCTCCTCCTCCGCCGCCGCCTCCGCCTCCTCCTCCTCCTCCGCCTCCTCCTCCTCCGCCTCCGCCCCGCCGCCTCCTCCTCCGCCTCCTCCTCCTCCTCCTCCGCCTCCTCCCTCCGCCCTCCTCGCCTCCTCAGCCGCCTCCCGCCTCCTCCGCCGCCTCCTCCGCCGCCGCCGCCTCCGCCTCCTCCGCCCCGCCGCCGCCGCCGCCTCCGCCCTCCCCGCCTCCTCCCGCCGCCGCCGCCGCCGCCGCCGCCGCCGCCGCCTCCGCGCCGCCGCCCGCCGCCCCTCCCTCCGCCGCCTCCCGCCGCCGCCGCCGCCTCCGCGCCGCCGCCGCCGCCGCCGCCGCCCCTCCGCCGCCGCCGCCGCCGCCGCCGCCCGCCGCCGCCGCCTCCGCCTCCGCCGCCCGCCTCCGCCGCCGCCTCCGCCGCCGCCGCCGCCGCCGCCGCCGCCGCCGCCGCCGCCGCCGCCGCCTCCTCCGCCCGCCGCTCCCGCCGCCTCCGCCGCCCGCCCGCCTCCTCCGCCGCCGCCGCCGCCGCCGCCGCCGCCTCCGCCGCCTCCGCCGCCGCGCCCCTCCGCCGCCGCCGCCTCCGCCCGCCTCCGCCGCCGCCGCCTCCGCCGCCGCCGCCGCCCCGCCGCCGCCGCCTCCTCCGCCTCCGCCGCCGCCGCCTCCGCCTCCGCCGCCTCCGCCGCCGCCTCCGCCGCCTCCGCCGCCGCCGCCGCCGCCTCCGCCCTCCGCCGCCTCCGCCGCCGCCGCCCGCCTCCTCCGCCGCCGCCGCCGCCCGCCGCCGCCGCCGCCGCCGCCGCCGCCTCCGCCCCCCGCCGCCGCCGCGCGCCGCCGCCGCCGCCGCCGCCGCGCCGCCGCCGCCGCCGCCGCCGCCTCCGCCGCCGCCGCCGCCGCCGCCGCCCGCCTCCGCCTCCGCCTCCTCCGCCGCCGCCGCCGCCGCCGCCGCCGCCTCCGCCGCCGCCGCCGCCGCCGCCGCCGCCGCCGCCGCCGCCGCCGCCGCCGCCGCCTCCGCCCGCCTCCGCCCGCGCCGCCGCCGCCGCCGCCGCCCCGCCGCCGCCTCCGCCCGCCGCCGCCGCCGCCGCCGCCGCCTCCGCCGCCGCCGCCGCCGCCGCCGCCGCCGCCGCCGCCTCCGCCGCCGCCGCCGCCGCCCGCTCCGCCGCCGCCGCCGCCCGCCGCCGCCGCCGCCGCCGCCGCCGCCGCCCGCCGCGCGCCGCCGCCTCCGCCGCCGCCTCCGACGCCGCCGCCGCCGCGCGCCGCCGCCGCCGCCGCCCGCCTCCCGCCGCCGCCGCCGCCGCCTCCGCCCGCCCGCCGCCGCCCCGCCGCGCGCCGCCGCCGCCGCCGCCCGCCGCCGCCGCGCCGCCGCCGCCGCCGCCGCCGCCGCCGCCGCCGCCGCCGCCGCGCCGCCGCCGCCGCCGCCGCCGCCCGCCGCCGCGCCCGCCGCCGCTCCGCCGCCGCCGCCGCCGCCGCCGCCGCATGCCCTCCGCCCGCCGCCGCCGCCGCCCGCCGCCGCCGCCGCCGCCGCCGCCGCCTCCGCCGCCGCCGCCGCCGCCGCCGCCGCCGCCGCCGCCGCCGCCGCCGCCGCCGCCGCCGCCGCCGCCGCCGCCGCCGCCGCCGCCGCCGAGCCGCCGCCGCCGCCGCCGCCGCCGCCGCCGCCGCCGCCGCCGCCGCCGCCGCCCGCCGCCGCCGCCGCCGCCGCCGCCGCCGCCGCCGCCGCCCGCCGCCGCCGCCTCCCGCCGCCGCCGCCGCCGCCGCCGCCGCCGCCGCCCGCCGCCGCCGCCCGCCCGCCGCCGCCGCCGCAGCCGCCCGCCGCCCGCCGCCGCCGCGCCGCCGCCGCCGCCGCCCGCCCGCGCCGCCGCCGCCGCGCCCGCCGCCGCCGCCGCCGCCGCCGCAGCCGCCGCCCGCCGCCGCCGCCGCCCTCCGCCGCCGCCGCCCGCCGCCGCCGCCGCCGCCGCCGCAGCCGCCGCCGCCGCTTTTACAGACCATCAGCACTCTGTGGGTAATGTGGTCAGCATTACGCCGGCTGTCTTTACTTTCCCAGGACAGGCCATCCTGGTACCCATTTTAGGCTGTGTTGACCTGCGACGTCCCATACCACGACAAAAATCCACGCAGCCTGCAGTGGGTTTCGATCGCGGTATGCTGGCTCACGATATGTATATATATATATATATATATATATATATATATATATATATATATATATGTGTGTGTGTGTGTGTGTGTGTGTGTGTGTGTGTGTGTGTGTGTGTGTGTGTGTGTGTGTGTGTGTGTTTGTAAAGCGCAATTTCTAAAAAAAAAAGTACAAAGTCTAAAAGTGGTCAAACAGTCCAGCTTTTGTGCTGGAGTTTGCAGCTGGTTAACGCTAAGAAGAAGTCGAAGCGTGCAGTTGTTGGAGCAAAGGCTTTCAACCAACTCATGCCAAGTCGTTCCATCCTTTGCTCTCGCATGCATCTCCCCAGCGTCTTCCCTGTTTCTTTAACCTCGCTCTCCAGTGACCTTCTCCGTGTATTCTTTGCTCTAACTTTGTTTCTTTGCCCCTCTGTGTTCCAGTTTAAAACCCTTCTAGGTATACTCTTCTCGTGTTTTCGCATTGTGTGTCATATCCAAACCAACGTCTTTTCCTTACCTCTTGATTCACTTGAAATTTGTTTAATTCTCTGCCAAAAATTAACATAAGTAATTCCTTCAAATCTGCGCAGGCACCAGTTAATTAATATTGAGTCTTTTTTTTTTTTTTTTAAGCAGCTGTTTTGGTTCTCATTTCTGCTCTATACAGCAGTACTGATTCAACATTAGAGTTAAAAATTGTAAATGTCTTCCGTAATTTTAGATTTAACTCTGAGTAGAATATGGAATTATCAATCAAAACAAGGTGAGTTATATCGTTAAGAATCTGTTGAGAGTTAAAATTCAAACTAAGCAACCTGAACTGACAGATGGACAATGGAACCCTGATAGACAGACAATAGAACCAGCGACAATTGTAGACAGACAATGGAACCAGCGAGACCAGATAGACAATTAAACCAGCGATCCAAACAGACAGACAATGGAACCACTGACAACTGATTGACAGACAATAGAACCTGCGACAACTGATACACAGACAGTGGAACCAACGATACCTGATAGACAATGAAACCAGCGACACCAGACAGACAGATAATGGAACCAGCGTCAGCAAGTAGACAGACAATGGAACCACCGACAGCTAATAGGAAGACACTGATAGACAGCGGGACGAACAACAAGGCAGTGGGACAAACAACATCTGACAGTTAGTAAAATGAAAAAAAATTCTCATAGACAGACAGTGGGACGAAAAAATCTGATAGTCAGTAAAACGAAAAACATCTGACAGACAGACAGTAGGACGAACAACACCTTACAGTCAGTAAAAAAAACAACAAAAAAATATCTGACAGACAGACAGTGGGAAGAAAAACATCTGATCGTCGGTAAAACGAAAAACATCTGAAAGACAGTGGGACGAACAGCATTTGATAAACAGACATCGAGATTAGCAACTGATAGACAGTTAGTGATACTAGCAGCAGCTGACAGACAGACAATGGGAAAAAGTCTCACAGACATTAAAAAACTACGATTACCATGTGCTGTGGATGTTGTTACAAATATCAACAGTAGAGATGGGAGCTGCAGACCCTTCAATAAAGACATCATTGGGGATGGTATCGGTGCACACTACACTCGCTCAGACGTTTACTGCAACAGAAAGATTTGTACGTACACTGAGACAAGTTTTATGTAACTACTGTGTCCTTTTTATGTTATGCGAAATAAAGTAACTTAAAGAAGCATTTCCGATGCCTTTAAGCCTACTGGGCATATAGGGTTAGACCTTATTTTATAAAACAATGGGCACTCGTTCGGGTGAAGTGGTCAGCACCCAGCGGACTGCCTTTACTTCCAGGACCGTGCCTGGTAATCATTTAAGGCTGGGTTGACCCGGGAGCCAAATTAATTTTGGGAAACGTCCAACTGTACACCAGAATAAATCTACCAGTTACTGCCTTTATATTCCACTTTTTTTTTTAAGGGGCTTCGTGGTTTCGAGGAATGGTATCTGCCTCGGGTGCTAAAGTTTCCGGGTTCAGTCCCCGATGAGGGCTGGTTTTTTTTATTTTTTTTTTTATTTCACGTGGAATTGGACTTCTAGTAATTCTCCCCAGTCTCTGGACAGTAAGATCGGACGCCCGTGTGCACTGTCGCGCACGTAACAAAAATCTCGTGTCAATTGGAAATCAAAAAGAGTAGCCTAGTGGCGCTGCCCCGGGCACAATTTGGAGTTAGAAAGCTCCCCCAAGCATTTCAGGATCCTCGCCAATGATGCAGAGCCTGTCCACTGTGCTAAGATTCTTCGGACTCAGACTTGAGTTAGACAGAAGAAGAACGGAGCACTTATGGGTGTGCCATGATGCTGATCCGTTGTTCAAACTTCAAACTGTACCACTTTTGCGGTGTAAGGCAGGGGATTTTTTAAGTCTGAGGATTTAAGGTCGCATGGCTAGTGCTGTCACCACGACTGTCCAGGAGGGGATTTGATTTTGCCACCGACAGAAATAATACCTAGATTTACGAAGGATCGAACCCGGGTCTACCGCATGAGAACCCAGCGTTACGTCAGAACAGCATGTTGTATTCAATTCGACAAAAGCAAATGACATGGTTCTGATATCACTGTAAATGTATAAAGAGCTGCTGAAAGAGTTAAAAAAAATAATAATAATAAATTAATCAACTATTTCAACCACAATAAAAGGCATAATTGCTATGTTGCTGTTAAAGTTAGTTGCGTATCCTCTACACAACGTTGCAGAACCAAAGGTGGGCTGTCGTGTTTTTTTTCTTGGCAAATTTTACGTTCAGTAACTTGCCTTTGCTGCTGATCGGTCAGTTGCTGGTACTGCTCTCAACACCAAGGCAAGACAAATCGCCCTCAGCTGGTTTTCAAAACGCGTACACAACGCTGAAGCCAAGGATGCCGACATGCAGTGGCTTGTGAAAAATCAAACAAAGTGTCCGTCACCGGCTCGTATGAACACTACCAATAAGTTTAGTCCTAGAAAAAATCCAGAAACTCGCACAGACAGTAAATGCATAAGGTGAAAGCCCTCTGCTTATCGCTGATTAGAGCAGTAGTCACGACAAACTCGTAATTGCACATGAAATATTGCACAAAATACATCGTCCTAACATAAAACCGGCTACGGGACATTTTATGAAATGCATTTCAAAATAAATTCCTATCTCGCAATATCACGACCCAGTCGCTGGGAAAAGAAACAAATGACTTCCAAATCGAGATAGGAGGAAAATACGTAAACCCAGAAGCAAATAACACCCTTAGGTTTCAATTGACTGCCCGTCTTTTCGCAATTTTGGATGTGAAATCCAAATATTTTACTTGTAGAAGTAATAACTTCTACGGATTAAAAACAGAAACAAAAAGTAACAAAAACACCTGAACGTAAATGCGAGTCAGTGTTCTTGTCTTGTCCTATCCATATAGCTATGCCATCCAGGTATTTATCGCTTTGCTTTGATGTTCCTCGTTCGGTTCCTTGCGCGGGCCAGACATTTTTTTTTCTCTTCAAAAATGACTTTTGATAGAATGGCTCACCTCCAAACTTCGTCCCCATATTATGGCGGCCAAACATACCCTAACAGGGCCTCAGTCGTGTGTAAAATGCAGTCTTCCTTCGAAGAACACATCAGGCAAAACGTTGGCTATTTCGAGAAACGGAACAATACACACGATAATAGCGACATGGCGGGGAGATCACGCGCTCCGACGCGGGTTAGCGATAGTGTTCTTCAGATTAAACTCACTGCCGAGCGTATCTCCCGAACCGCTACGCTGCGCAAATGACGGAAAGAATAGATGGCTAGGACTCACGAGCAGCAGCTACCGCATCTCCTGCAACTTCCTCCAAATGATTTGCTCGTAAATCCCAGCCATCTAGTTTAGCACCCCCCCCCCCCCCCCCTTCCCCAATCTGCGCCGCGCGTAGCGGCGCGTGGGATACTGTCGATCCTGCGGCATAGTCGCAGAAACAGATCAGCAATTAACATATCGCTGAGACCCTGTTAAAGTGTGTGTTTGCCTACAATAATATTGGCCCGTTATTAGGAGGCAAACCTGGTTTTGCCGTGATTTGTTCCTCGGCATACACTCCGCATTTTACACCACGACTGAGGCCCTGTTAGGGTATTTGTTTAGCCGCAATAATACCGCGACGAAGTTCTAAGGAGAGCCCATACATCCTGATACCCATTGTAGGCTGGGTCGACCTTCGACGCCACATACCATGATCAAAACCCACGCAGCCAGAAGTGCGTTTCAATCGCGGTACGTTTGAATTACAAGTCGAACTCACATCACATACAACATGGACGCCGCCTAGTATTAATACAATAAATACATTTTAAGAGTTCTTCTTTTTCTTTTTCTTCTTTTCCTTCTTCTTCTTCTTCTTCTTCTTCTTCTTCTTCTTCTTCTTCTTCTTCTTCTTCTTCTTCTTCTTCTTCTTCTTCCTCTTCTTCTTCTTCTTCTTCTTCTTCTTCTTCTTCTTCTTCTTCTCTTTCTTCTTCTTCTTCTTCTTCTTCTTCTTCTTCTTCTTCTTCTTCTTCTTCTTCTTCTTCTTCTTCTTCTTCTTCTTCTTCTTCTTCTTCTTCTTCTTCTTCTTCTTCTTCTTCTTCTTCTTCTTCTTCTTCTTCTTCTTCTTCTTCTTCTTCTGTTTTCTCCTTCTCCTCCTTCTTTTTCTTCTTCTTCTTCTTCTTTACTTCTTCTTCTTCTTCTTCTTCTCCTCCTCCTCCTCCTCCTCCTTCTTCTTCTTCTTCTTCTTCTTCTTCTTCTTCTTCTTCTTCTTCTTCTTCTTCTTCTTCTTCTTCTTCTTCTTCTTCTTCTTCTTCTTCTTTTCGGTCGCTTGAAACAAATTATCCAAATCCTCAGTGTTGTCTCTAGTATCAACTTCACTGTCTTTTGTAATCGTGAGGTTTGGCTTGCACTCATGTTTGTCTTAGCCAAAAGGATAAAACTACTCAAATAACCATTTTTTTTTTTAAAGTAATAATTGACTGAGTACAAGTACTTACAAAAATGGTTTTAGTTGCAGATGTAAACCTGGGAACTGAAACAACGGTCCACAACTGACCTGCCAAGTATATGTGATGTCACCGAATTTAGAGTCAGGTAATTGTCATTGTGGAATTTGGGATTCAGTTATCAATGACGTCATTTCCGTGATAAATCTGGGCGATAATTGTACATTTGGCATTCACAGGAGAAGAATATCGGGTCTTTTGAATATGTAGAGCAAGTTATTATGCCTTGTTGTGTAACCAGATAGCATCTCGTGCGTGCTCAGGCCTCTAGTGCAGCAGCCACCCCAAGAAACCTAGACCTCAGAAACAACATTTCCCCTGCTGTGTTTTTTTTTCCTCTGTTTTTAACGCCAAATAATAAAACCCTGTCACTATCACTACTGTCTGTATGCACCACATTTTAGTGCGGTGTAGACAGGTAGTCCTGAGTCTGAACATTTAGGGCAACACGGCTAGTGTTGTCGCCGCGGACTGTGCTAGTTAGATTGTTTCATTTTCATTACCGGGGTTTAAACCCAGGTTTCTCACCAGTAAGGCTGCCCCCCCCCCCCCCACCCCACCCCCCTTTTCCCCAACCTGGCAATGGGGAAACATGTGAAGGGCTATATTTCGAAACGAATTAAGTAAGAAGGTGAACTAAATAGAAAGCACGACATTGGAAATGAAAGACATGCATATATACAACCGAACGTTTCATTTTAAAAGCTCTTTTGCCTTGTCCGTGGAGTTTTCCAGTCACAGTATGTGTTGTACTTTGTACTCCGTTGATAAGGACTTTGGTTCATACGTTCGATTGTCTTTGTGAGCGTCTTTTGCACTCCCCCCGTCCAACTTTCTAGTCTTATTTTGTGTTGCGTTTAACGATTTTCATTTTATACGATAGACAGAACGAGATAAATTATCTCCTAGATTGTAGTAAACAATGGGAGTCGCCGTGGTAAAGCGGCTAGAACGCTCGCCGCTGATCGGAAGTTCGTAGGTTCCCTTCCTGGCGCAGCCGGACTTTGTTTTATGACCTTGGCTCCCAGGTCAACTCAGCCTGGAGTGGGTGGGTATCGGGTGCTGTCCTGGAAAGTAAAGGGTGTGATACTGACCACATCACCCATCTTGTGCCGATTGGTCTATAAAATATAGGTATAGCCCTATATGC
>CAJHNH020004890.1:2729942-2732442 GCA_905116865.2 Candidula unifasciata
TAATCACTGATAATCATGAAATGAAAGAGTTTGCGGTTAAATGAGTAAGGACTTTTTGTAGTTTTCAGATCGGGTGGAAGATGGTTCCATAAATGAGCAGCAGAATATGCTAGACTTGTTTTAAATAAATCAATTCTGGGTTTAGGCAAATGTAATAAACCTAGTCGCTTGCTATTCTTAGGATTAGATTGAATAAATCGGTCTATGTAATTTGGAGTATCCTTAGATAATATTTTGTGAATAAATTTGGCCTTATTAAAAATTAAACGTTTGCTAAATGGCAGAAGCCTTAGATGTCCATATAAAAGATTTTTCTCAACGTAGTTTCTATCGGAAACTAGGCGTAAGGCCCTATTTTGTAGAGAACTCAGCCGTTTGACATTAGATTTGGAGCAGCCATCCCAAATTGTGGAACAATAGTCAATATGCGTTTGAATGTAGGATACGTAAAATATTTTACGTGTATTTTCGTCCAGAAAGTGCTGAATTTTTCCAAGTTGATATACTTTTTGTGCTACTTTTTTGGTCATGGCATGAACATGGGAACTCCAAGTTAGATGGCTGTCAATTAAAACACCTAATGTTTTGTGTTCAACTACATTAACAATAGGTAGCTTGTCAATGAAGAGCTCAAGCGGTGGCTTGTGTACAGCTAATGTTTGTAGCTTTTGCCTAGTTGTTATCACCATAGATTTATTTTTATTAATATTAATTTGCATGCGATTATCATTGCTCCATTTTATGAGTTTATCTATTTCTTTCTGTAAAGAACGTTATAATTCATTACAATTGTCATGACTAGTATATATTGTACAGTCGTCAGCAAACAGATCACATGTTATACTGAGATGTAACGGAAGGTCATTAATATAAGTAGCAAACAGTAGTGGACCTAATGTTGAACCCTGAGGAACGCCTATATTTAACTGTGTGGGTTTTGAATAACGGTTACTGAGGGAGACTACCTGCTGCCTATCAGACAAAAATGATTTTATTAATGTCACTAAATTTTCGTTGGTTTTTAAGGTCTTTAGTTTACTAATTAAAATATTGTGATCAACCATGTCAAAGGCTTTCTTATAGTCAACAAATACGGCACCACAAATTTTGCCATTGTTGATGTTAAGGTGCCAGTTGTCTGTCATTTTTGTCAGCGCAGTTTGACAAGAGTGTTTAGGTCTGAACCCTGACTGGCTATCGACTATTAGACTATTGTTATTTAAATGCTGAAACATTATTTTATGTATGTGTTTCTCTAGTGGTTTAGATAGTGAAGATAGAAGAGAAATGGGTCTATAGTTGCCTAGAGAATTGTTGTCAGCTGAACCAGGTTTAAGCAGAGGATAAACCTTAGCAATTTTAAATGCTGATGGAAAGTAGTTCTTGGCAAGGCACTGATTATATATAAACGTTAAGGAATCACTAACGACAGGTGCAGCACATCGAAGGATTCGATTACTGATTCCATCCAAGCCAGAGGAGTTTGTTTGCTTGAAGTTGATGAGATAATCATACCGCTCGACGAGCCGCTTTCCTAATTTATGACATCTCATAACTGAATGAGCTATAGTTAATCATGTCGGAAATTTTAAAGACATTTTTTAACCATACATTTTAAAACATATTAAACACATTCTTACAAGCATCGTCTATTTCACAAGTTTCTCCGAGAACCTGCCAGTCGTCACTGGAGCTACCGAGTTCTGGTTTTGTGAGACATTTTCGGCAAATGTGTGTGTGGGGAGGGGTGCGCTAGCCGTTTTGCGGAGAGAGACCGAACCATGTGGGATATAACCAGGAGCAATGAAGTCGACCCTCCCTATTATCAAATACCTTTTTAAAAATTGCATTTAATATATTACCCAGGTTAGTTACATTTACAGAAGAGGATTACATAATATACAGGATAATTAGAAGAGAAGTAATTAGAATTATCAGAAAAGCAAAAAGAGATTCATGAGAAAAGTTTGGAAGCAAGCTGGCTGAAGAAGAAAGAACAGCAGCGAAAAACTACTACAAAAAAATCAAAGGCATGAGAAACAGGAATGAAGAATACAACCCAACAGAAATTATAAATGATGAAGTTGGCCAACCTTTAATAGAACCTACCAAAATTTTAGCAAGGTGGAGTAGTTACTTTGAAGCATTACTTAGCTGCAATAAAACAGTTAAAAGCAGGGAAGAACATAAAAACAACTCGGAAATAACAGCAGAGGAACTAGAACAAGGTATATTATTGGATGAAGTAAAATATGTCATTCGAACCGCCCCTAGAAGAAGGCGACAGGTATTGATGATCTGCCAGCTGAGGCCACCAAGGCAGCAGGAGAAACCGGAGCAATATGGTTAAAGAGAATATTTCAGGTGGTATGGGAAAATCAAGAAACACCATCAGATTGGCAGAATGCTGTCATTGTCCCGCTGTGGAAAAATAAAGGAAGTAAGAGGGAATGTACTAATTACAGAGGAATATCACTTCTCAGTCACACTGGGAAAATGT
>CAJHNH020004890.1:2739942-2979942 GCA_905116865.2 Candidula unifasciata
ACTACTATATTTTCCTGTCTATGACTGCATGTTGTACCAGGCTGGTGTGGCCGTTACAGGTGCGCTAATTATAACATCTTTGAATGTGGAACGGCGTATCTGGGATCTGTCCTGTTAGTTTGCTAACCAGGTGAACACTTAAACAAAATATCTCAGGATGGTAAACCATCAGGGAGTATCCCGTAGGGGACACATTGATCGAAAGTTAGCCGACACAAAGATAACACTGGAGCCGGTGTAAAGGTGGGAGAATTGGGGGGGGGGGGGGGGGCGCTCGGATGCTTTTCTGGGGGCCCTAGTCGGGATTAAGACAACAATCTTAACAACAATAATAGTAAGGTTAAGGTAAAGTCGGGAGATGTGAACCAGCGTCATTGCACACTGTTATAAATCATAAGTGCTTTGCCACTAGTGCGGAAAGCTGATAAGAAACTGTCCGCCTGTGTCGCCGTCCGCACGCAACTCTGTAGCTACAGCGGCGTTCCTCCATTTACACCAGAGTGTTACCTCTGATACCCATGAGCTAGAGGCTGGGTGAACCCCGGGAACCACCCGGTTTTGAACCCCGGCCGTGGGCTGCAACGCGTCACAGCTGGATTTGAAAGCGAGTCTCCTATCGACTGCGTTAACGCGGCCCCAAATAATAATAATAATAATAATAATAATAATAATAATAATAATAATAATACAGAGCAAGCTCAGCCATACCCATCCACATCCAACACTGTGAAAGGAGAAAAAAATAGTTGTGTGTCCTTTTCAGGATACTGCAGAACCGCCTTCAGCATATTTTTGGCTGTTGTGGTTTTTCTATGCAAATTTACGTCCAGAAGTTTGTCATTCACCAGTGTGTTACGGGAAGCAAAGAATAGTGACACTGCACCCTAACATGCATGTCGTAAGAGGCGACTAAGGGTAGGGTTGGGATTGAGGTTGGCTACCTCATCCTGTAAAAACCATAGCCACAAAAACCAACCAACCATGAATAAGGCAAAAAGAGAAGCAAGTAAATCCCAGCCAGCCAAGATGAGGGGAGGCTCTTCAATTAGAAGAAGTATGACACGGTGTGGAGAAAGCCGTAAGGGACGTACGTCCTCTCAGCTCCAGAACAAGCACCTAGAATAATGAAGTTAGAAAGATGGAGAGGACATGGGGAGAGCTCCATGCAATGGCGAATGATAGAACGACTTGGCGTGAGTTGGTTGAGGGCCTATGCTCCACTGGAGAATAGAAGGTGGGAAAAGAAGATAGACGACTGGACACCGCGCGCGCGCGCGTGCACACACACACATTTAGTAATATTATTAATTATTGTTATAAACTCACTGTACCAACCTTCACTAGATAAAAGCTGACTTGCCGGCGTAGTTTTGAAACTGCTCCAGGTGAGAGTTCAGGATGTTAAAAGAGAGAAAGTTAACGAAACTTATCTAAAAGTAACAGATGCAGCCAATGAGATCAGAAATATGTAGTCAATAATCAATAACAAACTAAAGCGGTTTCATAGAACTGGTAAAACTGAAACTACTTTAGCCAACTATAACTTATCATAACTTGTCCTAACATCATCATCATCATCACAAGCCATGCCGGTAAGCACAGGCTGAAATATTTTGCCATCTCAGACAATCACCGCAATCAAGGATCACGTCAGTGTTACTGTCCTGTCCCTACATGTGGATCAGGACATCAATATAATAATCTCTTCGACATTCTCTGTCTGCATAAAACTTGCCAGTTTTTATCCAGTTTTCAAATCCGTTCGCTCTCAAATCGTGTTCAAGAAAAACAGACTGTCAACATCTATTTGTTCTAACCAGTTTACTTTTTTCATCTGTCCCGAGAAGGGCTGCCGGAGTTTATCTGTCTTTTCATGATAACTTAGTCAAGGTTTCAACATTACCACAATCGGGTTTCCCCATACTTGCCCCGTTCCTGTGCCAGTCCAAATGAAATGAAATGTCCCTGACTGTCACAATTGAAAAACTGGTGAACAAACAATAAGTCCCGGAACAATCCAGAAATATGCGCAAACAGCAAATGCAATGTGGAATGATATCATGACCAACACCACATAGCACTGAATTTTTTATTTGTGTGAGTGGTGCCTTCAACATGCTGAACTTGCCGAAACTAAACAAGTGCTGAGTGTTGTAGGACCAGAAGCAGGACATCTAAGGCTATGTGTCTGTGCTCAGCGATGATAAAAGCTATTATTAAGATATCCCCTAACAGCTCACACACAAACAGTTGCGAAAGGCAGCAGGTGCTGAAGGTACCATGCCCTGCCTGCAAGGCCTGCTGCGTCGTATCATGTATATTTTTTTTAAAGGGGGGAATAATTTGGACATATGATGCTAAACTTTTTTTAAAGGAAAAAAAAGCGAAGTTGTGGGGTCATGTTGTCGTGCCGGTGTGTCAGCTGAAGGGATTTAAGGGTCATCGACGGGTCACGACACATGATACAATAGGATTATTATTGCAAAGGGACGAGTATGGTATCTCGGGATTACGTGCCGGTGGCTCATTGTTTTATCTGTAGCTAGGGTGCAACACATGGGTGGTCTAATATATGGGTTGTCAAATATGTCGTAGATGTGTATTATTGTTGCTAGTATATGTTGTTTGGTCCCCTGTTATTGTAAAGTAGTGTGGCTGCGCCTCTCTGCTGCAAATTTATGGTCTGATATAAGGATGATCAAGCAAGTCGTATGCGTTCGCTAATAGTTGGTGTATTATTGTCTTTAATGATATTATAGGTCGCAGGTGCCGCGGAAGCAGTGGGTGGTGTGGATGCCCTGGAGCGGTGTGGGTATCGTGGGTGTCGTGGGGCAGTGTGGGTATCACAGGGTGGTGTGGGTGCCGCGGATGGTGTGGGTGTCACTGTATGGTTTAGCGTGTAACGTGGGTTGTTGTGGGTAGCACGGGGTGGTTCAGCAGATAGAGCAGATTGATGTGGGTATCGCAGGTGATGTGGAATTGTCTTGTGGTAAGTGTGCCACCGATGGTGCGGGTACCACAGTTGGTCTGAAACAAGTGAAAAATATAGCAAGCGAGGCGTATGTCGTGTAAGGTTATGGCTATCTGAGTTGACTTTACAAACAATTTTTAAAAATGTAGGCGACTTTCCGCTGTTACCCACCATACTATGTCCGAATTACTTTTATCTCAGTGAAGATACAAATTCTACAATATGCCTAAGACGTTTTTGTCCACCGGGGGAAATATTTCCATGTCAGTAAGCCTTAGCCAGCTATTTCCCGTTCTTCAAAGACTTACTATTTTGACAACATGTCATTCACTAACCAGCAACCATCTCGACTATTTTCTGTCCTTGACTTTTTCCTGTTTTTCTTAACTCACTAACATACCACCTCTGAGCTTATCAATAATCTCTTACTAATTGACAATTTGTTTCTTTAAATCCTCATCTTAATAACTTGTGCTCGTTAAGTCAGGCACTGTAGTTAACATATCTTTCAATGACTAGAGGTCATCTTAAAACTTCCTGTTTCACTTTGTGTCACTAATTACCTAACGGCCATTTTAGCAACTGTTCGCTTAGCCGTCCAGGGCAATCTTCTGCATAGCAGCCATCGCGAAGACTTTTTTTGGGCAGCTACTTTCACTGTTCTTCTTAACTCACTAACTACTCTTCTCCCAACTTACCGAATATTTCTTACAAAAGTGACATACAAAAACAAGTGGATGACAGAGAATTACAGTGCGATTATATCAAACCAAATGAGAAGTAGGGCCAATCAGCTTCATAATATCACAAACACCAACTACAAATGAACGTTGTGGCTAGAAAACCTTCATTGGCACACACATAAACGTACAATATCATAAATACGAACACGGATACACAAAATAACATAACTTCTGTTGCATTTCTGTCTGGTTAGTAGAATATCTCTCACGTATGTGGTCACCGGAGATGAATACTGCATTAACATGCACCAACATTCCACTAAGCTGTGCAGAGCCAGCCAGTCTGCCCACCTGTTTATTTCCCAGCAGACAGACAAACAGACAGACAGGCAGACAGACAAGCAGAAAGAAAGAAAGAAAAAGAAAGAAAGAAAGAAAGAAAGAAAGAAAGAAAGAAAGAAAGAAAGAAAGAAAGAAAGAGAGAGAGAGAGAGAGAAAGAAAGAAAGGAAGGAAGGAAGGAAGGAAGGAAGGAAGGAAGGAAGGAAGGAAGGAAGGAAGGAAGGAAGGAAGGAAGGAAGGAAGGAAGGAAGGAAGGAAGGAAGGAAGGAAGGAAGGAAAGGAAGGAAGGAAGGAAGGAAGGAAGGAAGGAAGGAAGGAAGGAAGGAAGGAAGGAAGGAAGGAAGGAAGGAAGGAAGGAAGGAAGGAAGGAAGGAAGGAAGGAAGGAAGGAAGGAAGGAAGGAAGGAAGGAAGGAAGGAAGGAAGGAAGGAAGGAAGGAAGGAAGGAAGGAAGGAAGGAAGGAAGGAAGGAAGGAAGGAAGGAAGGAAGGAAGGAAGGAAGGAAGGAAGGAAGGAAGGAAAGGAAGGAAGGAAGGAAGGAAGGAAGGAAGGAAGGAAGGAAGGAAGGAAGGAAGGAAGGAAGGAAGGAAGGAAGGAAGGAAGGAAGGAAGGAAGGAAGGAAGGAAGGAAGGAAGGAAGGAAGGAAGGAAGGAAGGAAGGAAGGAAGGAAGGAAGGAAGGAAGGAAGGAAGGAAGGAAGGAAGGAAGGAAGGAAGGAAGGAAGGAAGGAAGGAAGGAAGGAAGGAAGGAAGGAAGGAAGGAAGGAAGGAAGGAAGGAAGGAAGGAAGGAAGGAAGGAAGGAAGGAAGGAAGGAAGGAAGGAAGGAGGAAGGAAGGAAGGAAGGAAGGAAGGAAGGAAGGAAGGAAGGAAGGAAGGAAGGAAGGAAGGAAGGAAGGAAGGAAGGAAGGAAGGAAGGAAGGAAGGAAGGAAGGAAGGAAGGAAGGAAGGAAGGAAGGAAGGAAGGAAGGAAGGAAGGAAGGAAGGAAGGAAGGAAGGAAGGAAGGAAGGAAGGAAGGAAGGAAGGAAGGAAGGAAGGAAGGAAGGAAGGAAGGAAGGAAGGAAGGAAGGAAGGAAGGAAGGAAGGAAGGAAGGAAGGAAGGAAGGAAGGAAGGAAGGAAGGAAGGAAGGAAAGAAAGACGGACGGACGGACGGAAAGAAGGACGGACGGACGGACGGAAAGAAAGAAAGAAAGAAAGAAAGAAAGAAAGACAGAAAGAAAGACAGAAAGAAAGAAAGAAAGAAAGAAAGAAAGAAAGAAAGAAAGGAAGAAAGAAAGAAAGAAAGAAAGAAAGAAAGAAAGAAAGAAAGAAAGAAAGAAAGAAAGAAAGAAAGAAAGAAAGAAAGAAAGAAAGAAAGAAAGAAAGAAAGAAAGAAAGAAAGAAAGAAAGAAAGAAAGAAAGAAAGAAAGAAAGAAAGAAAGAAAGAAATATATTTGTGGTGACGTTTCTTGTCCTCATCTCATCTGGTTTTGGATTGTGTTTTAATGGAAATGATTTGTTGAACACTAAGGTATTCTTGTGTACAATTTGAACAATTTCGCTACTTAAGTTAGAAAGATTCTGAATGTCAGATTTATGTCCCTTTCCGTAGCTAGGTTTATTTTTTTTTTTTAATGATCTTGTCACCCCCTTGTGGGATGCAATTTTTCGTTATTTGAAGCCCTACTCTGGTTCTTGCCATGGGCCGCAATAAAGCCCGGCCATTATTATGTTCTAATGGCTAAACGGGGTTTCTGGGACCTCTACACTGGTGATCCTCGTCCACATTGTGGCACTTTGTGGCTTGTGTGATGTCCTGGTAGGGTAGAAAGTCAGTCAGTCAGTCCTTAGCTTTGTTTTTTCCCCCATTTATTATTTAAGATGAAGTTTTCAGTAGCCTTCTGGGTGCTTAACAACTGATACAGTTGAAAGTAAATACATTGAAAAAAATATAATCAAAAGACAAACAAAATAATAGGCATATAATACTTATTAAAAATGAATACTTAATGGCTCTGAGCAATAGTACTGTTCTGAGTATTATTATTTGATTACAAGCTTAAAGAAGTCATGTAACTAAAGTCTGTGTGTAATCTGTTTCAGAGTGGAAGGTGAAATGTAGGAGTTCAATATATCAGATATTTTTAGTAAAGGGTTATCTTTCAGGATCTCCATGTCCCATTCAAGTATTTGTATCTGTTGCATTAAGTGCCGTATTTGAAATTCTAAAATTTTCTCCTGTCCTAGTAACGCTTTCAAGTCCTTTAGTATTTCCATTATATTATATATTTCAGTCTCCAGGCTCTTTATTCGGTACTACATATCGATTTCAATCAAGTGTAAGCTGCTGACCGTGATAGAATAAAGAATAAGCACAAAAAACGCAAGTACAGCAAAGGCGACAACCACGTGCCATATTTGCACACTTGTCTCGGCTGGACGCTTGTAATCTCGGCTGTGTTTATGTTTTGTTGAGACTTCCTTTTCCTCGATGTTCTTCGCAAGATCTACAGTCGCATGGTGTCTTTGTCTCAGTGTTGTTGTATCCAGGTCTTGGGTAGATGTAGTAGTCTCCATCTTCTGAGTGCAGTTCTCTCCCTCGAGTTTCCTTATATGTTTGATCTGGTTACTTGTTGCTTGCTGTAGAAAGTAGTAGGAATTATCTATATATATAAAAATCAATGTTTGTGTGTTTGTTTACCCCTTATAGACTCGGAAACTACTGAACCGATTTAGCTGAAATTTTCAGGATATGTTTGTTTTGATACCGGATGTTGAACCATCATGGTTTGAAATTCAACCTGTCACTGATAGAGATAGGTGACCACAATTTAAGCCATATTATTCGAAACTAATATTTATAATTTTAGTGATTTCTAATTATAGCCACGTTAGTAATTGCGCATGCGCCGTAGTCAGAACGCTAGGCTTCCACCATTCGCCGGCGAGTTACGTGCAGCCAACGCCTTCTCTAATACATAGAGTAGGTCGTGGTACAGCAAACAAGACTATCTCTATATTTGCCACAATAACCATATTAAACACGATTTCTATTTTTTTTTTCAAACAACCTTCGATGGGGGGGGGGGGGGGGCATCAAGGACTATCTCGACGTCGGCGCAGACATTGACTGCGACATTAACTTCATTAACCGTGTTAGACACGTGCAATTTCTATTCTTGTGCCGTTTCATTAATATATCTGGAGTATCTGTCTACGAGAAAACAATTGCCTGCGGTTTTGAGTTGTGTTATAATCGTGACACAGTAGTAGGGACACACATCTCTAATAGTGAAGTTCTCTTCTCGTTGATCCGATTAAGTGGCTGCTTGGTCGTATGGTTAGAACACTGGGTTTCTGTGCGGGAGACCAGGGTTTGAATCCGCAGTAGTTCATTTTTTTTTACCCCGGACTAAAATAATATCCTCATCTGCTCTCTCGTGATTACAGCACTAGCCATGTGGCCATTAATACTAAGAAAAGAAAAAAAAAGGACAGGTATGTGGGTAAACCAGTTGATAATTAAATTTGACTATTTCGCATACTTATGATTTCATTTTTAAACTTTGCGATTGCATGGTTACGCTGACATTTCATAGCTTTCTTTACATTTATTTTCGTTTAGATTTAATTATTTCATCTGCGTTGGAATTTTAAGCTGTGCTGTTTACCATGGCGTTCATTTCCTAATTATGGTGTTTTTTTCCTGTGTTCATTTGCTTTTCAAGTGGGTTTTTTTTTTCTCTCAACTACTTCGATGAGGGAAAGAGTAGTCAGTGAATTTAGGGGGGGGGGGAACTATTAACTGGGTGAGCTTAAAGTCACAGTAACTGCTTTACCCACTCAAAGTAGCAGCAGCAGTAATAGTTGTGGTTGGGCTGTTACACCGTAGTGCGCTCATGTGGAGACCGACGGTAAGGTTATGGCGTTCTTCTGTCGGGAAGCGAAATTATACATCCTAACCTGACCAGTCTGTAGCGACAGCACTAGCCATGCGGCACCAAATCTTCTGGCTTACGACTCCCTGTCTACTCCGATGGTAAAACAGATAGCAGTGACATTGTTTTAGCTACTGTGGTGGTGGTGGTCGTGGTAGTAGTTGTAAGGGTACTTGAAAGATGATGTGGTAAATATTACACAAGCCCCATTCACTACCTATTACAATTCCTGCTCCCCATTTCAGTCCGGATGGACTGGGATGTCAATGTCAGTTACAACAACAACAAAATATCGCCAAGTGATAATTTTCAAACCTTTCGAAGAGGGAGAGAGCAGTAGTCGGTAGAAGAGGGGAGGGGAGGTTGTAATGACTAAAATTTAAGAGAACTTAAAGAGCTTTACACGTGATTTTCAAGTTCTCATTACTTAATTTGTTTATATTTTACTAATGCTACCTCCGCTATTCTTTTTTTTTTTTTTTTACGACTTACTTTGTTATTTACAAGTACAGTTGTAGCTTTACTTCCGTCTCCTGTAAAAATACACACTGCTTTAGCATGTGATAACCAAATACCCATTTTTGTTACTGTGCTAATAACACCATTTAAACGACCACTAATATAAAGACACAATTATATGGTGCGTGTTCTAAAGTTGGAAAACCAGACTATATCTATATCTGTGCAGAGAATGATTGCGACATTAACTATATTAGACAAGTGCGATAACCATTGTCTTTCTTTTCCAAAAACCTTTGATGAGGGAGAGAGTAGTAGGTGGATTTAGTTGTGGTGGGGTGGGGGGGGGGGGTCAAAGATTATCTCTATATCTTAGCAGACAATGATTGTATTAGACACGTGCGATTTCTATTTTCTTTTATTTCCTTTTAGCCAAACTATGCCACAGCAACGCGTGGCCGGGTACAGCTAGTAATAATAATAAAAATAAATAATAATAATAATAATAACTGACGGTTATCCTCCGAATAACGGTCTTACATTTTTGAAGCCGAAAATGCACTCTAACAGGGCCTCAGTCAATGTCAATTTCGGACTTCCGGCGATTTTAATTGCGCACTTCCGGCGACTTCCGCCACCGCCGAGAGTATCTCCCACATCTCTCTCTCTCTCTCTCTCTCTCTCTCTCTCTCTCTCTCTCTCTCTCTCTCTCTCTCTTTGCATGGCACGCAATTTTTGAGGAGATATGTTTAGATAATAGTAACTTTGCTCTCCAGACTTACAGTGTTACATACTAGCTCACCTCTGATTGGTCGACCTTCAGCCTAGCTCACCTCTGATTGGTCGACCTTGAGCCACGTGTCCTTGGCACAAGGTTACGGGGGGTGTTCCGTATTGCCATTGGTATCGCGTGTTGTTTATGTCAGCATGCCAGTGCTTTTAACACTCCAAAAACATCGACAAACTGGGTCTAACACAAAATCCCTTTAGAGAGTAATGAAACCTATGCCACAGGCATTCTCTTTGTCTCCTTGTCTCTTTGGCGTAGCGGCTAGACGCTCGCGTGCAGATCGGAAGGTCGTGGTTTCACTCCGTGGAGGAGCCCGACTTTTTCAAAAATGACCTTGACTCCCAGGTCGACCCAGCCTTGAGTGAGTACCGGGTGCAGTCCCAGGAGGTAAAGGCGGCCTGTATGATGCTGACCAAATCACCCATCTTGTACCAATTGGTCTACACAAATATAGGTATAGCCCTATATGCCCTATACGCCTAAAGGCGTGGAAAAGAGACCTTCACTTTTTTTTTGTTAGATCAATGGAAAAAAAAACATGATCACTCTCTGATCTTGTCTGAGCGGTTTTAGGATCAACGAGACCATTTTCTCAACGGCAAGAACATGGCCAACTACAGGGCGTAGCAGTCAGTTACCAAGCTAGCGCCCAGACCTATCTCTAAAGCTGTCTGGGCGTGGTTAGAAAGTGGTTATAAGGTTATTAGGTTATAAGCATGTGCTCTTTTACTTATTGGTCAGTACTGAACACATGACAATGGCATGATCATGTTCAACTAAGTAAATTACAAGCAGGGAGGCATCAACAGGTTTCAAATGATCGCTCCTAACAGACAAACATTAAGGTAGGTGGGTAAATAGGTGGATATGTAGACCGACGAATTAGTGGCTCTAGGGGTGGAACGACAGACCTAACAGACACAGTGACAGACAGCCAGATAAAAGATGGGTGGAAAGACAGACAGGTGTTGGGATAGACAGATATATACATACAAGAAGGATGGAAGGACGGGCATATGGATAGATAGATACATGATGGATGGAAGAAAAGACAGATAGACAAATAGGTACACCATGACTGGAAGGGCAGGCAAATATAACAGATGGAGACAAGATGGATGGAAAATAGAACAGATGGAGACAAGATGGATGGAAAATAGAACATATGGAGACAAGATGGATGGAAAATAGAACAGATGGAGACAAGATGGATGGAAAATAGAACAGATGGATACAAGATGGATGGAAAATAGAACAGATGGAGACAAGATGGATGGAAAATAGAACAGATGGATTCAAGATGGATGGAAAATAGAAAAGATGGAGACAAGATGAATGGAAAATAGAACAGATGGATACAAGATGGATGGAAAATAGAACAGATGGAGACAATATGGATGGAAAATAGAACAGATGGAGACAAGATGGATGGAAAATAGAACAGATGGATACAAGATGGATGGAAAATAGAACAGATGGAGACAAGATGGATGGAAGAATAGAACAGATGGAGACAAGATGGATGGAAGAATAGAACAGATGGAGACAAGATGAATGGAAGAATAGAACAGATGGATACAAGATGGATGGAAAATAGAACAGATGGAGACAAGATGAATGGAAGAATAGAACAGATGGAGACAAGATGAATAGAAAATAGAACAGATGGAGACAAGATGGATGGAAAATAGAACAGATGGAGGCAAGATGAATGGAAGAATAGAACAGATGGATACAAGATGGATGGAAAATAGAACAGATGGAGACAAGATGGATGGAAAATAGAACAGATGGAGACAAGATGGATGGAAGAATAGAACAGATGGATACAAGATGGATGGAAAATAGAACAGATGGAGACAAGATGGATGGAAAAAAGAACAGATGGATACAAGATGGATGGAAAATAGAACAGATGGAGACAAGATGGATGGAAAATAGAACAGATGGAGACAAGATGGATGGAAAATAGAACAGATGGATACAAGATGGATGGAAAATAGAAC
This sequence comes from Candidula unifasciata, assembly GCA_905116865.2. Taxonomy (NCBI): domain Eukaryota; kingdom Metazoa; phylum Mollusca; class Gastropoda; order Stylommatophora; family Geomitridae; genus Candidula; species Candidula unifasciata. Next base: position 2,751,105 of record CAJHNH020004890.1, read on the forward strand.
AGATGGAGACAAGATAGATGGAAAATAGAACAGATGGAGACGAGATGGATGAAAGATAGAACAGATGGAGACGAGATGGATGGAAGAATAGACAGATAGACAAATAGGTACACCATGACTGGAAGGGCAGGCAGATAGAACAGATGGACAAGATGAATGGAAGGGCAGGCAGACAGAACAGATGGACACAAGATGGATGGAAGGGCAGGCAGAGAGAACAGATGGACACAAGATGGATGGAAGGGCAGGCAGACAGAACAGATGGACACAAGATGGATGGAAGGGCAGGCAGACAGAACAGATGGACACAAGATGGATGGAAGGGCAGGCATACAGAACAGATGGACACAAGATGGATGGAAGGGCAGGCAGATAGAACAGATGGACACAAGATGGATGGAAGGGCAGGCAGATAGAACAGATGGACACAAGATGGATGGAAGGGCAGGCAGACAGAACAGATGGACACAAGATGGATGGAAGACAGAACAGATGGACACAAGATGGATGGAAGAGCAGGCAGACAGAACAGATGGACACAAGATGGATGGAAGATAGATCAGATGGACACAAGATGGATGGAAGGGCATGCAGATAGAACAGACAAGTATATATAAATACTCAATATTCGGATACACACACACACATACGAGATAGATGAAAGAAAAACAGATGGACGATAGAACATACAGAAAGGTAGAAATGGATGGAATAGCAGGAAGATAGAACAGACAGATGCAAAATAGATGGAATGACAGGCAGATAGAACAGACAGATAGATGCAAAATGGATGGAATGACAGGCAGATAGAACAGACAGATAGATGCAAAATGGATGGAATGACAGGCAGATAGAACAGACAGATAGATGCAAAATGGATGGAATGACAGGCAGATAGAACAGACAGATAGAGGCAAAATGGATGGAACGACAGGCAGATAGAACAGACAAATAGATGCAAGATGGATGGAATGACAGGCAGATAATCAATAGAGAAACAAACAGACTAACAGTACCAACCTTAACTAGACACAATATCAGGTAGAAAACGCTTCAAACTGTTTTTGATTTTAGCTCAGGGTGACAGTTAAATGGAAGTAACCAGCACCTTTCTGACAGTAAAAGATACAGTAACAGCTGATAACGTCTTGTGCTTCACGTTAGAGTCAGTGGTGATTGTTGAAACCGAAAGCAAATCTAATCAGTAACAAAATAGATTTCTTTCCAGGAATCAGAATAGCTGAGATAATAAATGACTGTAGCATCTTTTCAAGATACTGTTGTAACTGAAAGTCAAGTCAAATATGCTAAATATAACATAAAATATTAGGAGATAGCTCAGTGGAGGGAATGGTAGAGATGCGCACATATACAACGGAACGTCACGACTAATGTTTGTATCAACGGAGCACTAAATACTAAGTAAATAGAGGAATAGATAGATTTTCTACGAAATGAACATTCGATATTTAATACACACTAAACATATTGGCTATCAGTGACTGCCTCAGTGCACAGCTCACTTGCTTGAAGCTGTCAGTGACTCCCATAGTGCACAGCTCACTTGCTTGAAGCTGTCAGTGACTCCCATAGTGCACAGCTCACTTGCTTGAAGCTGTCAGTGACTCCCATAGTGCACAGCTCACTTGCTTGAAGCTGTCAGTGACTCCCATAGTGCACAGCTTGCTTGCTTGAAGCTGTCAGTGACTCCCATAGTGCACAGCTCACTTGCTTGAAGCTGTCAGTGACTCCCATAGTGCACGATCTCTTGCTTGAAGCTGTCAGTGACTCCCATAGTGCACAGCTCACTTGGTTGAAGCTGTCAGTGACTCCCATAGTGCACAGCTTGCTTGCTTGAAGCTGTCAGTGACTCCCATAGTGCACAGCTCACTTGCTTGAAGCTGTCAGTGACTCCCATAGTGCACAGCTCACTTGCTTGAAGCTGTCAGTGACTCCCATAGTGCACAGCTCACTTGCTTGAAGCTGTCAGTGACTCCCATAGTGCACAGTTCACTTGCTTGAAGCTGTCAGTGACTCCCATAATGCACAGCTCACTTGCTTGAAGCTGTCAGTGACTCCCATAGTGCACAGCTCACTTGCTTGAAGCTGTCAGTGACTCCCATAGTGCACAGCTCACTTGCTTGAAGCTGTCATTGACTCCCATATTGCACAGCTCACTTGCTTGAAGCTGTCATTGACTCCCTCAGTGCACGCTCACTTGCTCTAGACTGTCAGTGTCTCCCTCTTTGCACGCTCTCTTGCTAACAACCTTAGTCTAAGCAAAAGACTGACCACTTTCAAGTCCCTGCAGAATGGCTGATGATCGTAGTCTATACACTTAAAAAGCTGCTATATGTTTTTCATATATATCTTTCATATGAACTGTGTGATCAACTGATATGTATGGAAACATATTACCATTATTCAACTAAACAACTTTAAAACTCGTCTTGGATGAATGAATGAAAGACAAGCCTCCACTCTTCCAGTCTAATTGATTTTGAGGGTTGCCAGAAATATTGTGGCCAGCAAAAAGATCCCACTCTTTGTAAAAGAATGAAATAAGTGGCTTCTGGCAGTTCTTATACACAGAGATTCTAACATCTTCTGCCAGGGTATTCCATTGTTACAATCAGAACTTCAAAAGCTCCAATTTGTTCTGTAAATTCAGATCTCTTTCAAGATCACTCAGTTTACTTTCATTTATTAACTCTTTGAGTCCCAAGGAACGCATCATGCGTTCTCATGTTCCTACCTAGAAGCCCAATGAACGCACGATGCACCGATTTTATGACTCTCTTCACTACCCCTTGGGCCTGGTATGCCAAACCCCCTGGAACTCAAAGAGTTAAGTGTGGTTTAAAGGATGTAGTTTGCTCAAAATGTGGGTCACTGGAGGTTGGTGGTTGAGGACCACTATTGTTCTCTTCATTAGTGGACACAGTTGAAAATTGTGGTGGTATTTTGGCAACTGGTAGGTTCCAGGCATACTGCATACGTCTGGATATTCGTGTCCATTTTTGTCTTCCTTGATATGACTTTTTCAACTTGAGGGACCATGCAAAAGTAGTGGTTGTTGAGAAGATCATAAGGCTCTCTTCACATCACTGGTACTGCTTGCCTTTTGCCTGTCAACCAGCTTGTATCTGCTGCACATGTATTGCAGAATATGTGTGCCATACAGCGCTTATCTTGATCTCTCCTATTTTGCAGCCAAAATATAAAATATATGCATTCTTTATAAATTTAGTTATATTTTGTTTTTAGTCTTGGAAATGTCACCTCACCACATATATAACGGAAATTATTGGGCATTTCTAACTATGATAATTTACTAAGGACAAATGCAATAAATAATGGCAATATTTTATCAGACATAAGATAATTATACACAAAGGTGATGTAATCATAGGTAATAATGCACCATCAACTTGTAGTTAAAGTTTGTATTGGTTATTGTAAACAGTCTCCTACAACAGGTGGTGGGAGAGGGGGAAGAGAATGAGTCTAGTCTAGTTCTGCCCACAATGAGGCTCCAGAATCCACACGAGAATAAAGACAAGCTTAAGGCAACAAGCCATTGAAACAAGATCAGCGGATCTGTTAATTACAGTTCCAGCTTCACGCAAATGGGTCTCTCCATAATTGCTCCATTCCTGTACCACTCACAATGCCAAATGATGTCCTTTATGAAAATAAATTGAAACACTGTGATTTCGGCAGAGCCAACAGCATACGCACGCATTAGATACATAAGGCAGCAGTCAGATAATCAACACACAGAGTCTAATAGTCAATCAACCTTTAGAGAATATCGCTCTCTTCACGGCATGCCTGAAAGTATCCCTTTTCCTAGCTAGCTCTCTGGCCCCATGTCACAGAGTCTCATCGTCAATCAGCAAGTCCTTTACAAAACATTGCTCTCTTCACGGCACGCCTAAAAGTATCCCTTTTTCTAGCCAGCTCTCTGGCCCCATGTCACAGAGTCTGCCACGCGTTTATCATTGATGGAAGCAGCAGTCAGAACACATCAGCAGCTGCACAAAAATAATCACATAAGGGACTAACAGTTCTGTCACTGGCCACATGCCATTTTCTGAATCTCACAGCTTAGTGTTGTGTCATGCACTCAGCTCAGCAGCTGGGTGACGGAACTATATATGTTCAGTCCATATATAGGATAACACTGACAGCCAACTATGGTTACAAACAAATAACCTGCAAAGACTAAAACAGTCAGCCTGCCAGATTTAACCAAAAGTCTTGGTGAAATAAGAAAAGGCAGTAAACATAGTATCATTTCCAAGAAGTTGTAAAACTGAAAATAATGTGGCCAGCGGAAAGAAAATACCTTCATGGGCATTACTTCACTGTACTGTCTGTCTGTCAGTTTCTCACTGATTGTGTGAGTGGTGCACTCAACATGCTTGAATGGTAAAGTATACTATTCTGTAATGAAGACACCATTTTATAGAGACATCCAATAGGTGACTTAGAAAAAGAAAAATACTAAAATTTTAATCAGATTTGCATTTAAAACATAAAAACCAAATGGCTTTTAAAGTACCATCTTGACTCAAAAACTGAAATAAATAAATGCCTCTGTGGAAGATAAGTAGCAGCAGGAGTGAGGAAGAGAAGAAAGAGAAGGACGAGGAGGAGGAAAAGGAGAAGGAGGAGAATAAGAGATATACCTCAGCCCATAATCTCTCATGCAAAATCAATAGTCACAACAACAGGTTATATGAAAACATATTTAATTCTTTCCCTGCCTTCAGGACAGATGCAGACATACAGATAACATATGTATACAGCTCAATATATGAGCATTTGAATACATTCTGCAGGCATTTGATTGTTTATGGAAGAGCATATATCAGCAACAAAAAGGACGGGAACTGCTGTATACAAGTTATATGGACGGAATATTTTATATGAGTCACAGGTGAAATGTGAGGAGTGTATATGAGTGATGGGTGAAATATGAGGAGTGTATATTAGTAAGTAAACAGAGTAAAGAGTAAAGATACCTTTTCATACCTTAGGAGCATCAGGCATATGGGAAGAGCTCAAATATTTTTACAGACCAATCGTCAGCATTACACCCGCTGTCGTTACTTCCCTAGGACATACATCCTGGTACCCACTTTAGGCTGTGTCGACCTGTGACGCCTCATTCCATGATAAAAATCCACGCAGCCAGCAGTGGGTTTCAATCGCGGTACGTTAGAATTACAAGTCGGACAAGCAACGCCTAAGCCACAGACGCTGCATGTATATTAGTGGTAAGTGATGAATGAGTTGTGTGTGAGTGACAGGACGCACAATTTAAGGATGGACGATGGCAGAGTTCCTAAGGACATCCTATATGGTGAATTAAAGATAGACAGAAGACAATAAGGGCGATTTCTACTGAAATATAAAGATGTGTGCCAGCCGGAACCTAAGTGGGACTTGATAGTCACATTCACCATCACCACGGGTTGTGATTTAAATATGTCCCTGTAGCACGCTATATAACATTATGTGAGTGGTAAATGAAATAACAGAAATATAAGGTGTATATACAGCAAGATCATTATAAACATTGACACATAAATGCATTTATAAACAGTAACATATATTATTAATACTGTACTAAATTCATACAATAATATTGCAAAGCCCCAATATCTCCTCTGTATTGTAATAGCTGTGTGACTCCCCATGTCTATATCTAGCAGATCGCAGACTGAGGAGAGGCATGATCACCCACGTCAGAAGTCAAGGCACTTGATGATGATACAGCACACAGCTCTTTACAAGCACAGTAAAACCTTATTAACATGAATTCAAAGGGACCACAAATCGAGTTTGTGCTAACAAAAAATATCTGTGCTACCTGGGCACTAATAACCGTCTCTTATCCCTGCTGGAACCATTTTTTTCATGTTAACTGAGTGTTCTTCTTAAGCAAGTTTATGCTAACAAACTTTCACGGATATGCACTCATGCTTTTTTTAATGCAATTATGGTTCCCCTTGTGGAACTCTGCTGCATAATCCGGAGACTGTGGTAATTCAATAATTAAATATTTTTCACAGGGGATTTCGCTTCAGAAGTGTAACTGCGACAGGAGGTGACCTTTTCCCCATAAGGTGCTCCCTGATCTTGGATCTCCGTAGCTCTCTTGTAGTAGTGGGCAGCTGTCTGGAAGTCCTCCTTCGAGACCAGAAAGAAAACAATATTTAAATTTTGGTTGATAAATGAGGACTTCCACAGAATGCTGAAACCAACATAATTTACCATCTGACAATTAAATAAGACTTTTCTTGCTCATTTTTAAAAAAAAATATCCCTGAAGCAAAGCATGTCCTCCAAAAAAAGCAACATCCATCTATGATCTGGCAAAACTGGAACACGGCCCAGTCAGCAGATGACAAGTAAACCCCATACTATTTAGCTAGTGAAAGATGCATGGTTACATATGTAGCATGGAGCAAAAGGTAAACACAGAATTATGTGAGGCACCACTTGTGCACAGACATTTAGGTGACATTGTTGATTCAAAATTAGTGAGAACTGTTTTTCAAATCATAGATGGATGCTTTGCTTCATGGATGGCATTTTGTACTTCCCCCGTATTAAAACGTTTCATTTTTATGTATTCCTTGTGAGAGGTCTAGGGCTGTAATTATTTTGGGGGGGGGGGGGGGGGGGGGGGGGGGTATTACACCCCCATAAGCATGTTGTAAAATGCAACTAGAGGCATTTCTCAGGAGGCTGGAGTGCATCTGCCTGAGATACAAGGAACCAACAGTCTGCATACAGATAAGCCACATGTGTAAAACAGATGTGCATGCAAAAGTCAAGTTCTAAAACAAAACCAAAGTCCAGAAGTGGATAAACAGTCAGAACTTTCTACTGGCGTTTACAACTGGTGAACCTGAGGAATAACCTGTTTTCATTTCTCTAGTGTGTGTGTTTGTGTGTGTGTGTGTGTGTGTGCATACAATATATATATATATATATATATATATATATGTATATATATATATATATATATATATATATATATATATGTATATATATATATATATATATATATATATATATATATATATATATATATATCTATCTATATATATATATATATATATATATATATATATATATATATATATATATATATATATATATATATATATATATATATATATATATATATATATATATATATATATAAGTTTGTGTGTGTTCACAATGAACTATAGTAAAACCTTGCTAATATGAAGTCACTTAAGAAGAACACTCATTAACATGAATAAAATGTTGTTCCCTGCAATGGTGTATAAATCTGAGTCCATTGAAATTTTTATTTTTGAACTCATGAGTTTTCTGTCTCTTGGAGTGTGTGTTAAAGAGGCTAAACTGTACTTAAAAGCAATCAAATATCGAGTTTTTTAATTTTATTAACCCTATCAGCAGGGTACAACGAGTCACCAATACCCAATGATTCAAAGTGCAACCTTTCGGATGGGGATCATTCGGGCACAAGTCCCAAAAACCCTTTTTGGCTTTTAGGTTATATTAACCCTTTCGCTGCTACGTTCCCCGAAACAGTTGTCTGCCCTGTGCTAAGCAATGTGAAAAAAAAAGTCTCGGCTGTGCGCAATACTTTTCTATCCTCCAAACGCAAAAGATGCGTCGGCGGTGAGGGCTATATTTTGTAGACCTAAAAAATTTTTGCCCTGGGGAGTTGTGTGGTTGGTCCGAGTGGTGACAAGTCAGAGGCACGATGGTGCCCCACAAACTTGACTAACGGAGCTATCGCCCCCCTGGGGGTGGTGGAGGGGGGAATTAATGGGAAGAACTGTTCCCAGTCCGTATCCCAAAATTTGACTGACAAACCTACCACGGCTGCCACTTTAATCATAGTTATTTGTAGTCACCATGTTATTACATACCAAAATAATAAAAAATAATAATAATAATAATACTTGAGTCATCCGTTGCAGAAAAGTAGCAGGAACTGAAAGGAAAATTTACAATAATTAAACAAAAGAACAACAACAAAAAACTTTGGGGTTTGAACACACAGCCCTCCGATTCTAAGGCGAACGTGATACCAACTACACTATGCTACCGCTTGACGCATTGCACTGTGTGAATGATGATAATGAATGATGTGCGCAGACTATCAATAATGTGTCTAATTTTGTAATCTATCGCCGCCTGCACATGAGCACTGTTGTCTGAGAAATGTTTGAGATTCTCAACAATAGTGAAAAATATTTCCCTCGACATTATTTCACGGGAGTTTTTAGTAAACAGTCTTTGCTCAAGTACTCTATTTTGAGTTTCTTTGTTCTAAGCATTAGCAGACAGACAGCAAAAAAAAAATTTAAAAAATGTGCCTGAATCTGTGACTGTCCATCGGGAAAGACAAGAATTTATAGTGACTGAACTGTTTGAATTTACAGTAGCAGAAATACAGCCAGAGCTGGAGTCATCAAAATCATGCACTACTGGTTTCAAATCATCGGTTGACCAAGACAACTGATCAATTTATGGCATTTTTGATGGCGCTTCATTGTCGCTGCTCTCTGATTCCGATGATGAGGACGTCGGACAGGCAAACAGCTTTTTCTTGGACGCGCCGGTTTGAGCTGTCGATATTGATAGCCTAGTCAAATCTTTTTGTTCACTGTCAGAAGTACACATTTCAAAGTCATCTTCGCTATCACTTCTTGACAGAAACTCCATCTTCATCAACTTTAACAAGTTTTCTTGCCATTTTGTACCAAGTGTAGAATAATCCACAAGCACAAATATATTTCAGGGCACAAAATACACAGATCACCGCTGTCATGGTAAACAAAGCAACGGGATAACGCAAAATGCAGTAAACACACCTTAAACACACCTAAAAGCACGTGCCAGTGCTTTTAATCATATGTAAATGGGTCAGTTTAATCTTAAATATAGCTAATGTATATTGCCCCTCAGCCAATAAAATACGAGATAACAGAAATCTGTAAGAAAAGTCAAAAAACGGCTTGGGACATCCATAGCACTGGGGGTAAAGAAAAAAAATAACGTCCAAAGACGGGCGTAGCAGCGTACGGGAAATCGGGAAAAGACGTCCATAGCAGCGAAAGGGTTAAAGCCCCCGACTACAGCTGTGTATGCAGTCTTTTTAAAAAAAAAAAGAAATTGTGTCTTACTAAAACGGGGTTCTGGACAATGAGAGACAAAAGTGAAATATTTTGGCTGCATTTAAAAAGACTTTTAAAAAGCCACACAGGGTACAGTTTAAAATAGTACAGCTATAGCAATAAGTAGACATCAGTATAAGTAGAAGGATAACATCAACAGATGGATGCACAACAGTCTCAGAGAGTCTAGAAATGGATAAGTCCAAGGGTTGGAGAATCACTGCAGCCAAACTTTCTTGTGCAGACAGTGCCTTGAAAGACTGACAATAAAATTATTCAATATTCATAGATGAGCAACCTACCTGGCTGCATCCCAATAATGAGTACATTGATACATACTGAAACTGTCACCTAGACACAGATAAAACTATACATATAAACACACATACATACAAATAAGGACATGGATGCACACAGCCGCCTGCATGTGCACGCACACACACACACATACAAAGGATCACTAGAGACACTGTGCTAATTTACCTGTTCATATTTCATGACAGCCAGATTTCTCAAAGTTTCTGCGACTCTTGGGTGGTGGGGGCCCAAAGTTTCCTCATATATCTTCAGAGCTTGCTCAAACAGTGGGCCAGCATCTTGGTATCGGTTCTAGGAGTACAGATGGCCAATGATTAATGTCTATGTAATTACTGCAGGGAAACAGTTCAGGGATTGCTTTTTGAAGGGGAAGATTTAGTCAAGGATTACCGTTTGTAATGATTAAAAGGGAAGAGATGTGTATGACAGTGGCGGAAGGAAGAAAAGGGGGAGAAGAATGCACATGGCTAACTATCTGGGTAAGAAGAATTCTAGGCAAAGAAATGTCCAGGGATTACTGACTGGGTAACAGTTCTAGGCAAATGGATGTCCAGGGATTACTGTCTGGTTACCATTTCTAGGCAAATGCATGTCCAGAGATTACTGTCTAGGTAGGAATTCTATGAAAAGGAGCCAGGGATTACTGTCTGGCTAAGAATTCTAGGAAAAGGGATGGAAAAGGATGACTGTCTGGGCAACAATTCTATGAAAAGGGATAGTCATGGATTAATGTGTGTGTAACAATTCTAGGAAAGGGGATGGCCAGGTATTACTGTCTGGGTAACAATTCTGGAGGGAAGGATGTCCATGGATTAATTTCTGAGTAACAATTCTAGGGGAAAGTAATGTGCATGGATCACTGTCTGGGTAACATTTCAAGGGAAAACAATGTCTAGGGATTACTGTCTGGGTATGAATTCTATGGCAAAGGATGCCCAGGCATTACTGCCTATGCAATAATTCTAGGGAAAAGGATGTCCAGGCATTACTGTGTAACATTTTCTAGGGGAAAGGATGTCCATGAATTACTTTCTGTGTAACAATTCTATGGAAAAGGATGTCCAGGCATTTTTGTCTGTTTAATAATTCTAGGGGAAGAGATCATGAGGATTAAAGTATGTTTTTCAAAGCAATATGATATTTACTGCTTCATCAGCCTCATTCATCACTCTTATTCAACAGTCTGTCTCATCACACTTATTCAACAGTCTCATTCATCGGTCTCATTCTTTGGTCTCATTCATCAGTCTCATTCATCGGTCTCAGTCATCAGTCTCATTCATCGATCTCATTCGTCGGTCTCATTCATCAGTCTCATTCAACAGTCTCATTCCTCAGTCTCATTCAACAGTCTCATTCATCAGTCTCATTCATCGGTCTCATTCATCGGTCTCATTCATTGGTCTCATTTATCAGCCTCATTCATCAGCCTCATTCATCGGTCTCATTCATCGGTCTCATTCATCAGTCTCATTCCAGTCTTTAGTATATGAAACAAAAGATCCTTAAGCCTCTTGTACCCTGAATAGTCTGAAGATTGATGTTTGTTGACAGAAATGACTGTTACCTGTTGTGAAATTAGTACGGCGAGATTGACTAATGCCGTAGCAACAGACGGATGATTGGGTCCGAAAGCTTTCTCTCGTATCTCCACTGCCTGCCTGTACAGGGGCTCAGCTTTCTCATATTTACCCTGGAAATACAGAGACAGTGGAGAAAGTTATGCCATCATACATTTAATCTGTAAAAACTGATCTAAGATTCCAGGTTGACCCAGCCTAAAATTATAACCAGGAAATACCCTGGCAAGAAACGACTGGCATGAGACTAACCACAACATGCATATAGTCCTAATTCATCATCATCATAAACCACTTCTGCTGTTTAGCGCTGTGGGGAGGAATAATTTGCGATCCAGCGCTGGCTGGCCCTGGCTTTTGTCTTATTGTTAATGCGTAAAGTGACTTTAATGTTATCAGTCCATATTTTTCGTGGCCGTTCTCTTGCTCTTGTAGCGGATCTTTAGAGATGTAGTGCCTGTGATAGTATTTTGATGTTGCTGCATTTTAACGAGGTGGCCAAACCACTAGATCTGCCATTTCTTATAGTACAAGGGGTCCCCACAATCTTTCTGACTATTCACTTGTTCTTGGATGGTAAGGTCGGTGGCTTTTCTCAGGCATCTCATCTTGCAAGTGATAATTGTGCACATTCTGGGCATAAGATAATGTTTATGTTTGGCGCTGGTAGCTCATTATTAGTATGAATATGGTAGTCCTGACTGGCCTATGGAAATATAAGGTTAGCATCACTTGCCCAGTTCACTACAAATTGTGAAAATGGGACTTATTTCTCTTTTTCTTCATTATCTTCTGCTTTCAAAATGAAAAAGTGGCTGGCTTATTTTATTGTGGTTTACAGCTGGGTGGCAAAATGTGTCCTCTTCAGTCCAACACATCCAATTTCAGCCAACTCTTCAATGTCACTTTCTAAGACATGCTTATCAAGAAGCAGTTGGTCTATCCTTTCTCCCCGCAAAAAAAGATTTTTTTTTTTTAAATGACTGATATGATTATGAATTTGCAAGTGTTTGTGTGTAATCACGCATCACATGTGTTGTTTTTTCCCCCGTGTGGCTTCCAGTGCCCTATTGTGGGAAAAACAAGAATAGACCCACTGCCTACCCAAAAGCATGTCATAAGAGCCGACTAATTGGGAGCTTCCTTCGAAGTCGGAGTGGATCTGCCTGAGAGGCAAGGAACCAGCACTCTGCATACAAATGAGTCAGATCTGTAAAGCGGATGCACACACAACACTCAGGTTCTGGAACAGGACTGTAGTCTGAAAGTGGATAAACAACCAGAACTTTCCACCAGAGTTTACAGCTGGTGAACACACACACACACATGTGGTTTTCTTACAAAAATAAATACATATGTAACCAAATTTGTGTAAGCAATGAGATATTTGCAAACATTAGAATATATGTAATTGTGTAATTACTATTTTATTCTGTACTGTCATTACTGTAGATCAAGAAAAAAGAAAATAATGAAATTCTATGAGATCTTCGGCTTCTACTTGTTAGCGTCTACCGGTTGTAAGCTCCGGGAGAAAGTCCTGCTTGTTCGTCTACTTCTTTACTTTAGTCTTTAGTCTTGTCTCTGGACTTGAGTTTTGTGTGCAAATCCATTTTATAGATCTGACTTATTTGTGTGCAGACTGTTGGGAGATGCAATCCAACTTTGAAGGAGATGTCAATCTTATGTATGCTGGCCAGGCTCCAAGCTCGGAACCTGTTTTTAGGATGTGCACACAGAGGTGTGCTGGCGGGATGCTGACCACATCACCCATCCAGATTGGTCTATAAAAATATAGGTCTATGCCTATATGCCCTATGCGCCTAAAGGAGTGGAAAAGGGACCTTTGCTTTTTTTAAAAACTTATACAGAGGTATAGATATACCATGCAGAGGTATAGATATACCATACAGAGGTGTAGGTACACCATACAGAGGTGTAGATATACCATATAAGATAACCCCTATTATTTCTTCAACTTATAATTAAGACATAACTATTTTAATCACATTCTGTGTATAAGATGACTCCAATTTAAGACTTTAAAACATTTTTGAAAATACAGTCTTACACATGATAGATCTTAAACAGTTTGCATGCTGGTTCTCATGCACTACCACGTACGGTTCAGCACCTCTGTATCCCAAAATCCGAACAACACAGAAACATGGCTCATAAACAGTACTGCATCTTGAAAACAGGAATACCCTGACCATACTAAATCCCCAGAGAAGTGGCAATGGTCACAGGCACTGGAACCTCGGCTTCAGGCCTGAATTATTTTAAATTTTAGCCTACCATCATCATGGTCAAGTGCAATCTGGCATGGGAGATCAAGCTTTACATCTAGTAACCTTCAAGTTGTGTTCATGGGATCTCCTTCATGGAGATTGAGGGAAAGGAGGTCAAACCATTTGCACTGAGCTCTTAAGGTCATGGGCTCCTTTTTTAACTGTGCCATTTGGTTCATGGCCACAGCATCTTCAGAGATCATGGCAGAGAGGTCACTGGAGTTTCAGAGTTCATGCACTATGCAAATGACTTGAGAGGTAGGCCGCTGCTCTTCTGGAAAACAAGGAGCCAGAGTAGATAATACTGAGCACAAAGGAAGCCCATTCTTTCCATGGTAATCACTATTTTATTTTCTACCCTGATTGAGACAAGAGAATGTAAGTGGACTGACCTGTTGCTTATACAGCCTGGCCAAGTGGTTGATGATGTTGGCCACCCCAGGGCTGTCTGCACTGTAATGCTGGCAGAAATTTAAAAAAAAACCAAGATTAACTCTTTCTGTCTCAGATGGCTCTTGCTAATGTCTGAGACAGACACAACTGACATCACCAAACTCATGTGTATACTATCTGTGCAGGAATCAAATGCACAATCTTTGCAGTAGACAAATATGTTGTCTGGGTTTGGTTTTTTTAAATCCTTGACTAAACACAAGATATAAAAACAGATATAACATACTAATTGATACATATAAATATTATCCAATCACAGTATGTTGCTTAGGATAAAAAGAGTTATTCATGATCTTAAATAATCATATGCATCTGGCTGTGCTCATTATTCACAATATCATTCTATACTGACATATCATCATCATGATGTGCCCTACAAGATAACATAAGCACACACGTCTCTCAACAGATCTCTGTCCTTGGTGTTTTGTGGGTTTACTAGGAAATTTTACGCTCAACAGTTTGCAAATAACGGCACAGTTCCCATACTGTTGTCAAACCAAGGCGGAGAAATCTGCCTGCAGCCAAATCAAACCTTGTATGTCAGAATGAGGAAACTGCGTACATGACACAAAAACCAGATACTGGCTGATCTCTATTTGAGGGATTTATCTCTTGTTTTAAAAAAAAAAAAAAAAGTCCAGATAAATCTCAGATTCCCCCAGTCTGGTCTAAGACGGCAATGACAAAATGTTGATCTATTATGAGAGAGCAGTAATTAAATGTTGATCTGTTCTGAAAGAGCAACGTTGAAATGATGACCTATTTTGACAGAGCAATGAAGGAATGATGATATATTCTCAGACAGCAATGATAAAATGATCTGATCTGGAGAGCAATGTCATTCTTTACTGACATATCATCGTCAGGATGTGCCCTACAAGATAAGCACACACGTCTCTCCACAGATCTCTGTCCTTGGTGTTTTATAGATTTACTAGGTAATTATATGTTCAACAGTTTGCAAATAACGGCACAGCTCCCATACTGTTGTCAAACCCAAGGCAGAGAAATCCCCCAGTCTGGTCTAAGACAGCAATGACAAAATGTTGATCTGTTATGAGAGAGCAGTAATTAAATGTTGATCTGTTCTGAAAGAGCAACGATGAAAAGATTACCTGTTTTGACAGAGCAATGAAGGAATGATGATATATTCTCAGACAGCAATGATAAAATGATCTGATCTGGAGAGCAACGAGAAAATGATCTGATCTGAGACAGCAATGATATAATGTTGACCAATAGCAAGAAAGTAATGATAAAATGACGTTGTTCTTAGACAGCAATGACAAAACGGTCTGTTTTGAGAAAGCAATAATGGAATGATGCTGTGTTTTGAAACAGCAATAATGAATGTTTAACTGTTCTTAAGAGCAATGATCAAATGATGATTCGTTATGAGATCTCACCTCCAACCTGATGTTTAAGGCACGGTCATAAAGAGGTTCAGCCTTGGCGTACATCTTCTTGTCATTATATAAGGCAGCCAGGTTGTTGAGTGATGAGGCCACGTCCTGGTGGTTTGTTCCGAGAAGGGACTCACGCATCTCCAGTGAACGCCTGAAAAAAGATTCTGCAGCCCTGCAGACAGAGACAGGCTTTTAATTAAATCTTCAGGAATTGAATCTTGTGCAAAGAAACAGTACCAACAAACCAGTATAAATATATGTCCGACTTCGTATATGAACCCATAACAGTCCAGTCATAACATAATAAAGTGCTCAGACTCATGCTTGAGTTAGAAGTAGAAAGGAGCATTCATGTGTTACACCCTTGTGCCATGATGTTGATCCATTAAATAAACATAAACATAGCTTGGTCAGCAGGGAGATACCACTTCTGTTCCAGACACTGTTATAAAGACTGCCAAAACTGCTACTGCCCTTTGAGATTCTACCACTGATCTCGCCGTTGATGTTGACTTTCTGAGATAAGGTACTGCCAAGATAAGTGAATCTGTCGACTACATTTAGCTTTTGATCTTTACTGTGGTAGTGAGATCACAGTAATTTTGTCTTGGAGTCGGTTGATAGATAACAACAGTTTTATCAGTGTTGATAGTTAGCCTGAAGTTGCTACAGGCTTCAGAAAATCTACTGATGATGAGCTGCAAACTGGCCTCAGAGCTGGCGTTTAGAGCGCTGTCATCAGCAAATAAAAGGTACAAATTGGATGAAAGTGATTTGCTCAAGGACTTGGATTTAAGTGAGGAAGAGTTGCACAATTCGTTGACCTCACTCTCTCACCTGTGTAGTGGAATTACTTACACAAATAAAATGATAGTTTGTTTTAGACTACATTTTTAAACTTTTGGAAAATCTCAATTTTTCAGAAATCTCGACTTTAGAAAAATCTTAATTAAGAGCATTTTTAGGGATCTATATTTGTGTAACCAGTTTGCTCCAAAGTGCCCATTTTACATCTAGATATCTATTTTGCATCTAGATTGTCTGTTAATGTGTAAAATAATTACTTGGTATTACATGTGCAGTTGCAGGACACCAAAAGTTGGGAACATTTCACAGAAGAAAAAAAACGTATTGTCTGGGACCAAATATTCAGTGGCAAGACACCAAAATATGTTGGGGAAATGTCATGGGAAAATCTTACTTGTTCTTGCCAATCTTCCTTTTTCTTTTCTGGCACTAATTTGCTCCAAAATGCCCAGTTAGTCATCTAGATTATCTACTCATATGTAAAATGATAGTTTGAGACAAAATATTTAACCTTAGGAAAATTTCCGTTTTTTGGCAAAACGAGACAGGAGTGCGCCTGGGCATCTTTTTTTAAATCTCCATTTTTTTTCTCCAGTTTGCTTCAAAATTTCAAAAACTATTCATTAATACATGGAATGTAAGATCAATTTAACAAAATGGAATTCTAAACTTTGTACATCTCCACATTATATTTTTACAAATCTCACTCTGTATTATTCTGGAGATAGTATAGAACTCCCAGTTCGTTCAGAGTCCGTGCCAAGTCTGGGGAATCTGGACCCATTACCAACTCCTCAAGCTGGAGAGCTCTCCGTTGAAGAGAATCAATAACCGCAACATCCTGTCATAAAAATCCAGCAGACATTTAGTATTTGGATTGGTTTTGTTTTTTAAATTAATGTATAAAACTATAGTCACAGTCATAAAATATGTGCTGAGCTAAGAACTCATATCACAGCACTTTTGACATCCATATAAGCGCTCATTCTCCTCTTCAGCAGCCAGTGAACAGGTTCAGTTCTGAAGGTGCCAACTACTGTTGCAGACAACAGTGTTCTATTGTGCTATGAGAAGGCATGAGATTCACAGACCAGGGCAATGCGAGTGTGACTAGCAAGGTCTGCCCATGTTAAGAAAAGTTTTCCACAGTTATAGGATGGGACTTCAGGACCATTCTTGCCATCATTTATATTTAGTGTGATTCTTTTCAGATGCTCAGTTCTCATCCTTTCTACAGTCATTTCTTCCTTAATTCTCATTCCCTTCATGATGTGCCTCCTCCACACAACATGATCCACAGCATTTTGTTCTGAGTCCACCTCAATACCTGTATCATTCAGGTCCTGCTTGTACATCTTTAAATCGCAGTAGAGGTCAGCCTTGACTTCTTCTACTCATTTGTAATTCACCATAGAGGATGTCTTTGGGACTCTGCCATCCTCCAATCTCCAGGTGTGATCCAGCCGCCTGAGCCTTCGTAAAGTGAAGAGAGAACATTGCCAACACCAGTTTGATTATATATCTGTCTTCCTTTTCCTCTTAGTGAAGAATATGAACCAGATCCCCTGGTCACTCCTAGCTGTACCATAATGATTTATTTGTGTTGGCCTCCCATCATTTTTACATTTTACCTCTGCATCCATCACAGTTTCTGAAAGGGCATTCCCTCGTCAATTTTCTCGAGTACTGTTCCACGCTCTGTTCTGCACACTGAAACTCCCACAAATGAGCAGCCTATCTCTAAAAAAAAAACTGTTGCACAAAGTACATAGACATATATAAAGCAGATAACCAATATCAGAATACAAGGGAACTACAGGCCTAGGAAACAATCACACTAACAATCTCTGTGTGGGTCATGGGGCACTGTTTTTTTTTGGGAGGGGGAGGGCATACCCATTGCCACCCTTAAAAAAAAAGATGCTGGACAAGGCAACTAATTAGGGATGTGTCCTTTGAACTCAGAGTGCATCTGTCTGAGAGTCAAGAATCCAACAATCTGCATACAAACTAGCTAGATCTGTAAAATGGATGTGCATGCAAAACTCATGTTCTAGAATAAGACTATAGGCTATAAATGGACCAAAAAAACAGACAAACAGACAAACAAACATAACTTTATGCCTGAGTTTAGGTCAGTGAATGCTGAGAATACTAAGAAGAAAACTAGCGTCCTGACTATCCCAGCATGTCCTACCTGTCCTCTAGGGTTTCTCAACTTTTTCTTGATAGCAAATGCTTTCTTCCTCAATGGATGAGCCAGATCGTGTCTGCCAAAGACAAAAGTCACACAAAATTTAGCAGATAATTGACCTTTTTTGTCTTCTCTTTTCTTTGAGACAAACCACATAAAATATTGGGCTTTCCCAAAAAAAGCAGTTGATTACATACACCCCCTTTGTGGAGAGGGCACATGTTTACAACAAATTAATAATCAGTGTTATCATAAACGGTGGCCAACAAGTCGATCTGACATATAAGTCGACCACAAGATTTTTAAGCTCAATATACCGTGTAGGCCTACACCTACCATAAAGGCCCCCAAGCATATGGTTGACGATCAGTGGCCTTAAACTTAACTTACCAATATATCTCACTAAACGCTTTGGTTAACATCGACAAATGAATAATATTAAAAAGAGTAATATAAAAAGTGTAAATAGTACCATTAATTCATTATTCTGACATGCTGGGGGTTCTCTGGGATCAAATGAACAGTGCAGTGCAACAGAACAGACATAGAGAATCCATACACTGAAAAACGAATTCTACGGGAGTGAGTAGGTTCTGGAAGATATTCAACATACCTTTGTGTAGTTCACTTCATGTTTGACAAAGGCTGCCTGCCGAAATGTTATTTGTGTTGTTCTGTGCATGTTTTTCTGCTTCCCCATCTGGTTAAGCTTTTTAGTCACAGTTCACTGGAATAACACCAGTCACCTTTACTTCTCAGGAAGTACCTGCTACCCATTTTAGGCTGGGCCAACCTAGGAGCCAGGGTCGAAAGAAAGGTTGAAAGAAAAAATATACCTCGATGCCGATTTGAACCAACTACCTTTCAGCTGGCAGGGGAGCATGGAAAAATATAAGACGGGTACAATGTTATATACATCAGTGTGGTTTGTCCTCAACACTTTGAAAATTAAGTCCGTTAGTTAGTTCTGTTGAGCTTCCAACATAATTTCTGACATTTCTTTTTTCCTTCTCCCCCTTCTTTGTTCTTCCCTTTCATCTCTTTCTTACTTGTTGGTTTTTTCTTTCCATTATTTTCCCTTGCTACCACCACCACTACATACCCCTTCCCGTCAAAATGGATTCTCAGCTTCTGAGAAGAATGCATGGCGTGACCCTGTGAGCTGCGGATTGCATTTGGAATGTTTTTTCGACTGTGACCAACGTGTTGGTTTGAATTGTAGATTCAGAAAATGGCGCGATGCGTGTCGTGCAGTGTTGTGGTGTCCGTATGTGATTAAAATTGATCGCGTGGGCAACTGCTGATCTGTTGGCGACTTCAGCTACCATCAATGATGAACTGCAGTTCTAATACTGTGATAAACATTCGGTGTGTTTTTCGTTGGCACAGGAGCGGAGCAAAGATGGGGTGACCCGTTTGCTATGAAGCTGAAACTAAGACTACCAAACGACCAGACTACCCCTTTTTTCTTCATCATTAATTTATTGAACTTTCTTCTGCTTTTCTTTCATTCTTTGGTCATTTTTAAACTGACCTGTCATTTGTTTCTTCTTCTTTATTGCCTACTGTCATCCTAACAAACTAATGTTTTAACTATTCACCCTCCTATCCCCCGTGTACAGAAAACAAACTATAAACAAATCTGGCAACATACTTATCTTGCTTCTGATACAGAAGAGCCAATGCATCCAGTTCAGTGGCCACCATTAGGTGATCTGGACCCAGTGTGTTCTGGCAGATCCCCAAGGCATGCATGTAGAGGCTCTCTGCTGTATCATACTTTCTCCACTGATCATGCAATCCAGCTAAAAAGTGAAGCGACCTTGCCACCAATGGGTCATCAGGGTCGAGGTCAGTTTCCCTGATTTCTAAAGCTCTCTGGAGTGCTCGCAAAGCCTACAATATAATAAATCTAATACAAAATCTTGGGTACCCTGATAACATTAGATGGAAGATGTATTAGGGAAGTTAAATGTCAAATAGCTCAAGCAAAGGCAGGATTTTACAAAATGTATAATATTTTATCAATCTTTCTTTGTCAACTGAGTCAAAAAAGAGAATTCGTTAAAGCTATTTAAATCATATATTGATATATGGAAGTGAATCATTAAAACTTAGTAAACTAGTGACAACTTATTTGGAAGCTGCAGAGAAATGGCTTTAAAGATGAACGATGAGAATACCCTGAACAGATAAAAAGAGTAATGAAAAGGTCTTGAAAACAAATTGACTCACAAAGAGAACTGATTGCCCACATCAGAAAAAGACCATCTACATTCTCTGGTCATGTAATGAGAAGGAGAAAACTGGAGTACATTGTGACAGTAGGAAAACTGGAGGGGAGGAGAGGCAGAGGGAGACCAAGAGAACAGATGCTGGACAGTTTGACATCTTTTTTATCTGTGTCATAGTTGTTTGAAAGTACACGAGACAGAAGGTTGTGGACAGACATGACTGCCTACGCCACACGGCATGGACTTGAAGAAGAAGAAGAATAAATCACCACTAATTACTAATTACGCCCGTGTGTCACCGGGGCCCTCACGGGAAGCAAAGAATAGTGACACTGCACCCTACCAGGCATGTCATAAGAGGCGACTAAGGGTAGGGTTGGGCTTGAGGTTGGCTACCTCATCCTGTAAAAACCATAGCCACAAAAACCAACCAACCATGGATAAGTCAAAAAGAGAAGCAAATAAAATCCAGCCAACCAAGATGAGGGGAGGCTCTTCAAATAGAAGAAGTATGACACGGTGTGGAGAAAGCCGTAAGGAGTCCGGATCGTTAAAGATTGGGAGGACATGGGGAGAGCTCCATGCAAAGGCGAAGGATAGAACGACTTGGCGTGAGTTGGTTGAGGGCCTATGCTCCATTGGGGGATAGAAAGGCAGAAGAAGAAGAAATACTAATGAGGAATAATAGATTGCAATGGTTGGGGCATGTAGAGAAAATGGCAGACAACAAAAGGGATTTTTAAAAAACTGCATACAAAATAGAGGTGAATGAGAGTTGACCTTGAGGCAGACCAAGAAAATCGTGGAGAGATAATGTCCAAACAGACTCAAAAACCCTTGGAGGCACTAGTTTGAAAGAAAAAGCCAGTCATAAACATAACTGGATTAGGGTGATCTGCAACCATAAAACTCGAGGGCTTGAAATGCCCAAGAAGAAGACAGGGGAGAGATAATATTTAGGCAGACCTAAAAACACTTGGATGCACCAACCAGAAAGAGAAGGCCAATCACAGACATAAATTGAGGCGAGTGAAATCTGCAGCCACAAAAGTCAAGGGCTCGGAATTCTGAAGAAGAAGATATAAATATAATGTAAAACTAACTATAGAATAATACTAACTGTATTTATCAAGACACTTTGAGACGATATCAAATGTGTTAATTCCTTGAATGGGAAGTTACTTTTCAAACTGAGTAGCAAAAACATTTTTAGATTTTCAGGTTTACTGTATATTTTTTTTTAAAAAGGGGAAAAAAGTATACGCCAGCTTCAAGATCACTTTCTTTTTATTCTTCTTCAACATTCTGAGCCTTTGAGGTTCGCTCTAAGGCTATTCAACTCCCTTGTGTACCTTTTGCCTCTCTGTTATATGCTTTTATCTTTAGATGTCCCAGCCATTTCAGTCAGTTAGCTCTCATGATACAGGTTATCAATGATGATTTACAGATTATAAATTTCCTTGTTGCTTCTCACTCTCCATTCTTCATTCAAGATCACATTCATTCATTCATTCAGTAGCATGTCCCTCGCGGAACCTCGCCGCCATAACAACCCTCCGGAAAACCTTCCTATCCTGAGCAAGATGACCTGCGTCTGATACACCCATCTGGAGATCATCTGCCACATCCTGCACCCATCTTCTCCTTGGCCTTCCTCTTCCTCTCTTCCCAGGCATATACCCCTCCATTATCATTCTCTCCAGACCTCCATGACGCTTCAAGTGGCCAAAATATTTCAATTTTCTTTGTTTTATTGTCTTTACTAGCCAACCCTCTTCAATATTCAGCTCTTGAAGTATGGATGCATTTGTTCTTTTCTTTACCCAAGATATTCTTAGAACCTGTCTGTAACATTTATATTCAAATGCATTTATGCGCTGTTCCGCTTGTTTAGTAAGTGTCCAGGTCTCACAGGCGTATGTTGCAATGGGAAAGATGCATGCTCTTAAAAATCTGACCTTTGTAATTCTATCTGTACAATTCCATAATTTATTCAGTTGTTTTAGTCTTTGAAGAGCAATTGATAGTCGCCGTTTAATTTCTTTCATTGTGTCACCATTGTTGGTAACCAGTGACCCAAGATATTCTCAATTTTCCACCACTTCCAATCTTTCCTCATTAACATATATTTCCTTCTCCATGGCAGTTCTCATTAACATATATTTCCTTCTCCATATATTTCCTTCTCCTTCTCAATGCATTATCTTTGTTTTTGCTATGTTAAGAAATAAGTTATGATTCATGATTGTTATGGATTCTTGGCAAAATTTGCAGAAGGTAGTTTGCCGTTGTTTTCCTCCTGAGCAGTGACTATACTAGTCGGTGGCCATAGCCATTGTCTCTACTGATGAGATCATCTGCCTATCGCCGCAGAGTGCAGACCATAACCAACAATACCTGTCGGCTGCTCTTACACTCCATCCACCACCTGCTTCCATGGCTTCACGTAACCCTGATTGGGGGGCTAAACGGGTACTCCACCTTGCCCAAGGGTGACCCGTAGACTAGCGGAGGAAAGGAGGCGTCTTACTTCTCCTTTGATAGGGGATACCCCTACCCCGCTAACCGTAAGATCACATTACAATAAATAAATAAATAAAGGATGTTACAGTCACACACCTTTATCAGCAAACAACACTGAAACAAAACAATACACAAAAAAGGAAAGGGCACAGAGAAAATGTATGAAGCTATTGAAATATGTAAATGAATGGAACAAAAGAATATATTTGGGTTGCCTGACTTGTTTTTCTGATTATCATTGTATCTTTCGTATTTTCCACATCAATCACTTTTATGTGGCCACCAGATGTTTGAAGCTGGCATGCTTACTGTCCATCCATGTTTCACACACATACACAAGTACAGTTCCATATAGCACTTATGCATGTCTTTGGAAGATGTTGAATCATAACAGGCTAGGTACCATCTCATGGATTAACAAGAAAGAGGACAGATCATGGCAGACATGTCTTTACCTGTGAGAGCAGACCCAAGTCACGAAGGAATTGTCCCAAACATTCATATGTCTCTGCGACCTTGAGTAGACTAATACCACCATGGTCAGCAGCTGTGTAATGAAACAAGATCATATCTTGTTGGATGATTTAAAAAAAAAAAAATATGAGATCTCAATGACTGGTTTAAAAAATAAATGAAATCTTATTGGTTCATGAAACATGAGTTGAGATCTTATTGGTTGGTAAAAACAAGAATAGATCTTATTGGTCAGTAAAAAAAACTGGGTGAGATCTTGGATTAACAATCATAAACCAATGCTTTGATTAGGTGAACAATAACAGTATCATGGAATCATTACTGTTGAGTTTGGGGAAAAAACTAAACAAATTTCTGCATACACAAAAAAAGGTAAATGAAAATACATTGGCAACTGATGTACAGAGTGAGAAAACCTGTTGATAACTATAAAGTATTTTGCTGGAACCTGCAAGGCAAAAGAAACAGATGGAAACTAATAGCACATGAGGAAAAGAATTAGAGATAGAAAAAGACATGAGGAGCTGCAAGAAATAGGACTGGGGAAAAAAAAAAATATATATATATATATATATATATATATGCCATATATGACAGGAAAAGAGGAGAAGGATGTACAACAAGAGGCAGACCAAGAACAATAGAACGACAACATCAGAGAAACCTTACAACAGCATGAGGTATCTGTGGTCTATATATAAATATACACACACACACACACACACTCACCCACACATGCATGCACGCACACACACACTCACGCAAACACACACACAGCTTAGCTGTAAACACCAATATAACGTGCCAACACCCTTTTAAAGGTGAATGTTCCCTCGAGTCAGAGTGCATCTGCCTGAGAGATGAGGAACCAACAGTCTGCTAATAAATAAGCCTGACCTGTAAAATGAATGTGCCCTCATAACTCAGTTCTGAAACAAGACCTAAGACCATTAATGGACAAACAATCAGAACTGTCTCAACAGACAACAACCAGTGACACATTCAATGCAGTGAAAACAACAAGACCACATTCAAGTTAAAATAGTTACCAGTCTCCAGATTGCTGATTTCGGTAAAGTAAGCCTCAGCCATCTTCTCCTTGTCCCGCTCTATAGCCTGCCAGTAATTGAGAAGCTCAAAACAACGCCCCCTGGCAGGAAAGATGCAGAAATGTCATCGGTCAAGGCAAGTAGTGACTACATCCAAACATTAACCCATGCACTTGATGCGTCTGCTTATTTTCTTCAAATTGTGCCGGGATAAACAACTCGCCACATCATTTTATTCCTTATGTTGTGTGCCATGATTAAACACATTGTTCTATCGTGTGTTCATTTTTAAACAAATTAAAATATCTAAAGTCAACATTAAACTAAAAATCACGAATAAGATTAAAAGCAATATTAATGAAAATGAACCTGATGTGCAGTTATCAATGTATGAATATTTGATTCTATTTTGTCAGCAGTATCCTCAAATCCCCATTGATCGCTTTTTGTGGTCAAAGGTGCCTGACATCTTCACCCAATCATTTCCTCTGCCCCCCCCCCCTCCCTCCCCCTTCCTCTC
The DNA here is from genome assembly GCA_905116865.2 of Candidula unifasciata. Lineage (NCBI taxonomy): Eukaryota > Metazoa > Mollusca > Gastropoda > Stylommatophora > Geomitridae > Candidula > Candidula unifasciata. The sequence continues at coordinate 2,776,154 of CAJHNH020004890.1, forward strand.
CTCACCCTACTACCACTAAACTACTATCTCCTTGTGGATCATTCAGTTTTTCCAAGCGGATGGTATCCTGCCACTTTTGGAAACTGATCTATGAGTTTGTCTGGTGAACTTTGATGTAAATTCCTAATTTAAATCAAGTTAAACTTCAAATAGAAATATAATAATCATCATTTTGTGCTGTTATGTCATATGGGGCTTGCAGTCTTCTTCCATTCTGTTCTATCCAATTGAACTGTTTCAAAGTCATGGATGAAATCCAGTCCAGCATGCTTGAACTATCTCATCAATGTTCATCTTTGTTTCTTTCAGATTTCCTTATCTCCTCAATCCGACAGTTTGTCATGTTTGGCAAAAACCCTAAAGTGGGCAATGTTAAACATACTGATTTGACCTAAACTAACTTTTTCAAATTTACAAGACGTTCAACAGTGTTCAAAATTAACTTACTTTGCATACATCTCCTGGAAGACTCCCAGATTTAGGATACATTTCTCCAACTGTTGCCTGTTGTCTGTTTGGCTGATCAACCAAGGGAGCTCATCCACAGTTCTGCTATTAACTGCACCTGGTCTGTAAGGTGTGTGTGTAGGAAGAGAATTATACATTTTAAAAAAATTAATTAATTTAAAAAAAAACCAATCAACATATTTATGTTTTATTTACATCCTTTACAAAGTCTGAATCTGTATCACAATGTGTTTTTTTTAACCAACCATACACTTTGTCTCTTATAACCAATCAGATTTTGAAAATAGCTTACCCAATCAGATGCTGGAAGTACTGAATAAGTTTTTGTCTGACACTGAGGACACTGTCTTTGTCATCTTTGAAGAAATATTCAAACACAGCCTCTTGAGCCTGTGGCAGAAATACATAAATAATCATACACAAACAATAAACATATCTCCAGTACTTGTACTATGGCTATATGTTACTGTAAAGAAGGATATATGTTATGGGACATAGACAATGGTAGAAGACATGGAGAATGGTAGAAGACATGGACAAATCTCCAGTACCTGCACTATGGTTATACATTACTGTAGAGAAGGATATATGTTATAGGACATAGACAATGGTAGAAGACATGGACAAATCTCCAGTACCTGTACTATGGCTATACGTTACTGTAAAGAATGATATATGTTGTAGGACATAGACAATGGTAGAAGACATGGAGAATGGTAGAAGACATGGACAAACTCAGATTAATGAGAAATTACTTGGTGCTTGGATATCGTTCTACTTAAGAATGAGATGTTGCTCTATAGTATGGTGAGATGTGGTTCCACAGAATGGTGAGATGGTTTTACAGACGAATGTGCTGATGTGTCTCTATAAAAGAATGATGAGATGTCATTTTACAGAAGAATGGGATTGTGTGGTTCAAAAAACAAAAGGAATGGTGACATGTGGTTCTAAAGAATAATGATGAGATGAGGTTCTATGGAAAACATGATGAGATCTGGTTCTGTAGAAGAATGGTGGCAACATTAAATTTTATGCAAGAATGGTGAGATGTAGTCTGACAGAAGAATGATGACACATGGTTCTATACAAGAATGGTGAGATGTTTCAAAGAAAAAAAAAGCACAAATAAATTCAAAGGCGATGATTAAACATAAGTTAAAAAGTTAGTAGCATATGATATACAGGATTCTGCATTTACCGGCTATAAACATGGCGGAAAGTTCTGGTTGTTCGTCCACCTATGGACTTTGGTCTTGTTCCACAACCTGAATGTTGCATGCACATTTGTTTTTAGATCTAACTTATGTGTATGCTGATTGTTGGTTCCTTGCCTCTCAGGCAGATGCACTCCAACTTCCAAGGAATTTTAATTAATTAATTTGTCTTTCCTCCTGAACGCTAACACCACTGTTGAAATCAGTGCAAAGAGGTCAGTACCATATCACATGCAGCAGAATCATACCCTTTGACCATAAAAGACAAGTTCTGTTGACACTGCCATGTGAAGCAAAGTGACATTACGGGTATTTATTTGTTTTTCTTTCACAATGATGATAAAAAAATTAAATTTTTCACCACAAATAAATCACACATTTTAAATTTGTTGATAAATCATTCCCACCATGCCTACACACTATGTAGTTGCAACCAGTACCAACCCTGTTATACTGACATAGTGGCCACTGCTCAAAGACGTCATGTCTTCAAAATTCCCTAAAACACATAAAAATGTGTTTCTTGTGGTGACAGGATTGGGGAGCATTTGGTATATTGTACTGTGGCTTACCTCGAGGTTGTGATATCTGTGCCTTTTGGTCAAACATATTAAGTGACAGCAAAACATATAAGTCACCTTTTGCAGCATGTTTAGACTGATTCACAACTGGTTATATCAGAAGGAGTAAAAAAGGTAAAGTAAAGATCCCTTGTCACGCCTTTAGGAGCATCGGGTATATGGGAAGAGCGCCCATATTTTTTCAGACCATCGGCACTAGGTGGGTAATGTGGTCAGCATTACCCCGGCCGACTTCACTGCCCCAGGACAGCCATCATGGTTCCCATTTTAGGCTGGGTCGACCTGCGAGGCCCCATACCACGATAAAAATCCATGCAGATATCAAAAGGAGACAATCTACATTCTCTGGTCATGTGATGAGAAGCAGAAAACTGAAGTACATCATTGTAACAATGGGATTTTCCAAAGGGTTCTCAGTATGACGTCAAGGGGAAGTCAAGTGAATAGTACCCAAGTGGGGAATACTCGCAAATTTCGTGTTTAACTGAACTGTTGAAATGCGACCACTCATGGAAAGGAAGAAAGGCTTGAAGGTGAGAGAGAGAGAGAGAGAGAGTGATTGAGTCAGTTTGTGTTTGACCGTAGGAGAGGAAGGTTGCGTGCGTCAAGCAACTGACGAACATGGGATTGTTGAAGAATAGAACGAAGACAGAGAATGCATGGCAATGACAGAAGAGGAAGGATTCTGATTTGTATCGTTGAGCGATTGTGAATCTTCATGGCCCCTTGATTCAGAGGCCATATCTCAGTGTATGTGAAATGTATGGACGGAAAGGTAACTGAATGTTGTTATTCAGTTGTTTGCCAGCTGTGACAGTGTTTATGCAGGAGTCTGAATATGACAAGTGAGAACACCAGACACCTTGGTTGTACAACAATAAACTGTAATTGCGGAACATTCTGGTGTTATAAATATATAGCTGTCTTTCTGATCATACTAACTTTCCATCAGGTCAGAGGGGAGGCTGATAAAGAAATCAGCAACACTGGAGGGGAGGAGAGGCAGAGGGAGATCAAGAGAAAAGATGCAGTACAGTTTGACATCATGGTATGGGGAATCATCTTTACCCGGTTGATTGAAAGTGTACGATACAATAGGTTGTGGATAGACATGACTACCAACACCACACAGCAAGGATTGTAAGAAGAAGAACAACAACATGTTTGTTAAGGGGCAGTGGATCTATTCCTTCTTTCTCTCAAACTGAGACCCCAGAACCCAAGCAAGGATACAGCCTTCAACTTGTATGTTGTCTGGTGTCGTGTCCCCGAGCTTTTTACACCCATGGCCCACCAAAACAGGGGAAATTGTTTTGTGAACCATATGACAGCTAACCAAAGTCACAAATCTAACCATTTTAACCACTGGGGGGTGGGGGGGGGGGGGGGGGGTGTTCGGGATTTGTACCTGTCAACCATTGGCCTAACAAACATCTAAGACCTAAAGCAGGTGGCAATGAACTGCCAGACATGGAGAGCTATGACCCCTGCCGATGAACCACCCTAGGCCCAAGAGGAAAGACTAACCCATCAGATTCTCATAACTGAAGTGATAAACCCACAAACTGCAATCCTGGAAGAGGAAAACCTACCACCCTACCCCGTTACATGATTAGACATTTCTGATGGGCTACCTAGGCTTTTCTCATGGCCCACCAGTGGACGACGGTCCATTGGTTGAAGATAATGATCTCTAGTGTGTCTACCTATCTATTTTCCTCTTTTACTTACATAACTTCTATTCAATATGTGAACCTTTTTCCTACACAATTCCACTAACAAGGCACAGACACCTCTGACTTCACATGATAACCAACAAATCAAGTCGTCATGCCTTTCAGTAGAGAAGTTCCAACCTGAGTGTGAGCAAAGGTCAGCAAGCCAAGCTGGTACTTGACGACCAAATGTGAAGAGAGGAACTCAAACAATGAGGACAGCTCCAGCCAGCAGAGATCTGGTATCAGTACAAGCAGCTCAGTCTCCAGCATGCCACACCGGCTGGCGTAGATGAACTGAAGAATCTGTAGGTATGAACAGGTAGGGTTATTTTGTTTTGGATTGAGGTGAGGGAGTGAGTTATTGGGATGTGGGGGATGTTAACTCTAAAGAGTTAATAATGGCAAGATCAACTTCACTGCACTGGGTTTTTTCCCATATGGGTCAGTCTCCCTTCACAAAATGGCAAGTCACCTGCTGGGAGTGTTTCAAAAAGCATGGACTCCGTAGCTCACGTTACAATCCCCGGGAATTTCTGAAAAATGTGCACACATAAACACAATGGTTCCCCGTGTGGGTTCTGGGGCCCTATTATAGGGAAAACAAGAATAGACCCACTGCCTATCCAAAAGCATGTCGTAAGAGTCTACTAATTGGGAGCTTTCTTCGAAGTCGGAGTGCATTTGTCTGACAGGCAAGGAACCAGCAGTCTGCATACAAATGAGTCAGATCTGTTAAACGGATGCACACGCAACACTCAGGTTCTGGAACGGGACTGCGGTCTATAAATGAATGAACAACCGGAACTTTCTGCCAGAGTTTACAGCTGGTGAACAGGAAGAAGAAGAACACAATGGTGTGTTTATGAAACGTGAACCCACAACCTTCAGAGCACGAGGAAAGTAAGTCGACCATTTCACTATGGAGACACCTGATGTAGGGGATGTGAGATGGGTGAAAGGATGCTGGGGAGGGGGGTGTGAGGTGATAGGACATAGGGTATGAGTAATGTAATTGTGTGAAGTGATGTAAGGTTGTAAGGTGATGTTATGCGTGGATGTGAGGAGGTTTTAACATACCAGTGTGAGGTGATATAATGGCAACAAAGAAGAAAACAGTAAAACCTTTACTGAACCTGTTTGAGAAACGCCTTGCTTGTGTGGCTCAAGTTTTCTTCTGCCAGGTTAAAGATGCAGCAGTAAAGTTCAATGCTGTTGGTGCAGGCAAGCAACATGGTAACACGGGCTTCAACTCGAGTGATGTCCCCTTTACCCAGGCTGTGGACAGAGAAAAAAACTAAGACTTAGGAGAGATGAAAACACAAACTAAGGAGAGGAGAAAAAATCCAGATTGAGGAAAGAGAGAAACACAGACTGAGGACAGAGAAACACCCAGGCTGAGGATTGAGAAATACCAAGGCTGACGGAAAACAAACACCCAGGCTGAGGGCAAACAAACACCCAGGCTGAGGGCAAATAAATACCCAGGCTGAGGGCAAACAAACACCCAGGCTGAGGGCAAACAAACACCCAGGCTGAGGGAAAACAAACACCCAGGCTGAGGGCAAACAAACACCCAGGCTGAGGGCAAACAAACACCCAGGCTGAGGGCAAACAAATACCTAAGCTGAGGGCAAACAAACACCCAGGCTGAGGGCAAACAAACACTCAGGCTGAGGGCAAACAAACACCAAGGCTGAGGGCAAACAAACACCCAGGCTGAGGGCAAACAAACACCCAGGCTGAGGGCAAACAAACACCCAGGCTGAGGGCAAACAAACACCCAGGCTGAGAGCAAACAAACACCTAGGCTGAGGGCAAACAAACACCCAGGCTGAGGGCAAACAAACACCCAGGCTGAGGACAGACAAATACCCAAGCTGAGGGCAAACAAACACCCAGGCTGAGGGCAAACAAACACCCAGGCTGAGGGCAAACAAACACTCAGGCTGAGGACAGACAAATACCCAAGCTGAGGGCAAACAAACACCCAGGCTGAGGGCAAACAAACACCCAGGCTAAGAACAGAGAAACACCCAGGCTGAGGGCAAACAAACACCCAGGCTGAGGGCAAACAAACACCCAGGTTGAGGGCAAACAAACACCCAGGCTGAGGACAGACAAATACCCAGGCTGAGGGCAAACAAACACCCAGGCTGAGGACAGACAAATACCCAGGCTGAGGGCAAACAAACACCCAGGCTAAGAACAGAGAAACACCCAGGCTGAGGGCAAACAAATACCCAGGCTGAGGATAGAGAAACACCAAGGCCGACGACAGAGAAATATTCAGGCTAAGTAGACATACATATATGGACTGAGGACTCAAAAGAAAAAAAAACTAGGACTTTGGGCAGACAGAAACACTGACTGAGGCCTGAGAAAAACAAAAATTGAGGAAAGAGAAAAAACTCAGACTGGGGACAGAAAAAAACTAGACTGAAAACAGAGGAAACTCCAGAAAAGGGTAAAAGAAGATGACTGCAGAAGTGAGAAGTGAATGATAGCAAGAGAAGTCACAGGATCTTACCACTGGCTCTTAGGTTAACCTAATCTAAAACAGGTATTAGGAAATGTTCTGAGAAATAAAGGTGGGCTGTGTGATGCTGACCATATCACCCATGGTTTACCAAATAGCCTATACAAATTTAGGGTTAGTATCTTATATCTAAAACACTTCATGGTGTGGGGATTTAGCCCGTTTCAATTTATTTACAATTTCAATACATTTCAACTAATTCTACTTCTTCATCTCCTCCTTATCCACCTAAAGAGCTTACACTCTTGAACCACTCACCCCATATCATCCTATCTTTTGATTTCCAGTACAGCCCACACAATGACCTCATTTCTCACCTCTTTATCCATTTCCCTTGTGCTTGTTTTCTGATCAGAATGTATTCCTGTGACCATGTACTTTCAATTGCAAAGAACACTCAAGTTATTTTGTTATCAGATTTTTTCAATGCATGTCCTATCCAACACCATCATTTTTTCCTCACCTTATGTTTGACTAAGATGCAGTCAGTTCCTCCCCAAAGCTCCAAAATAATGATTCTGTCATACCATTTAATTCTCTTTACTCTTCACAGGTACAGTCTGAACATTCTTTTTTTTTTTTCTAAACAAGATTAGCTCAACGACTTGCTAAATATAACACAAAATATGACTAGAAAGCTCAACTAGCCATTCTAGTCATATTGTGTATTACATTTAGCAACTGCTGCAATCATTCCCGACTGCAGTCACCCCCTATTTGTTCACTGGCTTACCTGGCAATGTGTCGGGCCAGCAGTGACACAAACAATGGACAGCACATGCTGGGAGTCCGACACTGGTTAATAATCTTCCTCTCCAGTTCCAAATCAATCCCACAATTCATAGATGATAGTTCAGCCCACAACAGCTCTAACAGCGATACAGACTAACAAAAATTGCAGTTTCACAAATAACATAAACATAATTTTTTTTTTCAAAATTTCAAAATTGGATGAAGAACAAATATGAAGAAATTTTAACAAAACTGTGTAATCTTGTTGTAAATCATCATCATGTAGCTGTACATTGGTGCCAAAAAAGGCAACCAAACAAATACCAAACACCAAAATAATTGTTTTTTTCTTCTGCCGCTGAAATAATCTGGAATGAGCACTCAGCCTAACTGGAAACAAATATGTTGCAAATTCAAAATGTTGCAAATTCAAAATGTTGAAAATTCAAAATGTTGCAAATTCAGTGGCTGTCTGCCATTTTGCACCCAGAACTTCTGATACAGTATGACTCAAATGTCACATTAAAAAGCCACAAAAATTATCTTTTCCCAAATGTGCATCACGGAGATCGTGCTCCTGTAAATGTCGAGGATTGCAGTGTGAAATGATTTTCACTAAACTCTAAACCTTTTTGTACACAATCAACACTAACAGATGCATCTTACATTACACACTTGAAACACATTCATAAAACAGTCTATAGGAACTAATGTAACATAACACACATACCTACAACTAACACGCCACTGTGGTTGCAAAATGTTGTCTTCCAGTTTTGACTAGGTTTTTGATGTTTAAGAATTATCAAAATCACAATCATTCAACTGTCTATGAATAACTTCAAAATAATCCAATGCAAAAGCTCCACACAAATAGCACCCATATCCAAAAATCCACATAACGTGTCATCAACATTTTCTTTTTTTTTTTTTTTGGAGCTCCCAAAACATAATTAATGGCTAATTTACTTGACACATTACCAAACTGTTTCCCTTTATGAATTAGAGGAAATTAATGCGACTAACAACTTTTCAACTAGAATGATTGCAATTTTAAACATGGACAACGAGCGTCAAAGTTATGATTGCAAGGGGGGGTGCAATTACGGTAGCCCAGGCATAACCGTCAGGGCAATCGAATATTGTGCAATCGTGGTAAGCCAATAAGTTAACATGGTAGTTCAAGTACAATAACTAGAACACAGTATAATGCAATAAGCTTTATTTACAAAAACACTAAGATTTGGATAAAGGATGTCGGTTAGCTGAAGAAACATATATTGAAAGAAGGGTACTGGTATTAAAGAATTTACACCTTCTATGTGTGAAAACATTTGCGCCTGAAGCTTTTTTTGAATACGAAAAAAAAAAAATCACATTTTACAAATCAGGGCATAGGCTGAATGTGGGATAATCCCCATTTTCCATGCCTGCTTCCTGCACAATCTTACCTATCAAGATTTGGACTGAAAAAAACCCAAAAGACTGAGAAAAACCCCAAAAAGGACTGAGAAAAACCCAAAAAGAGGGCTGAGAAAGAATAAATAAGGGGAGAAAGGGCCCAAACTAAGGGCGAGAAAAACCAAAAAGGGACTGAGAAAAAACCTAACGAGGACTGAGATAAAAAACCCAAATGGGACNTGGAAACAAATATGTTGCAAATTCAAAATGTTGCAAATTCAAAATGTTGAAAATTCAAAATGTTGCAAATTCAGTGGCTGTCTGCCATTTTGCACCCAGAACTTCTGATACAGTATGACTCAAATGTCACATTAAAAAGCCACAAAAATTATCTTTTCCCAAATGTGCATCACGGAGATCGTGCTCCTGTAAATGTCGAGGATTGCAGTGTGAAATGATTTTCACTAAACTCTAAACCTTTTTGTACACAATCAACACTAACAGATGCATCTTACATTACACACTTGAAACACATTCATAAAACAGTCTATAGGAACTAATGTAACATAACACACATACCTACAACTAACACGCCACTGTGGTTGCAAAATGTTGTCTTCCAGTTTTGACTAGGTTTTTGATGTTTAAGAATTATCAAAATCACAATCATTCAACTGTCTATGAATAACTTCATCTTCACTTTCCAATTAAAAATATTCAAGAAAATATCCCATAGCATCAGAAATACTCCACCTGCAAGCTCCAACAATTCGCACCCATTATCCAAACATCCACCTAACGTGTCATCAACATGGGAGCTCCCAAAAATAATTAATGGCTAATTTACTTGACACATTACCAAACTGTTTCCCTTTATGAATTAGAGAAATTAATGGACTAACAACTTCAACTAGAATGATTGCAATTTTAACATGGCAACGAGCGTCAAAAGTTATGATTGCAAGGGGGTGCAATTACGGTAGCCAGGCATAACCGTCAGGCAATCGAATATTGTGCAATCGTGGTAGCCAATAAGTTAACATGGTAGTTCAAGTACAATAACTAGAACACAGTATAATGCAATAAGCTTTATTTACAAAAACACTAAGATTTGGATAAGCATGTCTGTTAGCTGAAGAAACATATATTGAAAGAAGGGTACTGGTATTAAAAGAATTTAGTACACCTTCATATGTGTGAAATCATTGCGCCTGAGAGCTTTTTTTTTAGAAGTACGAATAAATAAAAATCACATTGTGACAAATCAGGGCTATAGGCTGAATGTGGCAGTAATCCCCACTTCTTCCATGCTACTGCTTCCTGCACAATCTTCACACTATCAAGATTAAGGACTAAGAAAAACCCAAACGACTGAGAAAAACCCAAACAAAGGACTGAGAAAAACCCAAACTGAGGACTGAGAAAGACCTAAACTAAGGACTGAGAAAGACCCAAACTAAGGACTGAGAAAAACCTAAACTGAGGACTGAGAAAAACCTAAACTGAGGACTGAGATAAAACCTAAACTGGGGACTGAGAAAGACCTAAACTAAGGACTGAGAAAAACCTAAAATGAGGACTGAGAAAAACCTAAATTAAGGACTGAGAAAAACCTAAACTAAGGACTGAGAAAAACCTAAACTAAGGACTGAGAAAGACCTAAACAAAGGACTGAGAAAGACCTAAACTGAGGACTGAGAAAAACCCAAACTAAGGAATGAGAAAAACCCAAACTGAGGGATGAGAAAAACCCAAACTGAGGACTGAGAAAAACCCAAACTGAGGACTGAGAAAAACCCAAACTGAGGACTGAGAAAAACCTAAACTAAGGACTGAGAAAGACCTAAACTAAGGACTGAGAAAGACCCAAACTGAGGACTGAGAAAAACCCAAACTGATGACTGAGAAAAACCCAAACTGAGGACTGAGAAAAACCCAAACTGAGGACTGAGAAAAACCCAAACTGAGGACTGAGAAAAACCTAAACTGAGGACTGAGAAAAATTCAAACTGAGGACTGAGAAAAACTCAAACTGAGGACTAAGAAAAACCCAAACTGAGGACTGAGAAAAACCTAAACTGAGGACTGAGAAAAACCTAAACTGAGGAGGAAGAAAAACCCAAACTGAGCAGGAAGAAAAACGCAAAATGAGGAATGAGAAAAACCCAAACTGAGGACTGAGAAAAACCCAAACTGAGGACTGAGAAAGACCTAAACTAAGGACTGAGAAAGACCTAAACTAAGGACTGAGAAAGACCCAAACTGAGGACTGAGAAAAACTCAAACTGAGGACTGAGAAAAACTCAAATTGAGGACTGAGAAAGACCTTAACTGAGGAGGAAGAAAAACCCAAACTGAGGAGGAAGAAAAACTCAAAATGAGGAATGAGAAAAACCCAAACTGAGGACTGAGAAAAACCCAAACTGAGGACTGAGAAAGACCTAAACTAAGGACTGAGAAAGACCTAAACTAAGGACTGAGAAAGACCCAAACTGAGGACTGAGAAAGACCTAAACTAAGGACTGAGAAAGACCCAAACTAAGGACTGAGAAAAACCCAAACAAAGGACTGAGAAAAACCCAAACTGAGGACTGAGAAAGACCTAAACTAAGGACTGAGAAAGACCCAAACTAAGGACTAAGAAAAACCTAAACTGAGGACTGAGAAAAACCTAAACTGAGGACTGAGATAAAACCTAAACTGGGGACTGAGAAAGACCTAAACTAAGGACTGAGAAAAACCTAAAATGAGGACTGAGAAAAACCTAAATTAAGGACTGAGAAAAACCTAGCCTAAGGACTGAGAAAAACCTAAACTAAGGACTGAGAAAGACCTAAACAAAGGACTGAGAAAGACCTAAACTGAGGACTGAGAAAAACCCAAACTAAGGAATGAGAAAAACCCAAACTGAGGAATGTGAAAAACACAAACTGAGGACTGAGAAAAACCCAAACTGAGGACTGAGAAAAACCCAAACTGAGGACTGAGAAAAACCTAAACTAAGGACTGAAAAAGACCCAAACTGAGGACTGAGAAAAACCCAAACTGATGACTGAGAAAAACCCAAACTGAGGACTGAGAAAAACCCAAACTGAGGAGTGCGAAAAACTCAAACTGAGGACTAAGAAAAACCCAAACTGAGTACTGAGAAAAACCTAAACTGAGGACTGAGAAAAACCTAAACTGAGGACTGAGAAAAATTCAAACTGAGGACTGAGAAAAACTCAAACTGAGGAATGAGAAAAACCTAAACTGAGGACTGAGAAAAACCTAAACTGAGGACTGAGAAAAACCTAAACTGAGGAGGAAGAAAAACCCAAACTGAGGAGGAAGAAAAACTCAAAATGAGGAATGAGAAAAACCCAAACTGAGGACTGAGAAAAACCCAAACTGAGGACTGAGAAAGACCTAAACTAAGGACTGAGAAAGACCTAAACTAAGGACTGAGAAAGACCCAAACTGAGGACTGAGAAAAACTCAAACTGAGGACTGAGAAAAACTCAAATTGAGGACTGAGAAAGACCTTAACTGAGGAGGAAGAAAAACCCAAACTGAGGAGGAAGAAAAACTCAAAATGAGGAATGAGAAAAACCCAAACTGAGGACTGAGAAAAACCCAAACTGAGGACTGAGAAAGACCTAAACTAAGGACTGAGAAAGACCTAAACTAAGGACTGAGAAAGACCCAAACTGAGGACTGAGAAAGACCTAAACTAAGGACTGAGAAAGACCCAAACTAAGGACTGAGAAAAACCCAAACAAAGGACTGAGAAAAACCCAAACTGAGGACTGAGAAAGACCTAAACTAAGGACTGAGAAAGACCCAAACTAAGGACTGAGAAAAACCTAAACTGAGGACTGAGAAAAACCTAAACTGAGGACTGAGAAAAACCTAAACTGAGGACTGAGATAAAACCTAAACTGGGGACTGAGAAAGACCTAAACTAAGGACTGAGAAAAACCTAAAATGAGGACTGAGAAAAACCTAAATTAAGGACTGATAAAAACCTAAACTAAGGACTGAGAAAAACCTAAACTAAGGACTGAGAAAGACCTAAACAAAGGACTGAGAAAGACCTAAACTGAGGACTGAGAAAAACCCAAACTAAGGAAACCCAAACTGAGGACTGAGAAAAACCTAAACTGAGGACTGAGAAAAACCTAAACTGAGGACTGAGAAAAACTCAAACTGAGGACTGAGAAAAACTCAAACTGAGGACTGAGAAAGACCTTAACTGAGGAGGAAGAAAAACCCAAACTGGGGAGGAAGAAAAACCCACAGTGAGAGAGATAAAAACCCAGACTAAGAACAAAGGGAAAAAATCCAGACTGAGGACACAGAAGAAGCAGAAGAAGATTCTATGACAAACCTCCAAGCTGGTGGACAAGTTTCCTCACTGGCGGAGACAATGACTCGAGCATCAACGGGCAGTGGGTCCAGCAGCCACTTCAAGTGTACATCTGCTTGCTGAAAGTGGGATTGCATAAAAAGTAGAAAGTGGGATAGCAATAAACAACAACAACAAAATAAAAACTGACTGCTCAGTAATATGACAGGAAACGAAACAATATTACAATATTAAAGTGTGTCATAGTAAAAAGGTTAGTTGTGTATCCTTTACAGGATATTGCACAACCAACCCCAGCATCTTCCCTGGCTGTTGTGTGGTTTCTCTAGGCAAATTTATGTCCAGTAGTTTGCCATTGCTTTCTGGAAGGTCAGCCCCCTGATACCACTGTCGAAACAAATGCAAGGCACATAGCCCGCAGCTGGGTTCGAACCCGGCACCCCAGCATTACAAAGCGTTCGCATCAACTTAGCCACAGAGCCGACTGTCACATAAGTCAATTTAAAAAAAAAAAAAATTTTTAAATTTATTATTTATATTTCCTCTGTGAGATTAAAATAATGAACCAATCAAGAACTAGCATCGCTCAAGACATTTCCACAAGTCCTTTGTTCCCATTCTCAGTAGCCAAAGAAGATTTTTTCCAATCTGATTTATTCTATACAATGTCATCTACCCATAGTGGTATCATTCCAAATAATTTCTTATTTATCTGCTCACTGTCTATTATTTACTTTCATACACAGTTCTACACAGTTCTTAGAACTCTCTCTCACTTCTACAGACACAAATATTTTCACAACAAAGATATAGTACACAGAATATTCTTCATACAATGCTTCAGTTTTTTACTAAAAGTTTTAAAATTACTGCAGACATACCAGCCCCCATTTCAACAAGTTTTAAATTAAAAAAGCCAAGTGGATAAGTCACAGTTACGATGGTTTGCACACATATGCAGAACGGGAGAAAATAGGCCACCATGGCAGGCATGGAAGGCTATGAACCAAGAGATCAGACCTCCAGGGTGACCCAGGGTCCACTGGGAAGACAAAATCCAACAGTCCCTGACTGACAGAGAACTGGAATGAAACAAAGTCAAAACAAAAACTGCTGACAGAGAAGTCTGGCGATCTCTCTAGCAAACCTCTACACCCCAAGGTAGAAGAGGAGCGACAATAAAGTATAAATTAAAAAGAACAACCTGTTTTCACATGCACAAGGAAGAGCTCATACTGACCAAAACCTATCTGCACCGCTCCACAGTCATCCTTGAAACAGCTTCCCAGTAAACATAAAGAAGAAGACATATGCTCCAAAAAGAGCATCTACACACACAAAAAACCATCTAACACTTTACCCTCACCTGAAATCGGTCCACCGAATCCAGGACAAGAATGACACCACCCGGGCTCTTTGCCGAAATCTTCTCCAGCCATCTTGGAAACTCCTCCACCAGTCTGACAGGGTCAGAGGTCAAGGCTGGTGGAGTAGAGATGTGCTGCATGAGCTGCAGAGACAATTTGTTTCACAAGGTTATTTTTCAAAGGTCATAATGTCAGCAGAAATAGGAATTACACAACAAAATTCCCATGGATAGGCGGGAAAACAAACGCATATAAAATGCATACATAAGTAACTTAACAAAAGCATCAAGTACAACATATCATCATCATGTAGAAGGTCCTTTCCAGGTCTTTCGCCAGCTCTCCCATCTCAGTACAACATATAACAATGTGAATACTTAACACAATGATTATAATAATAACAATTATCATCTTCTTAGCCTTCCCTAGCTGTAAACTCCGATAGAAAGTACTAATTGTTCATCCACCCTTGGACTTTGGTTTTGATCCAGAACTCGAGTTGTGCATGCATATCCATTTTACCAATCTGGCTTATTTGTATGCAGACTGCTGGTTTCCCACCTCTCATGCAGATGCACTCAGGCTGAAAACATCCCTAATAAGCCACCTACAATGACATGCTCATTAGGATGCAGTAGATCTATTCTTTGTCCTCCAAAATGCAGCCCCAGACCCTTGTAATGTTGTGAATTCCCGGGGAAATCCCAGAAAGTTGCCAATGGAGAGGACAAGGTCAGGTGACCAGTGATACAAGAGAAAACGAGATAAGTGGGTCTCGAGTATCCCATGGTGAGCAAATAAAAGGGATACAAGAAAAGGATGAGACTGGAACGGAAGACATGAACCGAGAGACGGGAGTAAGACAGTTGAAGTTTCGGACCAGGCTGCCAGAGGTCGTATGAGAGAGAACGCCTGAAGAGAATGGAGAAATTGTGAACACGTGTAATATTTCGAGAGAATATATGAATATTTCCTGATTGCCAGTTTCAACATGTACTAATACCAGGTACAAGGCTTTAGTAGAGCATGGATGTGTGATTCGAGAGATACGGATGGATCAAAGCAGTGTGCGAGAGGATTGACCAGGCCGTCAGAGATCAGCCAGGCATAACGACCACGAGGACGAAAGAATGCGCTGCCTGTGATATGTGTGATTCAGGGAATAAAAGTCTATAAGTGAACTTTCGTCTCTGCTGTGTCGTAGCAACTTAGTGTTCGTCATACAGCAATGTGGTGTGTAAAAACATACCCCTAGCAGAGCACACTGCAACCCTACAGGGAGAATTAAAACAATAACCACAACAGCTACAAACAGTGGTGACCTGTGCCGTGAGTCTCCTGATCATTACAATTGGATCAGCGCTGATGGAGGAAGGAGTTCCTACAAAATGGTACAGTAACAAACTACTGGAGTTCTTCTCCTCTTGCAACTGTAACCTGCAATATGATCATTTTACAGTTATAAAACAGAACAGTCAAACAGCTCTCACAGTCAATCACTGAGTTAAATATGAAGCTCATAAAGCTCTTTCACAGTCAATGATTAGTGAAACATGAGCCTCACACATCTTTCATGGTTAATTAACATGAGCCTCACACATCTTTCATGGTCAATTAACATGAGCCTCACACATCTTTCATGGTCAATTAACATGAGCCTCACACATCTTTCATGGTCAATTAACATGAGCCTCACACATCTTTCATGGTCAATTAACATGAGCCTCACACATCTTTCATGGTCAATTAACATGAGCCTCACACATCTTTCATGGTCAATTAACATGAGCCTCACACATCTTTCATGGTCAATTAACATGAGCCTCACACATCTTTCATGGTCAATTAACATGAGCCTCACACATCTTTCATGGTCAATAATTTGTATAACAGTCGTGCACATCTCTCATGGTCAAAAATTTGTATAACAGTCGTACATATCTCTCATAGTCAATAATTTGTATAAGAGTGTCAAACATTTCCCATGGTCAATAATTTTATAACAGTCATACATATCTCTCATGGTCAATAATTAGTATAAGAGTGTCAAGCATCAATCATGGTAAATAATTGTATAACAGTTGTACACATCTCTCATGGTCAATAATTTGTATAACAGTCATGCACATCTCTCATGGTCAATAATTTGTATAAGAGTGTCAAGCATCTCTCATGGTAAATAATTGGTATAACAGTCGTACACATCTCTCATGGTCGATAATTTGTATTTGTATGGTCAAAATGTATACTATGACCCTCACACCTCATTGTCAGTGACTGCCACAAATTAGCATTCAGACATATGATATAAAGCATAAACCACTTGAACATAATATATAGCACATCACTCAGTTATGAAAAAAAAGACACACCACTTCAACATAATATAAAGCACACACCACTTGGGTATGAGGGAGTCGCCGTGGCGGAGCGGATAGATGCTCAACACGGATTGAAGGTCGTGGGTTTGCTCCCTGGCGGAGCCGGACTTTTTGTAAAAATGACCTTGTCTCCCAGGTCAACCCAGCCTTGAGTGGGTACGGGGTGCAAGCCCTGAAAGTAAAAGTGGCCGACGTGATGCTGACCACAGCATCCATCTTGTGCCGATTGGTCTATAAAAATACAGTGCTAGCCCTATATGCCCTATACGTCTAAAGGCATGGAAAAGGGTCCTTTACTTTTTTTTTTTTATTTACTTGGGCATGATATAAAGCATATACCACTTGCGCATGACTTAAAGTATACATCTTGTGGGCTTGATTTAAAGCATGCACTACTTGGGCATGATATAAAGCACACATCACTTCAACACAATAGAAAGCACATATCACTTGGACATGATATACACACACCACTTGGACATGATATAAAGCATACACCACTTGGACATGATACGAAGCATACACCACTTGGGCATGACACCAGGCACATACCACTTGGACATCAGCAGGGACTTGCCGGAGCCAGGACATCCAACAACAAGCAGAGGAGGCAGGGGGCCAGCCGCTGACACTTGCTGGTTCAGATGTTCATAATACTGGAGACAGCAGGACAAGATATCATCCCACACAAAAAGTGTAACAAGTCTGCTTTACTTTATGGCATTCACAAACAAAAAAGTGTAACTAGTCTGCTTTACTTTATGACAATCACAAACAAAAAGTGTAACTAGTTAGCTTTACTTTATGACAATCACAAACAAAAAAGTGTAACTAGTTTGCTTTACTTTATGACAATCACAAACAAAAAAGTGTAACTAGTTTGCTTTACTTTATGACAATCACAAACAAAAAGTGTAACTAGTCTGCTTTACTTTATGACAATCACAAACAATAAGTGAACACTGGGGCTAGGCAGCCTTTATAAGCGCATGACATTAACAGACAATGTAACATTTACAAATGAGAAGACACAAAATCATTTAAGCGAGGTTTCTACATGAAAAATCCACCTGTTTGGTCAGTTAAGGATCTGGGGCAAGTGGGAATATGAGAGATGAATACTAGCCACATAAGGTGTGAAAGGCAAAGGCCATAACTCACAACAACAACAAAACAAAATTAGATAAGGCTGTGTTGAATGTTAAGTACCTTAGGCAAGTCGGACAGTATTAGACAGATACGGAGGTTCTCAAAAACAGTATCTTTACAGGACATCAAAGAGTATCTTTATAGAAAATACAACATTATCTTTACAGGACATCAAAGTGTATCTTTATAGGAAATACAACAGTATCTTTACAGGACATCAGAGAGAATCTTTATAGAAAATACAACATTATCTTTACAGGTCATACAATATTACTTTTACAGAACACAGAATATCTTTACATAACATTTACATTACCTTTAAGAGCACATATCTTACTAAACTTTCTCATAATTCCACCCCCATTCAGGATGAAATTTTCATTATTTTCAGGCCCCAACTCGGTTGTTGCCAGGGGCCCTAATAAAACTTTTATGTTGAACCGGGTTTCTGGGACCTCTCCATGGGTGATCCTCATCCGAATGGTGGAACTGGGCGTCACAGGGTGTTTATCACTTCATGTGATGTCCAAGTGGGGTAAAATGTCAGTCAGTCTGATCAAAACTGCAAATACAACAATACCATCTTAGAACATACAATACCTTCTCAAAACCAGTCTCACATGTGGAGACAGCCGAAGTATTCAGGCAATCCACCTGCTGAGAATCACAGGCAACATCTCTGCTGACCCCAGCCAGACAGTCCAGCATCAGTGGATCCAAGGCCTCCTTGTCCACTCCAAGCTCCTGCAGCACAACAGGCAACACAGTAACAACAGACAGACAAGTGGCTGGATACACAAAAAAGGGATCACTGCAGGCCATCTATACTACTGTATACTTTGTGTGGTAAATAAGAAAACCGTTTGTCAGTATGTCTGGCTATTTATCTACCAATCCAAACCTATCAGAGTGGCAAGCACCTCTTCAGAGGTCATGAGTAGTTAGCATCCTTTGGGTTATGAGTTATGATTTGGGTTATTTGCACGTCACTCCGGACACGTCCATAGGTGCTCAGATTCCCCCTTTAACATATGTATCAGCATCTCGCTGTTGACAGTTCCAGTCCCATGCTGGTTGTCAAGACTTCTCATGCATCTGGTGTGTTTCTAGTGCCTGGCTGTGCCAATCTTTACTCCCAATTCTTGCACTCTCAGCAAAGGTGTGGATGTGCTGCTCACAAAATCCTCTGAACATCCTACATCTCAAATGGCATTAACAATGTCTGCATGATCCATGGGCCGGCCCTTTGCAACTAACGCAAAGTGGCTAATCTGTCGGCCCTTTCATTGCTAACAACACCTGCATGCCCTGGGACAAAGATAAAGGTAACGCACAGTAGAGTTTTACAATGACTAAATCCACTGTCTGCGTACAAAGCCTGCCTCAACTCGCCAGATCATGCTCATGGAATCACTCAGCACACAAATGTGAGAATAGCCCTGCGATGCTAGCCACATGAAAGCTCATGTCACTGCCATCGCACTCTGTCATGCTGCTAGTAGTCATTCAGAAGGCACCATTGACCTCCTGGACTGTTAAGCCTGCAGAGCATGCAGTAAATGCCCATGTACTTCTTTTTGTCCTTGTACAACAGAACCATTTGTGTAGATCAGTACAACCGCCTCATCTCAATTTTCACAAATAAATGTGTGGACCTCTGCACTGACAGCAACTAGATTCTGCTCCGGACAGCTCCTATCAAGTGTGGCAACATTGGAAAAGGTGCAGTTAAGCACCTAGGGCACATTGTTCATTCTTTGCTGAGTTTGATGTCTGTAAAACTGCAGACCTGTATGATATCGTCCTCTGCCCCACTGAGCCGCTAATTTCCACCACTGGTAGGTCTACCTTAACCACAGGAGTGTTAAAGGAGAACCACGTTACTGAGGCTTTTGAAGGGCTGACATTCTTTGGGTATCTTTTCCAGGTGAATGTAGGTGTATTAGGACAGGAACAGGCAGATAGACTGGCCGATTCTACACCCTTGGTGGTAAGTTCATGCATGGCAAGCTAGATGTTTTTAAAGCACTGTAGGTGGGAGTGAACAGCGTAGAGACCCAGCAGATCGCCGTGGTCTGAAGTGAGTGGTGCAACAGGAAGTGACCAGAGAATTTAGCCGACATTCAAGAGAAAGGCAAGACTGACTAACAATCAGGCTGCAACTGGTACCACTGGAACTGTAACTCTGTGCTACACGCTGAAGACAGGGACACAGCGCTTATGGGATTGCCCGGGGGTGCTATTTCAGTTCTTAACTCAACACCCATTCATTATTACATCATATCCTCTTCTTCTTCTGCCTTTCCAGCCACCACACCGTCTTCCCTAAACTCATGATAAGTCATTCTATTTTTCGCTGTCACTATATTTATTACGTCATATCACCAAGATAACAATGACAGCATTTATATTGTACCTGGGTGATGATACGCTCCAGCTCTCTGTACGCAGACATAGATATGTTACTGGGTGATGTGTGTACTATGTGAACTCTAGGGGTCACAGACTCTCGGATCTTTCTTTTCAGCTCTCTCATTTCCTGGCTTGACTTGGAACTGACAGTGGATAACATTTAAGGTTGGAACATGTGATAGTTAATAATGTGAAAGTTAGACCGTGTGATAGTGGATAATGTAAAAGTTGAAAAATGTGATAGTGGATAATGTGAAAGTTGAAAAATGTGACAGTGGATAATGTGAAAGTTAGAACATGTGACAGTGGATAACGTGAAAGCTGAAAAATGTGACAGTGGATAATGTGAAAATAGACCATGTGATAGTGGATAATATGAAAGTTAGAACATGTGATAGTGGATAATGTGAAAGTTGAAAAATGTGATGGTGGATAATGTGAAAGTTGAAAAATGTGACAGTGGATAATGTGAAAGTTAGAACATGTGACAGTGGATAATGTGAAAGCTGAAAAATGTGACAGTGGATAATGTGAAAATAGACCATGTGATAGTGGATAATATGAAAGTTAGAACATGTGATAGTGGATAATGTGAAAGTTGAAAAATGTGATATTGGATTATGTGAAAGTTGATAGTGGATAATATGAAAGTTAGGACATGTGATAGTGGATAGTGTGAAAGTTAGAACATGTGACAGTGGATAATGTGAAAGTTAGAACATGTGATAGTGGATAATGTGAAAGTTGAAAAATGTGACAGTGGATAATATGAAAGTTAGAACATGTGATAGTGGATAATATTAAAGTTGAAAAACGTGATAGTGGATAAAGTGAAAGTTAGAACATGTGATAGTGGATAATGTGAAAGTTTAAAAATGTGGCAGTGGATAATGTGAAAGTTAGAACATGTGATAGTGGATAACGTGACAGTTAGAACATGTGATAGTTGATAATGTGAAAGTTAGACCATGTGATAGTGGATAATATGAAAGTTAGAACATGTGATAGTGGATAATGTGAAAGTTGAAAAATTTGATAGTGGATAATGTAAAAGTTTAAAAATGTGACAGTGGATAATGTGAAAGTTAGAATGTGTGATAGTGGATTATGTGTAAGTTGAAAAATGTGACAGTGGATAATGTGAAAGTCAGAACAAGTGATAGTGGATTATGTGCAAGTTGAAATATGTGACAGAGGATAATGTGCAAGTTGGAACAATTTACAGGGGATAATGTGCAAGTTGGAACATGTGACAGGGAATAATGCACAAGTTGGAACATGTGGCAGGGAATAATGCAAAAGTTGGAACATGTGACAAGGGATAATGTGCAAGTTGGAACATGTGACAGGGGATAATGAAAAAGTTGGAACATGTGACAGGGGATAATGCAAAAGTTGGAACATGTGACAGGGAATAATGAAAAAGTTGGAACATGTGACAGGGGTTAATGCACAAGTTGGAACATGTGACAGGGGATAATGCAAAAGTTGGAACATGTGACAGGGGATAATGCAAAAGTTAGAACACGTGACAGGGGATAATGTGAAAGTTAGAACAAGTGATGACTGTGAATCAACAACCATGATAAGACTGCAATAACAGCAAGTAAAAAGGAGCATGGCTAAACAAGACAACTGTACAGGAAGCCAAACAGTGATAAACTAACACAGAATTGGTGTTGTCATCCACTACATGCTAAAGGATATAATGAGGAGGGACTCTAAGCACTTACAGACTGAACAGTTTATGTAAAATGAATATGATTTGTCAACTAACAGACTGCAACTCCTACCTAGGGGTAAATAGCGGTCATTTTCAGAAGCCAGTGCAGTGTGCATAACTGAGATAATACAGCAGTGGAAAAAGAAAAGATCCCAGTGTTGGATAGGACACATGTTCAGAAAACCTGAGAATAATATAATTAGAATGTCTTTACACTGGAAGCCACAGGGGCACAGAAATAAACAAAGTCCATAAAACACAGAGAAGGGAGCTAGAGAGAAGTTAAATGATGGGGAGAGCTGCATGCAATAGCAAAAGATAAAACCACTTGGCGTGAGTTGGGTAAGGGTGTGTGCTCCATTAGAAAGGCAGAATAAGAAGACAGCAATGGAACTGGGGAATTCTAGACAAGGTTTTGAGTGTGATTCACCTTTTGTTATCTTGTGTCTCCGACATGAGAATGATACAGGTTTTACTGTCTGGGTTATCCAAATGGGCTTGTCTGATCTCCAACTGGGAAAATCTGGTGAATCCACACACATATAAATACACTATAAACATCTCCAACTGGGAAAACCTGGTGAATCCACATATGATTGCATTATAACATACATCTCCAACTGGGAGACATGGCAAAACCCATATATACGATTTCACTATATCCAGCTGTGAAGAATTTTGAAACAACACACAAACACACTATATCTCTAGCTGTAAAAACATACTAAATCAACTTACACATTATATCTCCAGCTGTGAAAACCTAATGAATCAACACATACATTACATCCCTCCTGCTGTGAACACATACAAAAGGTCTTCAGTAATAAGAACCTGGCAAATCATCATCATCAACACCAAGTATCTTGCCAACTGGCATGGGTGATTATGTCTCTCAATAACCTGCAATCTCCAACAGAATTCATCAGGTATAAATAAGCCACATCTGTAGAACGGATGTGCAAACAAACTCAAGTTCTGGAACAAGACCAAAGTCCAGAAGTGGACAAGTAACCAGAACACACATGGGAAGGACAAACACACAAACTGTAATAATGAAACGTTTCAGGACACAACCTGTTTCATGAAGGCCTTCAATTTATATTAAAAACATTTTATATTTCCTAAATTAATGTAACTGTTATAATTTATGAGTAAAAATAATAAAACCAAAAATATACTAGTTCGAGCAACACCCCCTGACACTGCTGCCGACACACTAATGTGTCAGATTACACAGTTTGGGAAGCTGTGGACTAGAATATGTGAAAGTCACATTTTTCACCTCAAATGAGCAATAAACGTTTTGGGACAACCCATATACCATACAAACTATGCTGATACAGATGTACAGATAAAAGGGGATTGACTTGTGCAAGGGCAACTATTTACTACACAAACTATGCTGATACAGACACATAGATGACAGGGAACTGACTTCTGCAAGGTCAACCATTTACTATACAAACTATGCTGATGCAGACACATAGATGACAGGGAACTGACTTGTGCAAGGGCAACCATTTACTATACAAACTATGCTGATGCAGACACACAGATGACAGGGAATTGACTTGTGCAAGGGCAACCATTTACTATACAAACTATGCTGATACAGACATATAGATGACAGGGAACTGACTTGTGCAAGGGCAACTATTTACTACACAAACTATGCTGATACAGACACATAGATGACAGGGAACTGACTTGTGCAAGGGCAACCATTTACTATACAAACTATGCTGATGCAGACACACAGATGACAGGGAATTGACTTGTGCAAGGGCAACCATTTACTATACAAAATATGCTGATACAGACATATACATGACAGGGAATTGACTTGTGCAAGGGCAACTATTTACTACACAAACTATGCTGATACAGACACATAGATGACAGGGAACTGACTTGTGCAAGGGCAACCATTTACTATACAAACTATGCTGATGCAGACACACAGATGACAGGGAATTGACTTGTGCAAGGGCAACCATTTACTATACAAACTATGCTGATACAGACATATAGATGACAGGGAACTGACTTGTGCAAGGGCAACTATTTACTACACAAACTATGCTGATACAGACACACAGATGACAGAAAACTGACTTGTGCAAGGAACTCCCAAGGAAGGCCATAAAAATCAGAGACATGTCCAACTGCTGCCTGTGTATCTTCACATGCTGCTCCCAGCTCTGTAAACATAACAACAATCCGGTAACACTTGGAGACATTTCATCAACTTCTTGTAACCAATGTCTGCAGTAAAAACACTACCAAATAATATGTAACTATACTTACTGAAAATCTTGTAGTTAAAAAAAACTCTACTCAAAATTATGTAATTAACAAGTTTTAAAAAAAATAATAATAAAAGATTCTGTAAATAAACCCTACCAAAGATTTTAAACTGAAGATTCCTTAATCAAACCACAGCATTAGCGCAGTCGATCGGAGACTCGCCTTAAAATCCAGCACGACTCGCTGCAGCCCACGGCAGGTGTTCGAAACCTTGGGGTTCCCGAGGTTCACCCAGCCTCTAGAAAATGGGTACTAAATGGAGGAACATCGCTGTAGTAACGGAGTTGCGTACAGACGGCGACACAGGTGGATAGTTTCTTATCAGCTGTCAGTACTGGTGGCAGAGCACTTCTGGTTTATAACCGTGTGCAATGACGCTGGTACACATCTCCCGACTTTACCTTTTTACAGCTAAGATTATGAAACTAAATGCTACCGATGTTTTTAAGCCAAAGATTCTGTAACTAAAACTTATCAAAGTTTATAACTTTCAGATTCTGTTACTTCTTTTCTTCTTCGCCGTTACCATCTGTAAACTTCATTGGAAAGTTCTGGTTGTTTATCCACCTTTGGACTTTAGACTTGTTCTAGAACCTGAGTGTTGCATACAGATCTGACTTAGTTATATGCAGACTGTTGGTTCCTTGCCTCTCAGGCAGATGTACTCTGACTTCAAAGAAAACCTCCCAATGGGTCAACTCTTATGAAATGCTTGTTGGAGAGGCGTGGGTCTATTCTTGTTTCTACCACAATGGGTCCAGGAACCCACACAGGAATTTCTGTAACTAACATTACAAAATATTCTTTAAATAAAACCTACCACAGAATCTGGAAGATGCACCTCACATGGCAAATACACAAGAGACAAGACCTTGGATTCCTTCTCACACAGTTCTCGCAATTTGGGCAGGTGATCCTGCAGTATAAAAAGTCTATGGTTAAGCAAAAGCAAAGAGATCAAAAATTAGAATTTTGAGAGCAAGCATCTTTCCTGTAGCGACATATGGATGGGAGTCATGGACTATCTCCCAGTCTTCAAGAAAGAGAATATGGGCTTTAGAGCTGAAATCCTATAGAAAGATTCATAGAATATCTTGGACAAAGAAGAGGAGAAATACTGACATCTTGAAAGATCTGAACATCAAGGAAGATTGGCTTTTAAACAGAATCCTGTCATAGAATGTGAAATATTTTGGTCATATCATCATGACGGAATGGAGAAGATAATAGCAGAAGGCATGGTACCAGAAAAGAGGGACAGGGGCCGATCAACACGAAGATGGGCACAGGGTATAATTGGCTCCTTAAGTATGAAAGTGCATAAGGTGGGAGAGCTGGCGAGAGACAGAGGTTCTTTCCAGCAGACTGTGATGAGAGTGACGTTCCGCAAAATACCTGCTACATGATGATGATGATCCTGCGATACAGAAGATCAACGTGGACTAACATTATACTTACTTACTGATTTCCTTACTTAGTTGATTCTCTTTGACCTCGGGGTGTAGAAAATTGCTAAAGAGATTGCCAGACCTGTCTATCAGTGGTCTAACATTGGACATACAACTGAATATATCCCAAATCAAAATGTATTTTTTTACATTTTCAAATTTGTGACATAGTCTACCTTGTTAAACTAGAATTCTGTTCCCCAATTACTGTAAAATCATGGAAAATATAAACAGTCAAATTATCTTACTGTTTTTTCTTATTATTATCCTTTACCGGCTGTAAACTCTGGCAGAAAGTTCTGACTGTTCCAGTTCTGGTCTTATTATAGAACTCAAGTTTTGTGTGCACATCAATTTTACAGATATCGCTTAATTTTATGCAAATTGTTTGTTTCTCGCCTCTCAGGCAGATACACTGATTTCGAAAAAATGCCCCAAACAGTAGACTTTAATAGCATGCTTGTTAAAGGGGCAATGGGTTTATTCATTGTTTTCCCTACAATGGTCTCTAGAACCCACACGGGGATGACTCTGTTGCAGCTGTTGAAATGGATGTCTCTGTGGTCTAACCAGTGCCCTGCATTCTGAAGATTGTGGGTTCATTTCACAGAAGACGCAATTTTTATTGAGAACACTGGGAACTCTATCATACAATCTTTTTTTGCCAACCCTGTGTATCAATGCCAGACCTGCACAATGGCAGAAAAGAAAAATTACAACTGAAATGAGATTCCTTCAAAGGGCTCTTAATATAACAAGAAGAGATGATCAGCAATGATGAAACCCAAAGGAGAATGGGGGTAGCAGCAGCTCCGGATTTCATTAGAAGATATCAGGTGAAATGGTTTGGCCATATAACGCGGATGTCAGCAAACAGTAGACCACAGCAAGCAATGATGTACGGAGCAGGCAGAAAGCGAAGAAAAAGCCTACCATGCAAATTATGGACAGAAGGACTAAAAGTCCCTGGGAATCCCTATTTATGAAGCACACTTGTAAATTATTCTTCAACTTGACACCGCAAGGAGGATCAAAAGAGGATCAGGATGAGATGATGATAACTGAGGAATGTCACTGGAGCTATGGTGTTTGTGCCTTCTGCAATTCTTACAGAAGACAACTAGACTCTCAACATTATACACAGCCATTTGGGATATAAAATCCAGTGTGATGAAGTAGATTCTCTTGACTTTCCACATTTACTTCATATTTCAGTTACTATTTACCTGCAGCGGTGAGATGGCAACACTTTAAATATGTGCAATGAGGTAAAACCTGCTGATTAACTGACTAACTAGCAGTTACCTTACTAGTCTTGCTAGTCACACTCGCCATCACCATGCGCTGTGAGTCCCATGCCTTCTCTTAGCACTATATAACACTAACATTTGGAAAGACGGAGAGGTGCCTATCAATCAGTATTTACCTGGGTAAACTTGTGGTACTCTGCCGTGAGATCTGGCGACACAGAAGCATAGATCCGCACAGTCTGAGTGATGGTCTGGGCCGGCAGGGAGTGGGCCATGTTTCCTCCGTTCATAAGTGCCAGGTTCCAGTCCTCTACAGATAAAACATTCAGGAGAAATCAGGACAATCAGCTATCACGTGAAATCCATAGGTGTCTTCTGCTTCTTCTTCTTCTTTGCATTCACCAGCTGTACCTGCTGGCAGAAAGTTCTGGTTGCTCTGCCACTCCTGGACTTTGGTCTATATTCAGAAATTGAGGTTTGCATACATTTCCTGTGATCCTCCTTTGGTATTTGTACAATGTTACTGTGGTGTGTGTGGCAGTGGTCCATTCCCACAAATGCCATTTATCCAGCTTATTTGAATTCAGACTGAGGGTTCCTTGTCTCTCCGGCAGACACAAGCCAACTCTAAGCATATACCCACAATCAGTTGCTCCTACGACATGCTTCTTAGGGCGGACAGTGGGTCTATTCGTTGTTCTCCAAAATAGAGCCTCAGTACCCATTTGGGGAATTAGGTGTTTTCTGCGCGATTTTGTCTTGTTGTGACAAATCACCGCTGGCAATTATATACTTTGGTTTCTTACAATTTACATGTTAAAAATATATAACATCATCTTGTGCATCACTGGTTGATTGTGTATCCTGCACTCCCCAACAGCATGTATCTGTCTACTGACACCTTTCCATGCCATGGCAAAAGGCTACCAAGAATCTTTTCTTACTGACTTCCTCCATCTTTAATTCAAAAAAATTTTCTAGTCATGTTTGAATTTTTTTTTTCCCTCACAATGTGGCCAAAAGAATTATTAACAGCTCTCACTGATGTTTGTGAATAGTTGTTTTTTAGCACCAGCTTCTCTCAAAATATTTACATCACTCACTTTAGTTCTCTAATGTAATTTAGATATACATTTCTAGAACCAGAAGCCTCATACTAATGTACATAACACATCTACCTCTGACTGCCAGGCCACTGCTGTAAGCTAAATGTCTTGTCGTTTCAAATGTTTTTTTTTAAAGGCAATTCAAAAGAAATATCAAAGTCACAGTCACCAAACTGTTTAGAAGCCACAGTCATCAAACTGTTTAGAAATATTTTGACCTTAACATTCTGTTTTAAAACAATCAAGAACAATAACCCCACTTGCATCAAAAATATTCTCCAGACTCTTTCATCATGTCAGTTCTAAAGCTCAGCCCATTATGAAAACATGCGCCCAATGGGTAATCAACATGGGAGCTCACCAAAAAGAAAATATTTTGAAAATTTATTTCAGACATTACCGAATTGTGTTTTTTAAATAAACTAAAAGAAATGAATGGACTCTTCAAGTACATGTATCGCCAAAGTCGCAATTTCAACATGGCGGCAAGTGTCCAAGGTTATGATCGCAGAGAATGCAATCACGGTAGCCAGGCATAAACGTCGGCGGATCACATAACATAGTAATCATAGTAGTTAGTGGGTCAACTTGCCTAAAAGAAACTAAACCTTGTTTTTTCCATCCATTAAAGGATTTCAACACTGTTAACATAAAAAAAAAAAACTTTGTTAACAACTATTAAAGGAATTTAACAATTTAACTTTGTTAACGTTATTTTTTTTTCCTGCGTTTACCCATAAAAAGGGTGACTGGCACACTGTGCAGCAGTTGACAGCTAGTCTGCAAAATTGGCACCTGTAAGCCCAAAACATTATGTTTCAGCAAACTCAGATTTGTCACCTTTGACGATACGCATGTCAGAGGTCAGTAAGTCTCCTTTTTCTCTGCATAAAAAGGGAAAAGGAGCCCACATAAGGAAAACTAGATACAGGGTTAATTATTGTTAACATCCATTTCAGGAATCCAACCTTTATTAACATTCATAAAAGGTCCATCCATCTCAAGCGTAGAAGATGCGAACTCAGGACCCCTAAGGTATGCAGACTGGTGAAGCTGAACAGTGGACCCCAGTGATGGCTCACTCTCAATGGCAGTCCACCAATCTCCGGCATGACATGCTCCTGTGGACAAGAGACAATCATTTTTTATGATTATTCCTAAAAAATATACCACAGGAACAGCACATAAACACCACGAGGACATTAAACAAACTCTGTACACACACCACAGTAAAACTGTACAAATACCAAAGGAGGATCACATAAATACTAAATAAACACCACAGAACATTGTACAAACACAATAGTAACAGCACAGGAGCACCACAAAAACAGCACACAAGCACCATAGGACACAGTACAGAAACCATAGAAACAGGACACAAACACATAAGGAACTGCAAACAACACCACAGGAACTGCATACAGACACCACAGGAACCACATACAGACACCACAGGAACCACACACAAACACCGCATGAACCACACACAAATACCACAGGAACAGCACACAAACACCACGGGAAGAGCACACACTACAGTAACAAAATACAAACACAACAGCATAAAAACAACACACAAGAACATCATAACAGAAGCAGCACAGAAACACCATAAAACACTACAGGGACCTCATACATGCACAACAGAAACAAACAGCAAACACCACAGAAATATTGGGTTTTTTCCCTTCAAACCACACAAATGCAACATGAAAAACGCATACACACACAAGCCATGCTAATACCACATGAAGGAACATATTAAAAACTACAGGATCATCACATAAAAACATCAGGAACATTATAGAAACATAAAACAAACACAGCAAGACCATTATACACACACACAATGGCAGTGGTCCATTCAGACAAATACCATTTATCAGGCATTTCTAGAGGTGTATTTCTGAGATACCTGGTTAATGCCATTAGTTGTTTGTCCCTGTGCAGTGTTTAATTAGTATTTAGGGCGGTGAACAAAATAATTATTTTGAAGTTCTTCTGACATCATAATTTTCCAGGGGCCTTAGCGTTGGAATTCCCATCAGGTCACAGGGCCAGGGTACGAGTCACCTGACACATTTCTTTCGGCTTAGGGAAATAACATCGAGTTGATTCTTCACTCCGTTTGTGTTCACTTATTACTCGCCTTCATGTTTACCAAATATATTTTTTTTTTATGTACATAAACAAATAAATTACATTTCTGTGATTCGAGTTCCCCGTGTGGGTTCCAGGGCCCCATTGTGGTGGAAAACAAGAACAGACCCAATGCTTGCCCAAAAGCTTGTCGTAAGAGCTGACTAATTGGGAGCTTTCTTTTGAAGCCGGAGTACATATGTCTGAGAGGCAAGGAACCAACAGTCTGCATGCAAATGAGTCAGACATGTAAAATGGAAGTGCATGCAACACTCAGTTTCTAGAACAGGACTAGAGTCCATAAGTGGACGAACAACCTGAAATTTATGTCGCAGTTTACAGCCGGTGAACGTGAAGAAGAAGAAGGTGTAATCTAAGTTAGATATATATAGCAACGATAAGGAGACAGAAAAATTTCTTTGGTCATATGATGAGAAAAGGAGCACTGGAGAATGTTGTGATGACTGGAAAGATCACTGGTAGAGGAGGCGGAGGCAGACCAAGAGAAACGATGGTGGATGGCTTAAGACAGTGGAAAGGAGGAATATCATCATTGTAATTGTTCCAGAACACTAAAGACCGAGACATAAGATTCATGAACACGTACGCCAGTTGGCAAGGCACATGATGATGATGATGAGTTAAATGGTTGCTAACTGAAGGATTTCCCAGGTTCAGAGCCTTTTTTTTAAGCATTTACGGTGTGAAAGGATTACCATAACTGATAAGAACAGAAACAAAACAATCCCCCCCCCCCCCCCCAAATCAACCCCCCCAATGGGAAATAAATTATAATTTAACAATCAACCTAGGTCTATGATGCCAGGCCTGGTATGTGAATCATCATCAGGTGTGTGTCCTCCATACGCCAGTTTGGACAGATGATTTTCCAAATCTTGTTTAGCTCGAAGCAAATTCTGAATTTCACTTTCTTTTGTTTCCCTAAAAAGCTGCCAAAATATAAATAAACACAATTAATATCTAACAAAATTGTCAGCTTCACAGCTTACTACAGTTATGTAAAGTAAGGATGACAATATCACATTCATTCAAGCAATCAGTCACATTCATTCAAGCAATCAATCAGTCACATTTGTTCAAGCAATCAATCATTCATATTCATTCTAGCAATCAACCAGTCACATTCATTCAAGCAATCAATCAGAGGTCATCTCCACAATGCTGGGGCTGGTTTGTGATATCCTGAACAGGATGTGTGATAAACTTTTTATCTGAAAAACAAGAACAACCAGAGATTTCCGCCGCAGTTTACATTCAGTGAACGTGAATTTTGCCTCCTCTACCATTAATCTTTCCAGTCGTCACGATATTTTCCAGTGCTCCTTTTCTCATCACATGACATTATTCTATGGAATATTATTATATTATTATCCAGAAAAACGAGGAGACCAAAAAGAGCTAACAACAATGATAGGCACAGTACCAATAAACAATTTCATAGAACATCAAAGAACCAAATTGTTTAGTCACCTGGTCAGAATGGAACAAAATCAGCCAGCAACTAGAGTGTACTACATGCAAACAGGCTACAAGGCAAGAGGCCGACCAAGAAAATTATGGGTAGACTGAGTAAAAGAGACACTACAGAGTCGCAATATGACATTAAAATAAGCAACACAATGAACAAAAGACAGGAAACTACATCTAACCCCACTCTGCAACTTGGCA
Source organism: Candidula unifasciata (assembly GCA_905116865.2). Taxonomy (NCBI): domain Eukaryota; kingdom Metazoa; phylum Mollusca; class Gastropoda; order Stylommatophora; family Geomitridae; genus Candidula; species Candidula unifasciata. The sequence goes on from CAJHNH020004890.1 coordinate 2,808,132, forward strand.
TAAGCAGTAGGAAAGCAAAGAAGGATCACACTATTACATCAAAATTACCACACAATTATTATCAACCACCAACCTTGAACTGTCTTTGAACTTTATCTCGGTCACATTCGAATACAGATGCTCTAGCTAAAGCCTCTTGCTCTGCCTCCAATGCTGCATCCCTCTCTGCTCTCATGCGAGTGCATGTTTTCTGCAGAGCAAGCAGTTCTGCTCGTAAACGTTTGTTTTCAGTCCCCAGTTTTTGCTCCTTCTTGTGCATGTACACAAACTCATTGTCCTTATTCATGCGATAAATCTCAAAATCTTTGCGAATTCGCTCCACTTCTGGGTTTTCCAAGTCAAGAGACAAGGCCGACCTTTTGAGAAAAACATGAACAGAATAATGGTAACAATAATAATATTAGTGATCATGTTCTCAACTATATTTAATGTGCATCAAAAATAATGACAGCAATAATGGAAGCTGTTTTATTGGTTACACCAGAAGTTTCAAGAAGTTTCAAAATGGCGTCAAGTAATTCTGAAATAGTTCATTTGTATTTGTAATAGTGTTTTCCTTAAATGTTTTTTCTTTTTTAAATTTAATTATAAATAAAATACCGAGTGGGTACTGGGTGAGTCCCAGAAAGTAAAGGTGGCCAGCGTGATGCTAATTGGTCGATAAAAATATATAGGTCTTGCCCTATATGCCTAAATGTTTGGAAACAGGATTCATTTATTTGCTTTACTGGCTGTTCTGCATTACTTATGATTTTTGCTAAGATGTCTGCATTTCAGTTCCTTTCATTATACTCATCAAGCAAAGTAATAGACAGCACTATATACTGCACTACGCCTTCCCCTACAGACTGCAGGTTACACCTGTTGGTGTGGCTCATATGGGTGTCTTTATTATAATCTTTGGAGGCTGAACAGGGTATCTGGGATCTGCCATGTTGGCTTGTCACTCCCATTGTGATTTTTTAATCACAGGGTGGTCAAATCATCAGATAGCAGCCCAAAGAAAGGGAAAACAGAAGGAAAGAAGATAGTAATAGACAATAATAGACAGGTAACAGTAACAGACAGGTAACAGACAGGTAACAGACAGGTAACAGACAGGTAACAGACAGTAAAAGGTAGGTAATATTCAGGTAAATGACACTTAAGACAGGTAAAAGACAGGTAACACAGGTAACAGACTGTTAACATTTATTTGGGTTATTACCTTAGACTTCCTCCCTTTGGCTTGTGACGACCAAGAGACCCAACGCTTTTCAAACCCAGTTTTCCTCGTGGTTTGATCTCGATAGGGATCCGTTTTAACACACCATTTGTGCCACCTAGATCCGAACCCAGGACATCATCATCATGGGAGCGCATGAAGGACCCTCCAGTTCCCATGGTGAGGCTGCTGACCTAAACAGACAGACTGAATAATAATTATTAAATTTCAATAACAACAAATTCTTTTATAAAAGAAAATCTCCCCTTAGTCAGCATCTGGGCTTAGGAGCTGTGAACTTGCATCATAATTCTGAGGTGCCGGTTTTGATCCCAACTGTGGCTATCTGGCATTTAGCCACCTTGTGTTGGTTTTGATAGTGGTAACGAGAGCCAACCATTTAAAATGCAATAGTAAACTATTGAATGTAAACAGTTGGTAAATAAATATCTGAGGCTGTGAATACCAGCATCCACGCAGCACACACAAAGGCTGGTGCTTCTTCAAAACCTGCTGAAAGGCAGGAAAAGAAAAGAGAAAAGAAAGAAGAAAGAGATGACATGGAACTTTATAACAAAGTCCTGTTTGATTTCATTTGTCAGTTATAAAAACATTTTTCTTGCTGCCTTTTAACCTTTTGATAGATCAGAGATGCCATAGTTCGACGATCAACTCATATCAATGATTCCTATCCTTTGCCATCCTGTGTACTTATCAAAATACCTTTTAGCTCTATCCTTTATGTCCCAAAAGAGTATAGGAACAAAATTCTAATTCCCACCAATCCTTCACATCTCTGCCATCCCATTTCAAAATACATTAAAACCTTGTTAACATAAACGAATCAATCAATCAATAATTGACATCACTGGACTCAAGACATTCCCACATGTGCTCTGTCCCTATTCTTCAGTAGCCAATAAAGAGTTAACATGCTAACAGTAATGTTGCAATCTGGGCTATCCTCCGAATAACAGTCGCAAATTATCGAGGCCTAAAATATACCCTAACAGGGCCTCGGTCACATGTAAATTTGGCTTTCCTCCGAACTTCGTCCCCATATTATGGCGGCCAAACAAATACCCTAACATGACCTCAGTTGTGTGTAAATTGCGGACTTCCTCTGACGAATACATCGCGACAAAACTAGGATTACTGTCCATTGACAGTTTCGAGCGACATGGCGGGGAAATCATGCGCTTCGATGCAGGTTAGCGATTGTGTTCTTATGGGATGCGGTGGGGGAGCTAAACTAGATGGGTGGGACTCACGAGCAGCAGTTACCGCATATCCTGCAACTTCCTACAATTAACTTGCCCCCATCCACGCGTAGCGGGGGATACTGTCGGCGATGCGGAATAGTCGCAGAAACAGGTCCGCAACATATGGCTGAGACAATGTTAGAGTATTTGTTTGCCCTTGATAATATTGGCCCGTCATTTGGAGGCAATCCTAGTTTTGCTGTGATTTGTTTCTCGGCAGGTATTCTGCATTTACACACGAATGACTGTTAGGGTATTTGTTTGGCCGCCATAATATGGGAGAGCCAAAATTCTCAACAGGTATGAACTGTCCTAGGACAGCTGCCGGCTATCCTCCAAGGCCGAAAATATACCCTAACAAGGCCTCAGTCACATGTAAAGTAAGGACTTCCGGCGACTATACCGCCACCGCCGAGAGTATGGAACCCGCGAGCGGCAGCTACCGCATCTAATGCAGCTTCCTTTATTTTGTTTACTCGTGAGTCCCAGCCATCTAGTTTAGCCCCAAGATAATCTCGGAATATTCCGCAATTTTTCTGAGGCCCTGATAGGGTATATTTTCGGCCTCGATAATTTGGGACCGTTATTCGGGGGATAGCCCAGCTGCTGCTGCAATTTCTTCTTCGCTGAGGTCACTGGGAGATGGAGTGGAGAAGGTGAGAGTGGAGAGAAGAAGGAAGAAGACAAGAAAAGCAAAAACGAAGGAGGAACAGAAAGTAGCGACTACGGTGTTCGGCAATTGGCGGTCTTTTGGCAATTTCCGTTACCATGGAAACCGTTCGAAACTTGCTTCGCAAATGTCAGCTGGGGTTTCAGGATGGGTACTAATCTCTCATGAAATTTTGCGATTGGTGTGATTTTCACCCACTATAAAAAGCTGAAAACGGCGGGAAGGAACCCGATTAACAGCGCATATCTACGACAGCCGGACGTCCTCTGTTTTTCTGTTACCAGTTCGATTGAAAATAGCGATAAGTATTCAGGGTTGGCTTTAGGTTTTAACTGTTACTGTACCTGGTAATGCTAGTTATAATTGAATTCTCTGTCCAATTTTACATTTGTGTATAAAATTTCTTTCTGGTACGTGGCTAGGTAGATGTACAGTGACATTTTTCAGGCAATCGCTGGCTCAACCAGTCTCATTGTCTGCCATCTTGTCTAATGCAAACAAAGCCAAAACGAAAGTTGCGCAGAGAAAACTTCTTGTTTCTGGGAGACAAGTTTTAGCAGCTGTTTTTTACATCTCATCTTCACAAAAACATACATATCTCAGATCAGAAATGACATACAAGCCTAAATGAGGTACCGTTGGAAAGAGATTGTTTACAGCTATCTAACTGTGCTGGTTTTATTGGTGTAGAGGGCATTTTAAAAATTTGACTAAAGTAAGTAGTACCTACAGAAAGAAAGTAAATTTAAAAAAAAAAACTAAGAATGAGAATGACACCCACCTAATATGCTGTTTTATTAACTAGACCATAAATTACTGTACTGATCGAAGTCCGACATGGAGCCGAGAAGTTATACCCGTTAGAAATACGAAGACAATCTAGATATGCTGTGACCGAGAACCATCTCCAAAATATTAATATTATTCATGTTGTATTTGGGGAAATTGAACCCCTGCTACCGGAGATTGGAAACATTTGTTTACATCCGGTTTTGATGTCAACAAAACTAGTACTAGTAAAAGAAGTTGGTACACGAAACAACTATCCCAGAGTTTAGTCAAGAATTGGCATCACAGCACTTGGGCCATTCCCGTGCGTACTCTGTCCTTAGTTTCAGCAGCCAGCACAGAGTTCCACAATCTGCTTATATGTTCGTCCTGACTTACCTCTGAGTGTATTGAGCCGGTCAGACACTCTGTTCACTTTGGGAACAAGTAACGGGATCAGTAGAGAAACACGATTATTATGGCTTGGAGATAATGAGGCACCTAAGTGTAACCAGAGGGTTTGGCCGACTCGCTACAAAAAGAGGAAAGGCGAGACGGACATATAACCACATTGTACCATCAGTATTAGAACTCTGCGCTGGTTCCTGAAGATGAGGACGGAGCACGCATGGGAATGCCCCGAGTGCTGTGATGTCAATTGACTTAATTTAACTTCTTTCAAAGATTATTCCCAGGTGTTTCCCCTTGTGGGTCTCTGTGTCTAGCCTTATACGTGAAAAAGGCGCACTCAGAGGGTTAGTCCTGTGTCCTGGTAAACCTTTCTGCAGTCAAGACCATTGTGCGTCACCGAAGAAGCACATCCTACACGAGGTGACCCTGTTAACTAAGACCTCGCTGTCTTGGGACAAAACACAACGGATCTAGAGAATACAACATAGACTGGGGAAAAAAACAAGATTAAAGTGCATCTAAATGCTGAAAGGCTGAATGGCTGTAGGATAGTCAGTCGTGAACGTGGACGTCTGGTCAGCGGGAGAGGCGGCGCCAGGCGTATGGGCTCCATAAGGACATCCATTGCCTCATCCCCCGCAGGCAAGCTCTGCTAGTGTGACCGGTTAGTTCCTGCTCCATTTACTATATAACAACTCCAACATGTGGATTTTTCCTTTTCATTAAATAAGAATTGTCACCGGAGCTACGGAGCACGTGCTCTGCGCTTGACGTCAGCGAGCAGCGAAGAAAGCGTGAAGAGAAGAAAATGAAAAACGAAGAAATGGAGAAGGAAGAAAGCAGAGAAATAAAATGGATGAGCCTGAAGATTTAGGCGAAACACAAAGCAGGCTGGGGTTCAGTCATGTTAAAGTGTGTTTTTGAAATTGTCGTAGTGCCAGACAGAGAGGGGCCATACTAGATAGGTTGATTGACGACTTTGGTAAAATCATGCTTCAGGAGCTGAATGCAAACAAATATTGCCCTGGATATATCAGCTACGTAAACCCTGCTGGACATCAGCGGAGATATAAGCAATGTCTGCTAGTGAAGGGGGATTGAAACATGCGGTGCTTGACCTGAGTCCTTGGAATCATAATGCTAGAGAGGTGCCGGGAATACAGATGGAGATTGGCGGCCTACGTTGGAGCACAGGCAGAAGTCATGATCAGAACTGTGTGTACTACTGACAAAATAACGAATGGTGAGGAATGGGTTACAGTGCCGCCCAGCAAAACAGACGCACAAGGTGACAATTATCTTGGAACGGAGATGCCCGGAATGGACAGGATTGCTGGTGAAACGGAGGCATCGGCGCAAAAGCTAATCAACGACAAATCATTCCCAGGAGACATAGTTCTAAACACAGATGGACCTGTAGTGAGGAGTAGAATGAGTGGGTGGGTTTTTATTGCAGAGTTAAACGGACACTGTTTGAAAAAAGACAGCCTCGGGGAGAACGTCACAACATACAGTGTGAGAATGGAGATGGAGACGGTAACGGTAGCTTCCGATGGCTGGAGAGCAACGCAGCCAACAAGCGGTAATTGTAACGGACTCACAGAGTGTGCCTAGGAAAATAGCAGCAGACGTCCTTCGCGTAAGAGTGGCTTGCATCGTGCGATAAGACGCAGATCAGGAGCATATAATGGATTTTCTGTCCAGGATATTCGGGACCTGATGAGCAGGCAGACAGACTGGCTACTGCGGCTCTTTTGTGAGCTGCTTTATGACAAAGTGGATGTGGCGACGGTTCGCTGGAATCCAGTTGACAGTGCAACAAAATAGACCGATCATCTATCTATACATTGACATGCTAATTCAGCAGCTGGTTAACAGAGGGTCTGGGCGATAAGTCGTTGTTCAACCCCATCAGGACCGTACAACGAGCAACCAACACCCTGTGACCATTCGGATAAAGATCACCAGATACAAGTCCCAGAAATCTCGTTCAATCCCTAGGTTGGGTTATATTATGACCCCCGACAGCTGCCAAAGTAGGGCTTCAAAATAAAATTGTGTCACACACTGGGACTTTCTTGTTAATCTCAGGGAGATATTCATCACTGCTTGGGGGAACAGGAAGACTTTTAATCAGGTTTCAGTTCTTATTATTAGCGTATCGACTCTTCGTTGGCTACTAAGAAAAGAAACAGCACGTGTGAGAATATCCCGAGTGCAGGGATGTCAGTTCTTGATTGATTGATTAAATCATTCATTCATTTGTCACTGTCGCAGGATACTGCTAACTTTTTTCTGGTTGCTTTGATGCTAATATGTCTGAGATTCCCTTGATGCTTTTAGATCCGTGTATTCAATCGTATGTGCCTTTTTGAAATCAAAGGGTAGTGACCTGAGTTGATATCAGTGCCAGACTATGATTTGCAATTCCTAACGCTGTTTCGTTGAAAAAAAAAAAAAAACAGCTCGAATTCGATATGTTTTGAAGCATGATTATGCTCTGTTGCGAGAAGAGGGAAAATGGGACATGTTATGACCACTGGAAAGATCTGTAGAAGGAAGGATAGAGGAAGACTGACTGACTCTCTACCCCACCAGGTCATCACACAAGCGATAAACACCCGATGACACAAAGTGCCACCATGCGGATGAGGATCGCCTTGGAGAGGTCCCAGAAACCGCGTTCAGACATTTGGCCATATATATGGCCTGCCTATATTGCGGCCCCTGGAAAAAGCCAGAGTAGGGCTTCAAATGACAAACAATTTCGTCCTAAAAAGGACGAAACTGGATATATATTGTAGAGTTCTTGACAGTCTTGTTGCATGGCGGGTTGTCAGCACACGAACTGATACATGCTGCAGGAGATATTGTGGAGAGGCATGATCGCCCACGCCAGTGATGATTTGCTCGAAATATTATTTTTTTTCATACCATTTGGACTATTTATAGGAAGCATAGTAGATGAATATTTCTCCGATAATGGCAAAGACCATGCCATATATTGATGATGATGATTATGATAATAATAATGATAACAGGGGAGATAAATCCGTGTTGACGGAAGTAACCAACATGGCGCAGTTCTTGTAAAGGATTTAAAAATAAAAGAAACAAAACTGCTTGTCAGTTGTATATAATAGACTGCTGTTCTGTGAGTTGTTTTCTTTGACAGTTTAACAGTAACTCTAGTTTAGTCTGTTGCAGTTCCGTGCGTGCGTGTCTTAAAAAAAAAATTCAAGTAAGCACTGCACTGCAACGAAACGAAGTCGTCTCTAGCGAATTGTTTTTGCTTGATTTTTCATTTGCAGACCTCTCTCTGACTCTCTCTCTCTCTCTCATTCTCATTCTCCTTCTCTCTCTCTCTCTCTCTCTCTCTCTCTCTCTCTCTCTCTCTCTCTCCCTCTCTCTCTCTCTCAGATCTGAACTCATCTAACAAATTTAAATTTCACTAGTATTAACAATGATGCTTTAAAAGGCCCCGATTAGCGTCTATTGAAAATAGACAATGGTAAAATAGACAGAGAGATTGAAGCAAGAATCCAACAAGCCAACAATGTCGCATACCAGCTTGCCCCAATTTTAAAACACCCTGCTGTCCCAGCTGAGATAAAAAGACAAATTATAAATACAATCTTTATACCGACATTAGGTTATCAATGTCAGACTTGGACATTAACAAAAGAACACGAGAGAAGACTAACCACCTGTGAAATGAGATGTTTGAGAATGGCTGCGAATAAAACCAGAAGAGATCGAGTGAGAAACGATGTGATCACAAGAACTATTGGAACCATACCCATCGTTAAATTTATTGAGAAGCAAAGAATGAAATGGTTTGGTCACCTAATGAGAATGGAACCAACGATGCCAGCATCAAGAGCATACAACATGAAAATCGAAACAACAAGAGGCAGGGGAAGACCAAGAAGAAGATGGATTGAAGGAGTCACGGACAACTTGAGACTTCATAACATCACGGCATATGAAGCGACTGAGCGCGCCCTGGCTCGGTTGCCGATCATCTGATAGACTGCGACGCCTAGCGGCACAAGCAGATTTTGACAAAAGAAGAAGAAGAAAAAGATGATTAATATCTTTGACTTTGGCGTCTTTGCCATCTGCACAAGGTGCCTACAGTCCTGCTCCTACCTACACTTCGATTTGGGAATATTGCACAATGATGTCCCAATCAATCTCATCCACTTCCACGGTGAAACTTTCATACTGCTGTCCGAAACCATGTGATTTAAAAAATCAAAATAAACTATTACTTATTACAGAAATGGGCACTCTTCCGAATACCCGTCCCTTATTATTCAAAGACAAAAAATCCCATTCAGGGCCTCAAGAGGTCGTAGTTAGGGACTTGAGAGGTCATGTAGTTAAAAAATATGGAACAGAAACGCTACGAACTATGCTTTCTTTTATTATATAATTTTGTGTGAATGAAATTACTGAGTCTTCGTTAGTATAGTTGATAAGCTGTCTGCTTGGTATGCCTGTGATCGGTCACGCCGCTTAACTTTAAACATTGCGCAGAAGTGAAAACTGATGATGATGGCTTCAAGACACAGCGCTCCGATGGATCGAAAATTATTCCTCCCCACGTCACTTCAGTCGATCAAAAACTATTTCTCCCCACGGCGCTTAACTTTAAACATTGCGCAGAAGTGAAAACTGATGATGGTGGCTTCAATTATGATGATGATGGCCTCAATTATTTCACGGCATTGCTACGTATTGTTCCATATTTTGTTCCATATTTTGTATAACCTCTTTATAACCCCTTGACCTCTTTGTAACCCCTTGAACCCCGTGAGGCTCTGAAAGGAATGTTTTGGACAGTCAATAATAAGGGGCCATTATTCGGAAGAGTGCCCAGAAATGGAACCCTAGGGAATCATGAAATCGTTAAACACATTTGCAAGCTAGGCTATCCTCCGAATAATGGTCCCAAATTATCGAGGCCAAAAATATACCCTAACACGGCCTCAGTCGTGGTGCAGGAGATACTCTCGGCGGTGGTGGTAGTCGCCAGAAGTCCTCAATTTACATGTGACTGAGGCCCTGTTAGGGTATATTTTCGGCCTCAATAATTTGGGACTGTTATTCGGAGGATAGCCGCAAGCTGTTAGCTGGGGAGCAGTGACCAATATAGAAATAAAACTGAGTTTCATAGTTAATTATTTCACTGTTTATTATTATTATTTTTAACTATTTATTATGTCGGCGTCTGTAGATTAGGCGTGCCTGGTTTGATCCCAGCTGCAGGCCTTGCGTTGGTTTCGACAGTGGTATCATGAAGCGGACCCTCCTGAAAGCAATGGCAAACTAGTGGAGGCAAATTAGCCTAGAAAAACCACAATAGCCAAAAATGCTGAGGTTGGTTCTGCAATGTCCTGTAAGGGATTAGCAACTAACTAACTATTTATTATTTACTTTTAGTATAAAATGGAGGATTAGGCATGGTAAAATGTTTAGCTTCAAAGTTATTTTTGCTTTTGACAGCACTTTGCTAATGAAGTTCCCACAAATAGACGGTAGTCCACGGTTTTGCTGTCTGAGCTACTGAGTTTAGTGCTTGGTGCAGCCCTGGGAGCCGTGTTTTTCATGTGGAATGCCTTTCATTTGTCCAGCAGTTCTGTCCTGGTATTTAATATGGCTGGTAGCCAGTTTACATGTGAGCTGGTAAAATACCTTATGTAATAATTCTTTGTATGTATCACCAACTTATCGTGCCTGCCTACTTCCTGCATTTCTGGTGGCCACTGATGGCTTTAGTGTCTGCCATATGCATTTACTTATGCATGACCAAAAAGGATGCACACAAGCTGTCCACCTTTCACCCCACACGTCTACGTAGAATTATCAAAATTTTCTAGCTAGATACAATCTCAAACACTAAACTACTTCAAGTCACAAACCAAGGAACTTTAGACAGTATAATTACCAAGAGAAGATGGTAATTCTTTGGCCACATTATGAGAATGAATTCTGATATACCTGCCAAAACAGCTCTCACATAGACACCAGAGGGAAAGAGAAAACAGGGGCGCCCAAAAACAACATGGAGACGAACGATGGAAAGTGACCTGAGTGCGGCATCTTTGACATGGAAAACTGCACTGAAGATTGCACAGGACAGGAAAGCATGGAAAGTCCTCTCTGAAGCCTCATGTGCCACTAGGCATAACGAGAACTGATGATGATGGTGATATGCATTTACTGCGTGCACAAATTTCAGGACTATTCTGGACTAATTGTTTGTTCACCATTTTTTAAAAATGGGACAGTGAGGGACATTTCATTTGATTCTCACTGGCATAGGAGCGGAGCAAGTATGGGGAAACCCGATTGCAGTGAAGTTGAAACTCCGACCAAGACCAAGACTGTTTATTATTACTGTTTACCATTTATTACAAATACACCATTTGGTTTTACGTCTCAAACATAACAAAAGAACACTCGCTGCATGCTTACTGTAAACCTTATGCCTGTAATACAGAAGCTGTATTATGCAAATATTACCAGGTACTAGAACTACAATGCGAGCTGCCCATATAAAGGCTCAACAGTGAGGCGACGAGGAGGAAAATATCTTGTTGTACCCTCTTCAGTGTGTTCGTAATCATTACCGGCTTGCACTTATAGAAGGGAACTGATCACGCCTCGTTACTTCTCTTATTTATCACACAATAATCCACTCAAAGTTGTACAAGTGAAGGGAATAGTTCATATTGGATGATATTATTGTTACCAGTGAGTGTTGATGTACAACCCCACCAGGACCACGTAACAAGCAATTAACACCCGGTGACACAAAGTAAAATCATTCAGATGAGGATCCCCTATGTAAAAGTCCCAGAAACCTTGCTTAACCATTAGTTTATATTAGGGCCCCTGATGACAGCCATGATGGGCTTTAAAATAACACAAGTTGATGCAAATTTTTGTTACACCTTGAATAAATTTGTTTTATAACAGATCCTTCCAGCAATGGCTGCTGTTGCAGTTGCAGTGGATTCAATTAGCAATGTCGCTCATCAGCCTGATTCAGTAGCACAACACAACAGAAACTTGGAGAATGCTTTAAATTTTTTCTCACATTGTAAGTTTGCTGTTTTCCCTTGTTCATCAACTAAATCACATAGTGGACTAAAAATACCTGGTAGTCTACAACTTGATACCAGTCACATCTACAACTGAGACAGAAGAACAGTCTACAACTTTAAATCACATTAACATACCATAAGTTGTTAGATAAACTTAAGATAGACAAACACATCACACTAACATACCATAGTATTTAAACCTAAGATAGATAAACAGTATACAGTCTTACGCATCACTCTAGCATACCATAAGTTTTAAACCTAAGATAGATAAACAGTATACAGTCTTACGCATCACTCTAGCATACCATAAGTTTTAAACCTAAGATAGATAAACAGTCTACAGTCTTACACATCACACTAACATACTTTAAGTTGTAAATCTAAGATAGATAAACAGTCTACAGTCTTACACATCACACTAGCATACCATAAGTTTTAAACCTAAGATAGATAAACAGTCTACAGTCTTACAGATCACACTAACATACCATAAGTTGTAAACCTAAGATAGATAAACAGTCTACAGTCTTACACATCTCACTAACATGCTCTAAGTTGTAAACCTAAGATAGATAAACAGTCCCAGTCTTACGCATCACACTAACATACTATTAGTTGTAAACCTAACATAGATAAACAGTCTACAGTCTTACATATCACACTAACATACCATAAGTTGTAAACCTAAGATAAATAAACAGTCTACATTCTTACATATCACACTAACATACCATTAGTTGTAAACCTAAGATAGATAAACAGTCTACAGTCTTACATATCACACTAACATACCATTAGTTGTAAACCTAAGATAGATAAACAGTCTACGGTCTTACATATCACACTAACATACCATTAGTTGTAAACCTAAGATAGATAAACAGTCTACAGTCTTACATATCACACTAACATACCATTAGTTGTAAACCTAACATAGATAAACAGTCTACAGTCTTACACATCTCACTAACATGCCTTAAGTTGTAAATCTAAGATAGATAAACAGTCTACGGTCTTACACATCACACTAACATACCATAAGCTATACATAAATTAGATATACAGGAACAGTGTGTACCTTACACATCACACTAACATACCATAAGCTATACATAAATTAGATATACAGGAACAGTGTGTACCTTACACATCACACTAACATACCATAAGCTATACATAAATTAGATATACAGGAACAGTGTGTACCTTACACATCACACTAACATACCATAAGCTATACATAAATTAGATATACAGGAACAGTGTGTACCTTACACATCACACTAACATACCATAAGCTATACATAAATCAGAGACACAGGAACAGTGTGTACCTTACACATCACACTAACATACCATAAGCTATACATAAATTAGATATACAGGAACAGTGTGTACCTTACACATCACACTAACATACCATAAGCTATACATAAATTAGATATACAGGAACAGTGTGTACCTTACACATCACACTAACATACTATAAGCTATACATAAATTAGATATACAGGAACAGTGTGTACCTTACACATCACACTAACATACCATAAGCTATACATAAATTAGATATACAGGAACAGTGTGTACCTTACACATCACACTAACATACAATAAGCTATACATAAATTAGATATACAGGAACAGTGTGTACCTTACACATCACACTAACATACCATAAGCTATACATAAATTAGATATACAGGAACAGTGTGTACCTTACACATCACACTAACATACCATAAGCTACACATAAATTAGATATACAGGAACAGTGTGTACCTTACACATCACACTAACATACCATAAGCTATACATAAATTAGATATACAGGAACAGTGTGTACCTTACACATCACACTAACATACCATAAGCTATACATAAATTAGATATACAGGAACAGTGTGTACCTTACACATCACACTAACATACCATAAGCTATACATAAATTAGATATACAGGAACAGTGTGTACCTTACACATCACACTAACATACCATAAGCTATACATAAATTAGATATACAGGAACAGTGTGTACCTTACACATCACACTAACATACCATAAGCTATACATAAATTAGATATACAGGAACAGTGTGTACCTTACACATCACACTAACTGTAAGTTGTAGATAAAAAAGAGGTACAAGGACAGTCTGGTGTACAGTATAGTGGCTAGAGCTCGCCTGCGGATCGGGAGGTCGTGGGTTTAGGTCCTGACGGAACCAGACTTTGTACAAAAATGACCTTGACCTTAGATAAATAAACAGTCTACAGTCTTACATATCACACTAACATACCATAAGTTGTAAACCTAACATAGATAAACAGTCTACAGTCTTACATATCACACTAACATACCATTAGTTGTAAACCTAACATAGATAAACAGTCTACAGTCTTACAGATCACACTAACATACCATAAGTTGTAAACCTAACATAGATAAACAGTCTACAGTCTTACACATCACACTAACATGCCTTAAGTTGTAAATCTAAGATAGATAAACAGTCTACGGTCTTACACATCACACTAACATACCATAAGCTATACATAAATTAGATATACAGGAACAGTGTGTACCTTACACATCACACTAACATACCATAAGCTATACATAAATTAGATATACAGGAACAGTGTGTGCCTTACACATCACACTAACATACCATAAGCTATACATAAATTAGATATACAGGAACAGTGTGTACCTTACACATCACACTAACATACCATAAGCTATACATAAATTAGATATACAGGAACAGTGTGTACCTTACACATCACACTAACATACCATAAGCTATACATAAATTAGATATATAGGAACAGTGTGTACCTTACACATCACACTAACATACAATAAGCTATACATAAATTAGATATACAGGAACAGTGTGTACCTTACACATCACACTAACATACCATAAGCTATACATAAATTAGATATACAGGAACAGTGTGTACCTTACACATCACACTAACATACCATAAGCTATACATAAATTAGATATACAGGAACAGTGTGTACCTTACACATCACACTAACATACCATAAGCTATACATAAATCAGAGACACAGGAACAGTGTATACCTTACACATCACACTAACTGTAAGTTGTAGATAAAAAAGAGGTACAAGGACAGTCTGGTGTACAGTATAGTGGCTAGAGCTCGCCTGCGGATCGGGAGGTCGTGGGTTTAGGTCCTGACGGAACCAGACTTTGTACAAAAATGACCTTGACTTCTAGGTCAGCACAGCCCTAAATGGGTACCATTCAGAGAAGTAAAGACGGCTTGCATGGTGCTAACCACATCACCCACCAAGATCCAGCTGGTCTATTAACTAAATATCTAGCCCTATAATATGCCCAGTGTGCCTGGAGTTGTTGAAAAGGGACCATTTACAATGACAGTCTACAGCTTACAATTAGGCTAGAAAAGATCACTGATGGTTTTTGTTTGTTGTTGTCTGTATGAACAGTGGACCCGACTACATCCTTGAGAGGAAATGTGAAGCTTCATCTGGCTGTGGATGAGATCACTCGGCACTCCATGGGTGTTGGACTTAATCCGAGACAGATTACAACTTTGGTCAACGTAATACTTGACTCCAGTAGCAAACTATGTAAGTGATGCATTGATATGTGACAGTTGAGTTGTGTGGATGTGTTGTGATAGTTGCGTTGTGTGGGTGTGTTGTGACATTTGAGTTTTATTGATGTGTTGTGACAAGTGAGTTGTGTGGATATGTTTTGACAGCTGAGTGTGTCTGTACATTCTAGAAGTTGTCTTAGATTATTGCCAAAATTGTCAGAGTCAATCTGTAGATAAATTGTCTGAGTTAAACTGTGAGGATAGTTTGTGCTTATTGTTCTAAGTGGATGGATTGTGAAGATCACATGAACAAATTTATCAAATTAACTGGTCTAAATGTGTTAGAATTGACCTGTCTGACTTAAAATTGACCTGTTTGAGTTCAGATGGACTGATCTAAATGAGTTTAAATTGACCCGTACAAACGTTTACTTTTCATACACAAGTAAAAAACCGCAATGGCATAGTGTTTAGATTACCACAGGCGGGTGATATCTGCAGCAATGCACCTCAAGGGATCGGAATGCTGAAGAAGAAAAAGATAAGAAACTAGTCCACAGTCAGTACTGGGCATGGTAGGATTATTTTATCTCATCTCTACGGCTTCACCCGCTTCATTAAAATGGGTTGTAGATCATTTTAAGAATTTTCTGGTAATTTTTTTTAAAGGAATGAATGACATTAAGTGCATAAGGCCTCAACTAGAAGTGCCAACACAAATAGTCACTGCCAGAATTGTACTTTATCGTTGACGAAAGTAGTCAGTAACAATAAGTGCCCCTGCAAATGCAATATTTATTGCATAAGGCACTTCAGCGAGCTATGACCCAAACCGGCCACCCAGCATTGTCTGTCTATATATGGCATCACTAATAGCTACAGACAGACAAAAAAAGACATTCCATTTGAAATTTTTAGTGTTGCACCAAGCACTTAACTCAGTAGCTTAAGCATCTCAGTCATGGACTGCAAAAGCAAACTGTGGCCAAAAGCCTACAGCACTTCAAGGCTTAAACAGACTTCTAGCCTCTCTGCCATTTTGGGCTAGAAGTTCTAATGAATGACAAGGAGGAACTGAACTAGCAACTCCACCTGATATGTGACATCCTAGCATATCTAAAGGCCTTATCCTTCACACCTCAGCTGCAGTATTTGCTAAAGGAACACCCAACGTATTCAGACAAATACTGTAAAAACCTTGTTAAACACATATTCTCAGGTTCAAAAAATCGAGTTTGTCTTAATTAAAAATGTGTACTAAAAATGTGTGTATACAGAAGAATAGGACGTATTTTATGGAAAGAAAAACAGTCCAATACAGAAAAGATTCTGGAAAAGATACAAATTAAAAGAGAATTACTGAAAGAAATAAGAAAGTGACAATTGAAAAGTGTTGGCCACATTAAAAGACAGAACATACTTTCAAATAGCATACTGGAGGGAAAAGGTCGAAGGCAAGAGAGCAAGTTGTAGGCAACGATATAAGTGGGAGGACAACATCAGGAGATGGACGGGCAGCAGACTGTGAGAGTGTACAACCAAGGAAAAAATGACAAAGCGTGTTGGAGATCCATTGCAGCCAACCTTTACTGTGTGATTGATTGATGCTAAAAAACAAAATAATAATAAATAACACATCCCTGCTAAGACAAAACTTTTGTTCATGATGATCAAATATTCCTCTTAAATGGGTTCATGTTAATGAGGTTTTACTATAGTAGCTTTTGTATGTGAAGTCAATCCTGTGTTTGTTTCCAGCACAGGCCATCCGCACCAAGTTTATCAAATGTTTGATTCCGTCCAGCAAAGTTCCGCAGGAAGCTGTAGTTCAAGTGCTGGCGCACATCAGTTCCAGAATATTTACCAGCCCAGGGCCTTCCAATCTACATGTAAGTTTTGCTCATATGTCCTTGATACTGTTATGGAACTTGGGGTCTGACATGGCCACATTGTGTTGTTAATTTTAAACATAGATACCCTGAGACAAAATAGTTTGTTATTGCACCATTTTGCCCCTAGAAAACCAAAACTGGTACTTTTGGTTATGAGACATGCTTAACTGGCAAAATTTGCATGGTATTAACTTTATTTAATCTCAGGAAGATGTAACCCAGTTGACTTTCTGCTGCATTCATTTCTGCTAAGTACTCCATTTTATCAGTGTATAATTTTCTTTCTTTATATCCGCATTTGATATTTTAGGAATTTTTTTTTTAACTTGATAAAAAATTTTTTGTTTTGGTTTTTTATAGGGAAAATCCAACATTTAAAAAATACAGGTGATTGGCATTGTTCTTTTTCCTAGGTCACCAGGGTGAAAGGCTTAAGGATTGAAATGGAAAACAGATAGACTAAGGAAACAAGATGTCCAAAAGAAACTGTAATATGAACTTTGATGAGAGAGGGAGACTGAATATGTCAGAATGGATGTGAAAAATGGTCAGGATAGAGTGGAAAACAGAGATCATATGTGAGCCCTGTATGGTGTATGAACCGCACCATAGGATGTTGATTCTTATGATCAGGCATAAATACTTTAAGAAATATTTTTATTTGTAATCATACATACTCTTCCCATGTGGGCTCCATGGCTTTCTGGAGAACAGTGAATAGACCCACTGCCCCCTTAATAAGCTTGTTGTAGGAGGTAACTAATTAGGCCTCAGCTTGAGAGGCAAGGAACCAACACTCTGCATACATTTAAATCTGATTGGTAAAACGGTTGTGCATGCAGAACTCAATTTTCTGGATCAAGGCCACCAGTAGAAGATGAACAGCCAGCGCTTTCCACAAGCTTTTACAGCTGATGATCGGGAAGAGAAAGAAGAAGAATGCCAACTCTGAGGTGTATGTCTTCTTATTCTTCTTCATCCATCCACAATTTGTTTCAGTTAGTTTCAGCATAATTTTGTTCTATCCATTACAAAAAGCTGTAGAAACTTCCAACTTCTTTATGATTGTTTTTGATCCTGTTGACCTTCCTAGGTCATTGAAAGTTTCATTGGTGCAGGACATTTCTAGTTTTATATTTATATATGTATGTATTTATGTGTGTATATGGATTCATATAGTCAATTGTGTGTTTCTTCTTCTACATAGAGCTGGCTTCTACGCTGGGTCCTGCTCGTTTTTGATCACATTGATGGCTACGATCAGCTGCACAAGCTGTACAGTGTTGTGTTTTGTTTCCTCAACTCACATCGTCTGGTGAGTGGCTGCATTTGTATATGTCAGTGATTCCTAAACTGTGCGCTTTATTTAAAGATACATGAGTTTTATTATTATTATTTTTTTTTTAATCTCTCACATACGAATAGTCATACTTTTACTTAGGTTAGGGCGCCGTGGAAAAATTGTAATTGAAAAAAAAAAGGCACTGCGTCTAAGAAAAGTTTGGGAAAAGCTGGTCTAAGTGTTTGTTGTTACTTTTGTACATGGGTGTTTCAACATCTGTATATGGGTTTTTCAACTTCTTCACAAAGCCGGTTTTAACCTCCTCACATAGGTTTTTAAACTTATAAAATGTTTTAACATCTGTATATAAGTGTTTTTAACTTCTGTTAAGGGGTTTTTAACTTCCTCACTTGGAAGTTTTAACCACCTCGTTTTTTTTCCTTAAAACTTATATACATGGGTATTTTAATTTCAGTTCATGGGCATTTTTATTTCAGTTCATGGGTTTTTAAACTTATATATATAGGTGTTTTAACATCTATACATAGATGCTTAAACTTCTGTACATAGCGGTTTTAATTTCTATCATCATCATTATGTGCCATGCAGATAAGCAAGAGTGATCATAGTTACCACCTCCCACAATCACCAGAATCTCAGATCAAGTCTGTGTTCATGTTGCTGAGGAAAGTGTCAACAAATCTTTTAGTGACCAAAAAAAAAAAAAACAGACGAGGTAAAAAAAAATATCAGTTGATTAGAATCAGAAAGGTTAGAGCCGAGAGGATCAACTTTTTTGCACCAGGTTTTATTCCATACCGCTCGGCCTCTCGGCACCAGCCAAGAGTGTCGCACACTGTTACCAATATCTTGCTCTGTATTGCCTGTACTTGTGTGACAATGTGACTGATACCATTTTGATTTCTTCCACAGTTGCCACACGCCTGCCACCTGCTGTTTCTGCTGACCACCAAGCGTGACATCAGGTTGTTCCGAGTTCACAAGCTGTTGGAGATCATAAAATCTGTTGTAGGTTTAGATGAGAGAATTTCTCATTCATGAAGTCTTTTAGCTGGAGAGATCATTACCGATTCATGAAATGTTTTAGCTAGAGAGATAATTAACCATTCATAAAATCTTTTAGCTAGAGAGAATTAACCATTCATGAAATCTTTCGTAATTTTAAAAGAGGAGGCGTTTCCCCATCAAATTTGCTTACATTTAATATAAGTTGTTCTTACATTTAACCATCAGTTGTACTAACATTTTAAAATCGTATGTACTTACATTTAACTATCACATGTACCTTCATTTAACCATCAGTTGTACTTACATTTAACCATCAGTTGTACTTACATTTAACCATCAGTTATACTTACATTTAACCATCAGTTTTACTTACATTTAACCATCAGTTGTACTTACATTTAACCTTCAGTTGTAACTTACATTTAACCATCAATTGTACTTATATTTAACCATCAGTTGTATTTATTTTTAACCATTAGTTGTACTTACATTTAACCATCAGTTGTACTTACATTTAACATCAGTTGTACTTACAGTTAACCATCAGTTGTATTTATTTTTAACTATCAGATGTACTTATATAACCATCACATGTACTTACATTTAACCCCCAGTTGTACTTACATTTAACCGCCAGTTTTACGAGATTACGGGATTACTTTTTTTTTTACATTAAGCCATGAGAGTCAAAGCCGGCTCTGTGGCTAAGTTGATGCGAACGCTTCGTAATGCCGGGGTGCCGGGTTTGATCCCAGCTGCGGGCCATGTGCCTTGTGTTGGTTTCGACAGTGGTATCAAGAAAGCCGACCGTCCAGAAAGCAGTTGCAAACTACTGGACGTAAATTTGCCTATAAAAACCACACAGCAGCCAGGGGCTGTTGGGGTTGGTTCTGCAACGTCCTGTAAAGGATATGCAACTAACCATCAGAGTCTTTGTCATTAACTTTAATTTAACTATCACTTGGAAGGCCAACCTGTGGAAGAAATACCATCAGAAGTAAGATGTTAAGACTGAGAGATGCAAATAGTGCAGTCCATGCTGTAAATGGGCTAAACGCAAATACATCCTTGGTTAAACACGTAAAAAGAAGAAAAGAAGGAGCAGAACAAGAAGAAGAAGAAGAGGAGGAGGAAAAAAAAAAGAAGAAAAGAAGAAGAAGAGAAGGAGCAGAATAAGAAGAAGAAGAAGAAGAGGAAAAGAAGAAGAAGAAGAAAAAGAAAAAAATC
Organism: Candidula unifasciata; assembly: GCA_905116865.2. Taxonomy (NCBI): domain Eukaryota; kingdom Metazoa; phylum Mollusca; class Gastropoda; order Stylommatophora; family Geomitridae; genus Candidula; species Candidula unifasciata. The sequence goes on from CAJHNH020004890.1 coordinate 2,828,596, forward strand.
ATTTAATTAGCAGGTATTATGATGTTTCGTGGGTTCGCTCCCTGGCGGAGCCGGACTTATTTCAAAAATGACCTTGGCTCCTAGGTTGACCCAGCCTTGAGTGGGTACCGGGTGCAGTCCTGGGAAATTAAAGGCGGCCGGTGTGATGCTGACCACATCACTCATCTTGTGCCGATTGGTCTATAAAAATATAGGTCTAGCCCTATATGCCCTATACGCCTAAAGGCGTGGAAAAAGGGTCCTTTACTTTACTTTTTATGATGTTTACCATTATTCAACAGGGCCCAGAACCCTACATCATGGGTTTGCTGATGATCTACAAGGTTTACTCCCCTCACTTGGTCTCCATGAAGCTGGAATTCAACCACAAGGTATTTGTTTTGTTCTGTTTACACTCCAGTTGTTTAGCTTGATTTCATGAGTGGAATTTATTGTTGTTGAGATCTCTGAGAGTCTTCAGTGAGGCCGCATAGTTAATGCTTTGTTCAGCAAGGTCAACAAAACAAAATGGGTAAACACCCTGTAGAAGGAGTTAACACTCTGCAGAAAGAGTTAATCCTTTCACCTTGAATCATTGTGTGTGCAACTGCTTGTGTATCATGGCTGCTGCTACCTTCATTGATAAACAGCAATTCTAGTGAAGGACTGTTGGTATTGGCACATGTGAGTGAATTTGTTTTTAGAATCTGTAGCTGCAGCATTGATGCTTTCAGTTGGCAGCCAGCCTCTCTGCGGAGAGAGACTGAGCCCCATGTGGGATAAAACTTATGCAATGGAATTGATCCTCTCATCTTGGAATATCTTTTAACACCAGAACTCTCTGTGTCCCAGTCAGTTGGTACTTAAACTGTTTTTGTCTGTGAAGTTCTATTCTGAAAAAAAGTTGTGTTCTAGGAAGTTGCTTTAAAAGAAATTATACTGTTCTAATAAGAAGTTCATCAATACCATTTGTGTTTTTTTTTCAAGAAAGTTGTGTTTTAATAAGTTTATCTGCTCTGAGAAGTTATATTATAAAAATTGTTCTGTTCTACGAAGTTCGGGACTGCAAATTGTTGTGTTCTAAGAAGTTCTGTTCAAAGAAATGGTTCTGTTCTAAAATAGTTGTAAAGGACTCTTTTCTATGCCTTCAGGCATATTGGGCATATAGTACGTCCAATGTTTTATACACTAATCGGCACTGGGTGGTGATGTTGGGGTCAATCTCACACCCGCTGAAAAAAATTGTTCTTGAAGTTGTATTATTTTTGGTCCGAAGAAGTTTTACAAGTGACATCTTCAGACAGCGGGAGTTAACCCATCATTGAGAAGCTCCAAACCTGGCCTTTCTGTCATTTTCACATTCTTGTAAAGGCCATACAACTGGTACATCTTCAGTGACATGTTTTTGAGAAATGTAGATTAATATCATTGGTTCTGTTAGTGCTTGCACAGTGTTAAGTTCAAAGGCTTTTTAAAAGCATTTATTGACATACAGTTTTCCCGCAGCCTCAGTGATAATGGTCACAGGGTCATGGAATGAGTCGCCCAATGCAAATTTATTTGTTTAGACCCTGGGGAATATATTCCATTTCATGCTTCACTCTGTTCATGTTTATTGATTACTCCCTATATATCTTCTTCTTCTTAAAGTCCATGCATTGTGGCATTGGTAGTCATGTCTATTCTCAACTTTCTGTCTTGCGTAATGTCAATCAATTCCGACACATATCATTCTCCATGCCATGATGTCAAACTGTGCAGCATATATTCTCTCGATCTCCATCTGCCTCTCCTCCCCTCCAGCTGTCCTACTGTCACGATGCACTCTATTTTTCTCTTTTCTCATCACATGATCAAAGAATGTAGATTGTCTCTTTCTGATGTGGGCAATCAGTTCTCTTCGTGAGTCAGTTTTTTTCAAGACATCTTAATTACTCTTTTTGTCTGTCCAGGGTTTTCTCATTATTCGTCTATAAAACACCCTATATATACCTTTAAATTTTTCAACAAGTTTTACAAAATTAGATGAATAAATTAAAAAACTAAAAATATTAGTGACCTGCATAAAATTGTTGTTTTGCTTTAAATAATTGTTTGAGTAGAATTCCCACCAGGCCAAGATCCATTTTGTTTACAAAGCCCTGGCAGGTCAATAGAGTTAAACTGACAGGGAGTTAAAGTAAAACTGCTTTCTGTCGTAAAAGATTGCAAGATCTGAATGTTATCTTTGAGGTGACCTGGAAATGTGTGGTGAGTTTCTTGATAATCAAAAAAGTTAAATTATCATTAAATGATTTCATTTTTAAAAGTTTAATGTCATCACTGATTATTGTTCCCTCTATGGTTTCTGGAGCACCATTTTGGGGCGAAATAGATCTACTGTCCCAAAACATAATAAAATGCGCCTAAAGGTTTACTGAAATCAAATGTGTTGTGCTGAAAGGTACAGATATCTCAGCCTAGCTGTATACAACACACTGTGCCAGCCTCCCTTTTAAGAGTGAAGGCCAGAAGGAAGAGAAGAAGGGATTCTATTTGGTTTAGCTGGAGTCTGATAAACAATTTTGTGTTGTTAACACAGTTCTCTCCATTAAAAACCCACTTAGGTATTTTTCAAAGCTCATGATGCCACATGGAGATCCACAATAGAAACAATTGTCAAACAGAGGGAGGTCACAGATGATGTCGACACAAGATGCAAAGTCAGCGAGATACAGAATCGACGAGAGAAAGCTAGAATACAACCGGTAAGGTTTTTTTTTTTAATGGGTTAATTTTTGTCCCAGGCTATGATGGTGTGAAAGGCAGTGAGAGAGCAGATGCTCTAGCTGGCATTGCGGTTATCAGGAATGGACCCTCTATGGACAGAAGAGACATCATCACTGCCGTGTGAGAGACTAACAACTGTGAGTCTTTCAGTTTCGTGGAAAATGATTTTTCACTGAATAGACTGCATACCCTGGGTGTGCCTAGAGCTGCAAGACAGGAAAACCATGTGAGAGCCACCTGTTGTTACATCAGCCAGAACAGAATGGGAGTTGTTAGCCTAAAAACACTTGAAGCATACTCAGGAGGAGTTTGGAGCACGTATGGTCATGTCCAATGTGCGATGAAGATTAACAATGAACAGTAGGTCCTGCAGCATCATGTGTCTAACAAAGGAACTTGAGTTGTCAGTAAAGGCAAAAACCCACCTGCAGTGGATTTAATCTCATTGTGGCATCAATGAATTAGCAAAGAAAGGCAGCAGCAAACTACAAATCTACTAGCACTATGTTTTCCAGAAGTCAAAACCCTCATTAAGAAAAAAATCAGAAACAGACTGGAAAACATGCACAGTCTGTAATCATGAAAAGATTTCTTCAAACACCTGAACAGAATTGACCAGGTCAGTGTTTTGCACTTACACAGTAGACACTGCAGACTAAACAAACACTCATATAAATTAGGAATGAGCCAAACAGCTCTGTGTCAGTGTCCCTGTGTTGAACAGACCAGACTGCAGAACATGTCTTGCAAGACTGTCTTTTCTTAACTGAGCTGCGGAGCAACATGTGGCCACACCAAGTAGACCTGACAGCTAAGCTTTGGGAAAACCTAACAGACCTTGAGATTACATCACAGTTTATCTCCCACAGTGGATTATGAGCATGACCAGAGATCGCTGAAGAAGAAGCTCAATATGCAATGTCAGCAGACTATGGCAACATAGTCTATTTTGCAAGCAGACACAAATTTGGGGTTTTTAAATGTTATCGTTCCTCCTGTGGGTTCTGTTACCCCATTTTAGGGAGGGAGAATAGACCCACTGCCCGCCCACATCCCCCACCGACAAACATGTTGTAAAAGAAAACTGATTAGGAGTTTTTCTTTCAAAATTAGTAGGAAAATATCTACCTGAGAGGCAAGGAACTAACAGTCTGCAGATAAGCCATATCTGTCAAATGGTTGTGCACACAAAACTCAAGGTCTGGAGCGGGACTAAAGTCCTAAAGTGGACAAACAACCAGAACTTTATGCCAGAGTTTACAGCTGGTGAACACGAAGAAGAAGAATGTAAATGTTACGGGAAGATTCTCCAGAGTTTCAAGGACCAAGAACAGGGAAAATACTGGCATTCTGTACATTCTCAAATGATGTTGGATAACTGAAGACAGCGGCATGGAGGAATATCATCAATGGAATTGATCCAGACCACCAAAGACCGAAATCTGTGGACATGCGTGAACACCTACGCCAGCTTGCAAGGCACTTCATGATGATGATGATGATACACAGTATAATTTCTCAAAAAACAATTACTTGGGACTTATTAATGAGCTAATGGTTTAGAGAGAACAGTAATGGGGTGTCGAAGTTGGAGTGCATCTGCTTGAGAGGCAAGGAACCAACAGTCTGCATACAGATAAGTCATATCTGTTAAATGGATGTGCACACAAAATTCAAAGTCTGGAACGGGATTAAAGTCCTAAAGTGGACGAACAACCAGAACTTTCCACCAGAGTTTACAGCCGGTGAACAGAAGAAGAAGAAATAACTAAACCCATGAGTATGTTACGTCCAGAGGGACCTTATTTACAACTCTTGCAGGAAACAAATATTATCAGGATTTTTCAGGGTTTAGGACCAGTTCTAGATCTTTTGGGGTCATTAAAAGCATCAGAAAGCCAGGAAACCAAGTATTACCACCCTCCAAAATGTTGGACTGTCCTGTGACGTCATCTGGGGTAGGATGTTAATAAAGCACCCTTGTTCCTGCTGCAAATTGCAGTCATCTGGAAGTGACATGACATGTGCAGTCCTTGGTCTGGTAGCTTAAGCTTTCACTTTTTGTGTTTACTGTGTTCTTCTGTCTCTATTTGGGTCTTCAGCATCTTTGAATCTAATGAGTACATTACAATTTGTTTATCATGTATGTTTATTGTGACAGCGCTCCAAACGACAGAAGCTGATGATCCCAGAGTCTCACACTGCTGCCCATGAGATAGAAGATAAGTCTGGTGAAACATCCGAGTCTTTGATAGATGCCACAAATACCATCCCCTACACACAGATTGAGTCGTTCACCGGCTTCCTTGAGGCCATTGACAAGGTTGAGGTAATGATTTTATTTTTTCTGCCTAATAGGTTTTCTTTCAGCTTTTACCGGATGAATAACGTACAGTATGTTTTCCTTTAGTGTCTCATAGGATAAATAATTTACAATGTGTTTTAATTTAGCATTTCACAGGTTGAATAATGTTTAATGTTTTTTTCTTTTGGCATATCGCAGGATGAATAATGTACAGCAAGTTTTGTTTTAGAATTTTATAGGATGAATATTATTCAGTGTTTTATTTAAGCATTTCACAGGAAGGATAATTTACAGCGTGTTTTCTTTTAGAATTTCATAGGATGACTATTATAGTATGTACACAGGAGAGGACTGACAAGTGTACTTTGTCTTGCAGTTCCCGAGCCAAGTAGCGGCATGCCTGGGTGACACTCGACTCCAGCTGCTGCTTACCTGTAATCCTGACCCCTTGTTGATGGCTCGTCTCTGCTTCTGGATACAACACATATTTGTCTTTGGTAAATTTGTGACTTCATATCTGTCTGTTTATGTTTGTCTGTTTCTGTTTCTGTCTATCCATGTTTGTCTGTTAATTTTGGTCAGTGTCTGTCTGTTTATGTTTGTGGATGCAGCACATAAATGTCTTTGGTAGGTAGATGTCTGTCCGTTCATGTCTGCCTGTCCATGTCTGTCTGTTCGTGTTTGTCTGGATATCTGTTTCTGTCTGTTTAGGTCTGTGTTTCTAGATACAGCACATATTTATCTTTGATAGGTAGATTTCTGTCTTTTCCTGTCTGTCTGTCCATGTCTGTTCATGATTGTCTGTGTGTTCATGCCTGTCTGTTTAAGCCTGTCTATTTATATCTATCTGCTGATGCCTGTCTGCTCACATCTGTGTTCCCATCTATCTATTCAGGTCTTATTTGTGCTTCTTTAATGATAGTAGTAATGTGTGTTCATGTTTGGTTTTATTGTTGATTTTTATTTACTCCTGTATTAAATACTTGCTGGCTGAATGATTGTCTGTTCCTTTAACCATTGAGGCCGATGTTTAAAAATTCTCCAGCTTGTCCAGGTTGATCCAGCCTATAATAGATGCAAGGAAATACCCGGGAAAATAAAGGCAGCTACTTATTTAAGTGGCACGATTAGTTTATGAAAGATTTGGGACGAGAACCAGTGTCTTTAGGTGTGGACATTTGGTATTCTCACTTTGCCAACTTTTATGATCTTGTTGTCGCTTTCCTCTGCTACCCTGGGTGTGGGGTTACTTTAGGAACTTGTGGCTTTCCTCTGCTACCCTGGGTGTGGGGTTACTTTATGAACTTGTTGTGGCTTTCTTCTGCTACCCTGTGTGGGTGGATATCTATCTTATAATCTTGTTGTGGCTTTTCTCTTCTACCTTTGGGTGGGGTGTTGTTTTATAATCTTGCTGTCACTTTCCTCTTCTAGCTTTGGGTGGGTGGTTATTTTATAATTTTGCTGTGGCTTTCTTCTTTAACCCTTGATGTGGGGTTACTATATGGTATTGTGGCTTTCTCTCTTCCCCCCTTTTGTGTTTTCAAAGACCATCAGATAAAAAACCTTTAATTGGAGGTTGGTAATAATGTTTTTTTGACTGGAGTTTAAAAAAAATTTTTGGACATGTTCATGATGATTATTTTGATCTAAGATTTTAAAAGGCTGTTTATGTTTACAACTTAGGGATGCAAGTATCTCGATTTCAGGTTTCAAGAGAACAGAGAAGGGATGTGTGGAGAGGAATGAGAAACTGTTGCATATGTTGTTCACATTTTCCAAAAATGTCCAGGTAAGTTGTGGTTTTATTATGTTTATAATTCACCAGGTTTATGCTTTTTTTTCTGTTTTTCAAATAATCGGGTGTATACTTGGTTAAGTTTATAATTGATTGAGTTTGTAATTGATCAGATTTTTGTTTTATCAGATTTATAAAATACCAGTTTATAATTTATCAGGTTTAAAACTCATAAGATTTTTGTGTAATCAGGTGTTTTAATTCATCAGGTTTATAACTCATAAGATTTATGTGTTATCAGGTATTTTAATTCATCAGGTTTATAACTCAAAAGATTTATGTGTTGTCAGGTATTTTAATTCATCAGGTTTATAACTCATAAGATTTATGTGTTATCAGGTATTTTAATTCATCAGGTTTATTCTTGACCAGGTTTGCAATTGAGCAGGTTTATAATTGATCAGGTTTTTAATTTTATATATATATGCTCTTTGTGCTTTTTCAGGTTTATACTATATCAGGTTTATAGTTTGTCTGGAATATACTAGATTGTGCTTATGGTTATCATCTTTGTATTTTATGTAGTGCTGTTGATGAGAGGATATTTTGTAAAGGGCTTGCAAATGATGATGATGATAATAACAACTAACAGTGAGAAAAAAAAAAGATCTTTTCCACGCCTTTAGGCATATTGGGTATATAGGGCTAGACCTGTATTTCTAAAGACCAATCGGCACTTGGTGGATGATGTGGTCACAATCACGCCGACCACCTTTACTTCCCAGTACTTCAGCTGGTACCCACTCAAGGCTGGGTGGACCTGGGAGTCAATGTCATTTTTGAAGAAAAAAGTATTTCTGCATCAGGATGCAAACCCACGACCTTCCGATCCGCAGGCAGGCGTCTAGCCGCCAACACAGTGGTGACTCCCTGTAACAGTGTCGATGATAATATATTGATTTCTTCTGACAGGGGTTGCCTGTTTTGTTTGGCTTTCTGGAAAGTTGGTTGCCAACCTGGGATGGCCAGTCGTATGCTCCCTTAATATTCTCACTGATTTCCTGTTTGAGGCCATCCTCGTATAATGGTATGTACAATAACTGAGTGAGGTTGTGCTTCAATGTAACATGTTTTGGTACAGTAACTTGTGGGAGGTTGTATGTTAACTTGTGTGACGTTGTACAGTGACTTATATGAGGTAGTATAGTGAGGTTGTACAGTGACTTGTGTGAGGTTGTACAGTGACTTGTGTGAGGTTGTACAGTAACTTGTGTGTGGTAGTACAGTGACTTGTGTAAGATTGTACAGTGACTTTTGTGAGGTTGTACAGTGACTTGTATGTGGTTGTACAGTGACTTGTATGTGATTGTACAGGGACTTGTGTGAGGTTGTACAGTGACCTTTGTGAGATTGTACAGTAACTTGTGTGAGGTTGTACAGTGACTTGTATGTGGTTGTACAGTGACTTTTGTGAGGTTGTACAGTGACTTGTGCGAGGTTCCACAGTGATTTGAGTGTGGTTGTATTCATATGCAGATAAAGAGATATACTGAAAATTGTATATTTTTTTCCTAGAACTGCACTCTTCCATCCTGGAACCTCTCCAGAGGATCTTCTTCTCCTCAGATGTGTACTCGAAGGTAGGTTCCTTGGGTTCATGTTTTACATATACATTCCTGTATCCCATTGGGTGCATTAATACAGAGTTTACATAACCATACAATGAAGTACAAAACACAAATCATTTTAACAGATTCCTTGTTGTGTGAACAAAAGGATCACATTGTTAATCTTAGACTTCCATGGTAATGGTAACTTGCAACATGGGATTGATTTGTGTGTTTCACTTGACAGGATTCATGCTTTATGCCCAGTTATAATGTAAACTACTAAGGCACTTGATAAGATACATAGAAATATGCCAGGCAATAAATTGTGCTACATTTTGTTTTGGCTAAGTCGATGCGAACGCTTCCAAATGCCGGGATGCTGGGTTCGATTCCAGTTGCGGGCCAGTGGTATCAAGAAAGCCGACCATCCAGAAAGCTATGGCAAACTACTGGACGTAAATTTGCCTAGAAAAACCACACAACAGCCAGGGGCTGTTGGGGTTGGTTCTGCAACGTCCTGTAAAGGATATGCAACTAACCTAACCACATTACTTACATTTAGTGGGGAAAATGTTCTGAATTCTTATTATGTATTCAGTGGCGGAAAGTCCTAGTTGGTCATCCATGTCTGGAATTTAATCTTATTGCAGGACTTCACTGTTGCATGCACATCTGGTTTTTTTTTTTTTTACAAGTCTGGCTTATTTTGTGCAGACGATTCCTTGCCTATAAGGCAAATACCATCTGACCTTGAAAGAAATGTTAATCCTATCTACACAGCTAGGCCCCAGGTAGGGAATCTGTTTCTAGGATGACCATGAAGAGGTCTAGATAGTCAAAGAAATATTTCCCCGCTGTAAATTTGAACAAAGAAGACACAGACAATAGATTGCACAATTTAATGCTTGACATATTTCGCTGTATCTCCTGAGGTGCATACTGCAGTAACAGTTACATAAATGAAGCAAATAAGTCAATACTTTATAACTGAAGTACACATTCTGTTTAAAATCTGGATGCACTGTAATCAGGAACAGTGCATTTTAAATCCTTAAGATGTCAGCCAATGGCAGAACGCTAAGATTTACTGAAGTAGCCCCAGTTCGTTACCTCCGCCCTGAACTTTATAAACAAAAAAGACATTATTCTGACACTGCGGCTGCCATTTCAAACAGGCGGTTATGTTTGATTATTGTTGAATTTGTACTTCGGTTATAAAGGATTCACTTATTTGCTTCATTTATGTAATTGTTACTGTAGTATGCGCCTGACGAGGTACATTGAAATATGCCAGGCAATAAATTGTGCAGACTATTGTTTGGGAAATAGGTCTTGAACAGTTTGAACCTTGGCCCTGATGCACCACTACCACCACATTTGATGATGATGATGATGCATCCCTGTTTTGAATGATATGTTCTCTTCACAACAAGTACGCTGGATAATGTAACAGTGGCTTTTGTTACAGACCATGTGTATTGCTGCCCTAACGAAACTCATTGAGAATCTGACACGTGATGAGCGATTGAAACCAGCATGCATACCAGCCAAGTTAGTTGATTTCTTCTTTCTTGTAGAATCAGTTTTTTTTAAGCTGTGTGGTTTTAAACAGTGTATCAGCTGCAGTAAGAACAAGAATGTTCAAGTGTTATATAGAAACTGTGTTTTTTATATACAGCAGACATGGATAAAGAACAGACAAGCCAACACAGTCAACTGCTGACAGCAAAAAAGGAATGTCATGGAATGATAGAAAAACTAATAAAGCAGGCCTTCTTGAGATAGAGAGAGGTTTGAAGTTTGAACAACGGATCAACATCATCGAACAAGGGGTTACCCATAAGTGCTCCATTCCACCTCCAACTCAAGTCTAAGTCAGAAGCAGCTCAGCACAGTGCACAGGCTCTGTTGCACCAGCGAGGGTCCTGAAAATTTTTTTGTAGATTTTAAACTCAAAATTGTGCCCGGGTAGCGCCGTTAGGCTACTCTTTTTAATTTCCAACTGCCAAGGGATGTTTTACGTGCACAACAATACACACAGGCGTCTGATCTCATTACCCAGAGACTAGGGGAAATTTCTACAAGTCTACTTGAAAAAAAATCCCAGCCTTCGCTAGGACCTCTAGCACTCGAGGCGGACATTATGCCTTGAGACCGCGCAGCCCCTAAGAGATAGAGGAAAACCCTAAACTGATCAGAGACATTAGATGTCAGTAAGTTTTGAACAGGTAATGAGAAGGAATGGACAGACTCAGTAACTTGGTGACAACTGGGAAGATTGATGAGAAAAATGCAAGGAGAAGACAAGATCAATATTGGACTCACTAACTTGATGACAGCTAGCAAGATTGATGAAAAAAATGCAAGGAGAAGATCAGAGAAATATCTGAAAAGCTTGACTAGATGAATTGGACAGGATAACAGCACTGATCCTATCTGTGATTTTGGTGAGCAAATATGGCAACCATGTCCCCCTGTGCTTATCGGCAAGGCACATGATGGTATTGTGTGAAAGGGCTGTGGTAGTGTAGTGGCCAGCACACTTGCCTGCTGACCCGGTGGTCATGTGTTTAATTTGGCTCCAGCTGGATTTGAATCCTTAAAAATTCATCTCAGCTATGAGGCGTGAAAAGGGAACTTTACTTTTTTTTTTTATGACATCTGTGGCATTACTAAGCTCTTCATGAATGTCAGGCCTAACTTGTGCTGGGTCATGCAGATTTTTGAAGCAATGAGCGTGTAGATTATCTTGCAGACACTGTGGTTGCTATGGCAATGTTGTCAGTGCTATGTGCTGCACTTACCACGAATACGACAAAGGGCGTGCTGTGTCCCTGTTCCAGTCTGATGGACATGGGGGAGCAACCTGGAGCTGCAAGAAATGAACATTTCACTAAGGGGACAAAATGTTTTATGCTTGTGGAGCTTTTGGGGAGATGATTGGAGCACCTGTAGGTCTGTCCAGAGTGCTGTGATGGTAACCCTCACTAATAATCTACAGTTTTTTTGTTTTACCCAGCCTAAAATGGGTATCAGAAAAGGTTGTGGGAAAGGAAAGAGGCTGACAGGATGTTGACATCCCCCATTGAGTGTTAATTCTTCTGCATCTTCTTCTCTTCTTCAAGTTATCTCCTTGAAGTGTTGGAGGGAGACGCAAGGATCTTCAGTTTGCTCTTTCTAATGTTTTGTAGAAGTTGATCTTTGTCTCTTAGGTTGTTCTTCCTTCCATCTTTTGCACAGTCTTCTCCTTGCTCCATGTCCATTATATTTCTGCAGTGTAGCGGTTGGTACCAGGCCGTTGTCATCAAATAGCCAAGCTTTCTGTTGCTCTTTAATAAATTGTATGACTGGTTTAAGTCCTAGTCTTCTTCTAAATTTTCCTTTTGAATATAATCTCCTCATGTCACCTGGCAGCTCTCCTATGAATCCTCATTTTGGTATGGCTTTGCCTTTATTCTCAGTGGCTAAGTCGATGCGAATGCTTCGTAATGCCGGGTTCGATTCCAGCTGCGGACCATGGACCTTGTGTTGGTTTCGACAGTGGTATCAAGAAAGCCGACCATCCAGAAAGCAATGGCAAACTACTGGACATTTATTTGCCTAGAAAAACCACACCACAGCCAGGGGCTGTTGGGGTTGGTTCTGCAACGTCCCGTAAAGGATACACAACTAACCTTGCCTTTATTACTTACAGTAAGGGTGTCGTAATCAGGGTGACTGCAGTTGAGCTGATTGCAAGAAATATTAAATTTATTTACTTTGTCATTTATTTAACTTATTCATATTTCTTACCCTCTTTTCGCATTGCCTTCTTATTTATTTTGTTTCATCTTATAGTCTTCATATTAATGTTCTCTTGCCTATTCAGTTTTCTAGTCACAGTTTGTGCTATATTTAGCACTCCGTTGATAAAGACTTTGGTTGAAACATTCGGTTGTGTTTGTGTGCATCTTTTTCATTCTCTCCATTGAGTTTTCTGATCACATTTTAAATTACATTTAGCATTTCTTGCAGTAAGAATCCCTGTTTGACATTGGTGAGGTAGAATTGGCCCAAAAGTGCTGAACTGATCTATTACAAATGTGGATCTAGCACTATATGCCCATTGCACCTCATGAGACCAAGGGCCTCACTTTGATCATAGGGGTATGGAGTTTGTGCACTCTGATGAGATTCTCTTTGTGTTGTCTATGGTAGGAGGCTGGGGATTGTATGGAAGAATCTGTGTACAGTGAAAGATCCTTTTCAAAGCAAATCATATCAATTGTCTTAGGAGAATAGCGTCATGGTTTTTCACAGACACTGACATAAATATTGATATCATTGGATTAGATATATAAATTTTGTTGTCTGGCCAATACAAGTAGGAGGATAACATCAAGTGATAAACAGCAGTCTGAGAGTATACAAGCAAGACGAGCTGCAGAGCCTGCTGGAGATCTTTGCACTCGTGATTATTTGCCACCTTAAATGCAATTAATAATGTATATTGCATTACCAATTTATAGTTAAATAAAGCGTGTCTGATATGTGTGTGTGGTATGTGTGACATGTATATGTGTGATAGGTATGCATGTGTAGGTGTGATTGTGTATTATAATTCTGTGTATGTATGAGTGTTTGCATGGGTAATTGTATAAGTTTGTGTGTCTGTGTGGTGTCTGCCTGCATATCTCTGTGCGTGTCTGAATGTGTGTGTGTCTCTGTGTGTTTATATGTGTATCTGTGCCTGCTTGTGTGCATGTGTGTCTGTGTATATCTTCGGGTATTTTGTATATGTATGTGTTTGTACATGTGTGTCGGTGTATGTATCTGTGTGGTTGCATGTGTGTGTGTTGGTTTGTCTTTGAGTCTGTGTATCTCTATGTGTGTGTACGTTTGTGTATATGTGTGTGTATGTGTTTGTATCATTATTATGTACGTAAATGGATCTGTATGTATATATGCATGTGTAAGTGAGTTGGTGGGTTTGTGTGTATGTGGGTGGGTGTGTGTTGGGAGGCGCAAGTGTGCGCATGAATTTTACTACCCATGCTTTTGTGTTTTTGCTTCATACTCATCATGTGCATTTTATTTTATGAACATAGTTTGCTTTATTGATAAAATACAACTGCTGGATGAAATTGGCGGCTAGGAAGAGCCAAATTTAAGACTGGCCTGCATGCCCAGTTTGTGGCCCTTTGAAAATAAACTTTTGTTTGTTCAGTCGTTCAGTATGAATCCTTTCCAAAGAAGCGTCTTTTCTTCACCTCTTGGTCCACTGGAACTTGTTTTGTTCTTCCCCTGAGCTCTTCATTAGTTATTATGTCATATCATTTAATTCCCTCTGATTTGCACAGGCAGCATGAATGTCTGTAGTTTATTAGTAGACTGATTATTAGTTTGCTTAAATCAGATATTTCGGCCCAAAGGCGCAGATATCACAGCTATCGTAGCCTAGGTGTTAGCCAACAACCAACATGTCAACCACCTTTTAATAGGACAATACAGATTATGTATAAGAAGATGATACTCTAAAAATCTTTCTTAACCTTCAATCTGAAAAGCCCTGGGTCATCATAGCTGCGTTAACTACTAAATGAAAGATGAACACTAATAATGTTTCCAACATTGAACCTTGTTGTCTGACTGGAATGTTGACAGGGCAGTAGCAGCAGAAGGCAGCCTGTCACAGACTCAAGGCTTATCCGGTGGAGATGCTGGTGACATGAACCGGCAGGAGTCAGGACAGGCTACAGCTTCTGAATGTGACGAGAATGTGGCAGACATGGTGTGCCGGCTGATCAACTTTCTGGACGTTGTTATTGTCACAGGCATGAGGGCAGAGGACGACCATTATTTGCTGCAGGCATCCAGCTTGGACCTGTTGCAGTTGGTGAGACCCAGTGTTGTGGTTTACTGTGGGATCTGTGCATTGTGGGATCAGTGTATTGGTTTAGATATATGATCAGTGTGTTGGTTTAGATGTGGGTTGAGTGTGTTGGTTTAGGTGTGGGATGAGTGTGTTGGTTTAGGTGTGGAATAAGTGTTTTGGTTTAGGTGTGGGATGAGTGTGTTGGTTTAGGTGTGGAATAAGTGTTTTGGTTTAGGCGTGGGATGAGTGTGTTGGTTTAGATGTGGGTTGAGAGTGTTGGTTTAGGTGTGGGATGAGTGTGTTGGTTTAGATGTGGGTTGAGTGTGTTGGTTTAGGTGTGGGATGAGTGTGTTGGTTTAGTTCCTGGATGAGTGGGTTCATTTAGTTGTGGGATGAATGTGTTGGTTTAGGTGTGGGATGAGTGTGTTAGTTTAGTTGTGGGGTGAGTGTGTTTGTTTATTTGTGGGGTGAGTGTGTTAGTTTAGTTGTGGGATGAATGTGTTGATTTAGGTGTGGGATCAGTGTGTTGGTTTAGTTGTGGGATCTGTGTGTTAGTTTAGTTGTGGGATCAGTGTGTTGGTTTAGTTATGGGGTCAGTGATTTGGTTTAATTGTGGGAAGAGGGGGTTGGTTTAGTTTATGTGCCCATGTTCCCATGCAACTTTATAAATGTCTGCCCATATTCCCATCCTCCTTTACATATGTATGTCCATTTCCCATTCATTATTACAAATGTCTGTCTATTTCCCATCTATTTTTTACAAATGTCTGTCCATTTCCCATCCACCTTTACGTATGTCTGCCCATTTTGTAACCATATTTACCTATGCCTCTCCATTCCCTATCCATCTTTACATATGTCTGTCCATTTCTCATCCATCTTTACTTATGTCCATTTCACATCCATCTCTACCTATATTTGTGCATGTCTCCATCCATCTCTTCCTGTAGCTGTCTGTCCATCTCTCTGTATATATGTCCATGTTTTCATCCATCTGCCCTATATGTGTCCATGTTTCCATTCAACTTTCCCTATATCTGTCCATATTTCCTTCCATCTCTGTCAGTGTCCATCTGTTTTCATTACTACATATATCTGCTCATGTTACCCCCAGATTTCTGAGATGTGCCTCAAATACAATGTACCTCTTGTGTGTCTGCCCATGCGTTTAATTCACCGCTTGTTGCTGTCAGACTGTTGTGCAACCTTGGCCAGACTTTGCGGTATAATAAATACGTAAGTTTTATTTGTCTGATTAACTTTGTAAAGTTAGACATCATTCAGAATTAATTGGCTGCCTGTTTGAAAATGGAGGTGGAGGCAGTCACTGCTGCCTTCCGCTGGCTTGAGAATCAGCTTTACACACATGTCGTGATTGTAACTGACTCACAGAGCATATTGAAAAAGGTGGAGACAGGCATGCTCTGTGCAGAGTGGCAAGCATCACTTCAAAGGTTAGCATCCTTTAGATATTTTCTCCAGGGAATGCCGGTGTGTTGGGAAATGAACAGGCAGATGGACTGGCTGGTAGTACACCACTTAGTGGTGAACTGATGTATGACAAGCTGGATGTTGTGAGGGCCCTTTGGGAGAAAGTGAACAGTGCCGAGACACAGATAGATCATTATGGTCTGAGGAGAATGGCACTGCGAGGAGTTACAAGAGGATCTGGCAGAGGCTTGACACTCAGAGGAAAGGGGGGACGGATATACAATCAGACAGTGGAATTTTAACTCTGCGCTTGCAGCTGAAGATGGGGACGGAGCGCTTATAGGGGGAGGGGGTGGCGTTCAGAGTGCTATGATGTTGATTCTTAATTCAATTCAACATTCAATCGTCTGCCATGATTTGAGAGATGTTAGCCACATTTGGTGGTGGCGCTTCAGGACCAGAGGTGATGACAGTCAGGACCTGTGTACACTTGTGCATTGTCATCCTTGAAACAAGTTCCCCACTAGGTGGGCACGGCCAGCATGGGTTTGTTAGATGTTCCCTTCGAAGTCGCAGCACATCTGCCTGAGAGGAAAGAAACCAACTTTTTATTCTTCAGCATTCCGAGCCCTTGAGGTTCTTTGCTGCAGATATCACCCGCCTCCATTCATCTCTCTGGTTGGCCTTCTCTTTCCAGTTGGTGACACCAAGTGTTTGCAGGTCTCTCTAGATATTATCCCTCCATTGTCTTCTTGGTCTGCCTCGGTGTCTGCGACCATTCATCTCCCTCCTGTATACAGTTTTTACCTTTCTGCCACCTGACATTCTTTCAGTATGCCCCAACCATTTCAGTCTATTAGCTCTTATGATGCCAGTTATCAGTTGTGATTTAACAGGTTAGGAATTTTGTTGTTGCTTCTAACTCTCTATTCCCCGCTTTTTGCATCTTTGATGGGTACCAAGTCTGCAAAAATTAAGGCAGATCTGTGAAATCAGATCTTTGAGTGTTGTGTCCATTTGCTGTCTTTACAATATTGACGGATTAATTTTCACCCTGGGAGCCACGGTTGTGTAGGTGCTAGACGCTTACCTGCAGATTACTAAGGTCTAGGGTTCAAATCCTAATGGTGTTTGACTTTTTTTCCAAAATGAACTTGGCTCCCATGTCGACCCAGCTCTAAATGGGTTTCAGGTAAAGTCCTGGGAATTACAGGCAGCCGGTATGATGCTGACCACGTCACCCACCCACTGCCGATTGGGCTATAAAATTTAACTCAAAACAGTGTTTTCCCGCTGTAAATGTAAATAATGCGGACACAAACAATACATTGCGCAATTTATTGCCCGGCATATTTCACATTACTATTATCAGTGTCATCTGTTAAATCAACAAACAAAACAGTGAAGCACAAATGAAGTTGCGGTCGTAATCACGTAACTGATTTTGAATTTCCGTCAGAAAGATGTTACAGCAACTCGACAGTGTGGTTTATGCATTTCAGTAAGAAAAGGATTTCAATTTGTGCTACATGATATGTTGATGTAACTCTGTAGTAACGCACCTGACGAGTACAGTGAAATTGGCTGGCATTATTGTTTGTGTCCACATTATTTAAATATAAAATATAAGTCTAGCCCCTAATACACCTAAACGCGTGGAAAGGTATCCTTTACTGACTTACTTTAGTTAATATGTACACTGTGGCCAGGTTCCGGGAGGCATTTGTGTTGCTGAAGTCAAGTAGCCGGAAACATGGAGTCTCTTTGGCCTGCACTACAACTTGTGACTTTCCCAGCAAATCGGTCAACAACAGCACGGAGAAGTTCAACGCCCTCTTGCTGGATGTGCTGGGCATGCTGTGGCAAGGTGGGTCATTGAGTGGCAAGGTGGGTCACTTAGTGGCAAGGTGGGTCACTTAGTGGCAAGGTGGGTCACTAAGTGGCAAGGTGGTAATTTTATGGCATGGTGGGTCATTTCATGGCAGGTTGGGTCACTCTTTGGCAAGGTGGAAATTTTATGGCAAGGTGGGTCACTTCATGGCAGGTTGGGTCACTCTTTGGCAAGGTGGGTCACTAAGTGGCAAGGTGGAAATTTTATGGCAAGGTGGGTCACTCTTTGGCAAGGTGGGTCATTAAGTGGAAAGGTGGAAATTTTATGGCAAGGTGGGTCACTTCATGGCAGGTTGGGTCACTCTTTGGCAAGGTGGGTCACTAAGTGGCAAGGTGGGTCACTAAGTGGCAAGGTGGAAATTTTATGGCAAGGTGGGTCACTTCATGGCAGGTTGGGTCACTCTTTGGCAAGGTGGGTCACTAAGTGGCAAGGTGGTAATTTTATGGCAAGGTGGGTCACTTCATGGCAGGTTGGGTCACTCTTTGGCAAGGTGGGTCACTATGTTTTCTGTCAGACAAGATGGTTTTGGGAGGTTGGAAGGAGAGAGAGGGGGGGGGGGGGGAGCAGGATCAGTAGGAGGGACGTTTTTAAAGGTATTCCATACCTCTTTACATATTATGTTATGATATGTTGTATATGATCATGTTGATTAACTATGGTATTCCAAAGTCCTGCATAGCCATTCGGCAAACTTCTTCTATGTATACAATATGAAATGCTTTTTTAAAATATATCCATATAAGCAACCACATATACATCCGTTCTATATTCCCAATTTTTCTCTGCTGTTTGCCATAAACAAATATCAATTGTTAATCTGTTCTCTCGGAAATCTGCCAGGTAATCAGCCAGTATATTTTCCACATAAGGTTTCAGCCTTTATCCTAGCAGTATCTTATAACTTGTAGAAACTATAGGTAGTCCTGTATTTTCCTTATTTGTATTAGTCTCCTTTTCTGAAAGATAGGCATTAATAATGGTTCTTTCCACTCATGGGGTCATTCTCAGCCCTCTAAACTAGTTCATTCATTACTTTTCTGAAATTCATTAAGTTTGAAGACGGTATCTATTGGAGCAGAGTGATGGGGAAACCATGCAAGAACTCATTCACTACATTAGCTAGTACAGAACAGAAATGATCAGCATAAACACAGTACGAAACATAGGAAGATCGGAATACTTATGGGTGTGCCTGACATGCAGTGAAGATGAACTTGAAATTAACAGTAAACAAGATGGTATTATGCTATGTGAAAAGAACTCTTTATATTCTGGCTAATGAAAAATTTCTCTATAAAATAAAAATGCTGATCAAATATAAAAAATAAAAACAGTTGTTTTATTTGTGCGACATTGAACCAGATAAACAGTTCATTTGGCTTTTTTAAGGCAGTTCATCATCAGTTCTCGTTATGCCTAGTGGCACATGAGGCTTCAGAGAGGACTTTCCATGCTTTCCTGTCTTGTGCAATCTTCAATGCAGTTTTCCATGTCAAAGAGTTAATATGATTTTTGCATAAAGTTCCACTGCAATTTGCAGTGCTTATCTGATAGAAGGAGGAAGGTCCTGTGATTTAAAAAAAAAAAAAACACTGCTGCAATAGCATACGTGCCAGAAAATTTTCATGTGATGTTGACCACATCATTCTTGGAGTGGCAAATAATGGAGCAAGCACCATATATCAAATTCACCTTCGAAGGTGGAGCTTTGGAATTCATGCTTTGTGCAATGCTCTCAGCTGATGACCAGCTTCTCTGCAGAGAAAGACTGAGCTAGCTGGAATTCAGGCTAGTGCAGTGAAGTCGAGTCTTTCAAATTAATCACAAATATCTTTTTTTTTTAAATTCTGTGATCCAAGGTCGCCTGTTCTCTGACCGAAAGGACAAATATGAATCCATCTTCAGAGTGCAGCTGCCCTCATGCCTGGAAGGAAAACTAAATGACAGTGCTCTAACTGTCTACAGAGGTCCAGCATTTCTAGGACTGGCCTACACATTTCTCAAAGAGGTGAGCTTTTTATCACATGATCACAATCAGTGTGATTGTTCATCTTATTCCAACCTGTGTTGTACTGGTATGCATGTGATCATGTGTGTCTTATTCCAACATGTGTTATACTGGTATGTATGTTATCATTTTTGTCTTATTCCAACCTGATGTACTGGTATATATGAGATCATGTTTGTCTTTTTCCAACATGTGTGATCGGGCAAATAAAATCCTCACCTGCACAGTCGTGGCGACAGCACTAGCCGTACAGTCCTAAATCCTCTCTCCCCCCCCCCCGCCTACACCACAAAAAAAGTGATATAAAAAGGCAGTAATTGCAGGTCCAACATGTGTTATACTGGTATGCATGAGATTTTTGTCTTATTCCAGCCTGTATTGTACTGATAAGCATTTGATCATGTTTGTCTTATTTTAACCTGTCTTGTACACGTATGTATTTGATCATTTTCATCTTATTCCAACATGTGTGGTCAGGCAAAATAAAATCCTCACCTGCACAGTCGTGGCGACAGCACTAGCCATACAGCCCTAAATCCTCAAGCCCAAAGGACACCCCCCCTCCCAGGCCGCAATAAAAGGGATATATAAAGGCAGTAAATGGTAGTTACAAAGTTTTGTCCTGACTTTAAAAAAAAAAGTCTCTGGCTCCCAGGTCAAACTAACCTTGAGTGGGTGCCAGGTTCAGTCCTGGGAAAGAAAGGCAGCCGCCTTGAAGCTGACCACATCGCCCACCAAGTGCCCTTTGGTGTGTAAAATATAGGTCTAGCCCTATATGTCCAATACGCCTAAAGGTGTGGAAAAGGGTCCTTTACTTTTACTTACAATAAGAATTTTGAGATTATAGCTGTATATGTAAATTTCTTGCCTGCCAAGACTTGTCTAGATTCCTCTTTTTTCTATGTCCTCAAGAAGGCTGTTGGCACATTGTGTTGTTGTCTTTTGCAGCAAGGCTGATATCTCTACCTTTCAGCCCAACATAGCATTCAGCAAATCTTTAATGATTATCCTTTTACCGCATGCTTGTTAATGTGTGATGGGTCTATCTCCCACTTCACATTGAGGCTCCGGAACCTACACAGGAAGATCGGGGTTTAATCCCTAAAAGTGGCCTGATTTTGCACAACCACAATGTTTCTAGGTGTTTAACTCTGCCACATAATTTGTTTGTTTGTTTGTTTTGTTTTAACAGTACCAGATAATTTCCAGAATGTTCACACAGTTATCTAGGAAGTAGAATGACAGCAAAAAAATAATTGGTCCCCTTATCTGATATTATGATCTAGAATGAGTGAAAACACTATAACAAACACCAAATCCCAGTTAATAGCAGTGTCTTCTGTGGGCTTACCTATAACTTAACGTTCATCTAAATTTGATACATGAAATTTGGCAGTCTGAAGAAGCTTTCAAAAACAGTCATGTACAATGAACTAGGCGTCTTCTTGTAGACTTTACCAGAACTAACAGGGAGTAGTTGATAGAAGACGAAGAGAAAGTGAATGAGAAATAATAAGAGCAAGAAGACCAAAAAGTAGATGCACAGAGAAGAAGAGGAGCAGCAGGAAGAACATGCTGCAAACATGAAGCTTAAATGAACACATTATCCCCCCCTGCCTTTTCCGATGTTCTTTTCAGGGTAGATTTGAAAGAATAAGTAGATTTATGGCAGACATGTAGAAATATCTGGAAAATTGTGAGTTAGAATACACAGACAGCAAGAGTTAATCTTTTTTTGATTTGTTTCATTCCTGATTGTAAACATCCTTAGACTCAGCGAGAAGGGAAACAAGTGCATCCTTTACAAATTGAGGTCAGTTCATTCATGTTTTCTGTGTTTCATTTCTCTCTTTTTGACTGAACATTTCAAGTGTACCAACATTGTTGGTTTTGTCTGTCTTCATCATCAAATTGCCGAAACAGTTAGTTAATTATTTGCAATTCCCACCGCACAGCAGCCTGGTCACCTCATAGATACTCTGTTTCTGTGCCAGTGAAAACCACAGCAGATTGACTACCACTGTCCTTTGTGAGAAAAGTGACACAGACAGCAGTCTTAGCAATGCCAGGTGCATACACACACACATTAAATGCATAAGACAGCCATAAGAAGTGCCAACACAAATAGTCCACCACAAGAATTGCAGATTGCCCTTAATAGAATCAGTCGTTACAAGAAATTAGTAGTTGCACAAGCAGTATCACATAAGGCATCTATTTTACAGATCTGGCTTACTTCTTCTTCTTCCTAACGCCCCTGCCGTGTTATGTTGGTAGTCATATTTATCCACTAGCTTTTGTCTTGTGTACATTTAATCATCTCTGACACAGATGAACCTCCGTGCCATGATATCACACTGTCCACCATCTTTCCTCTTGGTCTCCCTCTGCCTCCCCTTCCCGCCAACTTTCCTACTGTCACGATGTACTCCAGTTTTCTTCTTCTCATCACATGACCAAAGAATGTAGATTGTCTCTTTCTGATGTGGCCAATGTGCAGAATTTTGATTCCTTGCCTCTCGGGCAGTTGCACTCTGACTTCAAAGGCAGTGCCAGTCCTATCCACATTGGCCGGGCCTAGGGTTGGGAACATGTTCCTAGGATGACAGTGGAGAGTTGTAGATAGTTATTGACTAGTATGAGCCCTTCTGGAGTTGCTGCAGCACCACCATGAGTGGCTCGGCACCTCTACATCCTATGCTGAAGGACAAGATCCAGGGCATTAGAAACACCATGTTTGAGAAACAACCATGTCAAAAAAACATGCAAAGAAGTTAGGACTTCTTCCTCCTCTCTTCCTTCTTCTACTGCTTCTGCTTCTGCAGCATTTGCTCTTTAAAAAAAAAGGTGTATGGTACACTGTGTTGTGGTTTACACCTAGGCTGTGATATCCCTGCCTTTCAGCCTAACATATCGATTTCAGCAGACTCCTTAGTTGCCTTTCATGACATGCTTATGTGGGGGGAGGGGGGGGGGGGCAGTGTGTGTGTGTGTGGTCCCCCCCCCCCCCCCCCCTTCCCAATGGAACCTTATCATATTTTAGTTCTTCATAGTTTAACTCTTTGTTATTTTGTTTTACTGTTTGTCTTATTTATTATTATGTTGTATGGGTACTGTTTGCCTCATTGTTATTTTTTTATGGTTACTGTTTGTGTTTTTTTTTAATAACCACAGGATTTTAAAGAAACCTACCTGCTGTTCCTGCAGCGGGAGAATTTCCCAGAATTCATGCAGCTGGTCAACACAAACATTAAACGACGGAAGAAATAAAACTGAAGCAGCAGACTTTGATATTGTCCACACAAGAGCTGATGGGAGAGACTGTCCTAACATTGAATGCTGAAGAAGACTAAGAGTGGGGGGGGGGGGGGGGGGTGTTAACTCTGTGACCCTAAGAAGTCTAAATAAAACTAGTTATTTCCAGTTATGACACAGTTCCTGTGAATGTAGTGACCTGTTCTTGAAATGCATAGTTGAATGCCATTGGTTGTATTTGCTTCTGTGCAGCGTTTGTGAGGCCTGGATATGAATATATTATTTTCTAAAATTAGCATGGGGGGGGGGGGGGGGGGGGGGGGGGGGGGGGGGAGGGGGGGGGCCTTGTAAACTAACTAGCCATTTTTAAAGTCATTCTTATGTCACAGTTTCCTGTAGTCGATAATAGAGGTCGTAACCTGATATATAAATATATATATATATACACGGGGCATTCGTATATATATATATATATATATATATATATATATATATATATATATATATATATATATATATATATATATATATATATATATATATATATATATATATATATATATATATATATATATATATACGAATGCCCCGGGAAGGTATTCAGTTTAATGCTCCAGGATGTTCTTGTTTATTGATTACTCATTTTTTATATCTGTATATATTTCCAATAAATACAGAATGTATACAAATAAGAGAAGTATATAGATCCCTTTGCAGGCCAGTGACGGATCAGCAACAGGCCCTTGATGGGTGATGTGGTCAGCATTTTGCCGGCCACAAAAGTAAATGAGTACTTTAAACAAAACGTATTGTAAAATGTTGGGGGGGGGGGGGGGGGGGGGGGCGCAGTTTTTTGGAAATTCTCACAGGTTCTTGGCCCATTTTTAGGGTTCCCGGGGCAGAAAAGTTGAAGAAATCACAAATATTACAAATAAAGCAACAAAACAAAAACAGGTAAGTAACAGTGTTTAAAAACCATGGGCAAGAATGGATTCTCACTGGGGAATAGTTGATGTAAACAGCAAAGCAGTCTTCTTCACTGTCTCTTCTACTGCTTTGGGTATTGAGGAAGATATAAGTTTCTGCTTCCTCATCTTCTCGTCACCTCAGCCACGGACACATTGTACTGTTGTTTTCATTGTGGTGACAATGAAATCAGTTGCTGGCTTGCTAGGCCTGTCACAGCATCAGGGTGACCAAACATGGCCTTTATAGCTGCCGTGTTGGTCCTGTGGCACAAAGCCACCTCAGTGGGCCCTGTCCTATATCATTTTATTACTGTGTCACATTTACCACCTCTCAGATGAGGATGTGTGTTTTGGCTTTGAGAGGCAACACAGCAGTAAAAGGTAACATTTTCACAACAGGGACACAAACAGTATTTTGTTTCCCCATATAGGTTTTGGGGCCCTATTGTGGAGAAAATAAGATTAGACCCGCTGCCTGCCAAAAGCCTGTCGTAAGAGTCGACTAAATGGGAGCTTCCTTCAAAGTTGGCGTTCATCTGCCTGAGTGGCTAGGAACTAACAGTCTGCATGCAAATGAGTTAGACTGTGAAACAGATGTATACGCAGGACAGTTTCTGGAACAGGACTAGAGTCCAGAAGTGGTTGAACAACCAGAACTTTTCACCTGAGTTTAAAGGTGGTGAACATGAAGAAGAAGTATATTGCACAGTGTATTCCTAGCAAATTTTGCTCTTGTCTTGTCAGGGGCATTACTACAGAGTGTACAAATAGGGTAAAGCACAAAATATGAAACAAAATGTTATAAGATTATCTTTGAACAAAGAAGACACAAACAACACATTTACTGTTTATTGCTGGTAATATTTTGCTGTATTGCATCATTCATTGACTAAAGACGGACATCTAATGACGGCAGGAACTGACTGTAGATATCCACAGATTAGAAGCCAGCACAAAACAAGCCCTCAGATACATCAAAATAGACACTCTCTGTTCACATGATTAAAAATGCAGTGAATGAGAAGAAATTGGAAAGAGTTAAATTATACGAATGAAGAGACATGAAGATAAAAACTGAAAAACTTTTTTTTAAAGAATATGAACACCAGAACTGAAGATGTGTGCAGCTATGATGACATAAGCGGGCCTTATTTAGGCATGTGCAACATGTGCAGCTGCACAGGGCAGCAACATTTTGAGAGCGGCAAAGTACAACAAGTAGTAAACAAAGAGATTAAGTTAGATGTTTCTGTGATATAATTTGTTTATTTTATTTTGACTGTTAAACTGTAGTTATTTTATGTGTGTTTACCATACATATTCATAAATGTTTAACTTGCACATTTATTGATCTGTTGTGTATTTAGTAAGGTTAAAATAGTTCAGTACTGATTAACATTTGAGTAAATAATCCCGCAACCTAATGTTTGGTAGTCTGTAATTGGATAGCAAACCTGATGGTTAGCAGAAGGAGGTGGGGGCGTACAATAAATGACTGCACATTCATCCTAAATAGGGGCCTGAATAAAAGAGAGACATGCTCAGTTATTAGGACATGACGACAAAATTGAAGACAACAAATAAATAAACGTTACAGATGTGAAGACATTAGATGCTTTGTTCGCTTTATTAGTAGAGTTACAAGTTTGTATGGGTGGAGTATGTTATGTTTAATATCTGTATGTTTATGGGGTATATGTACTTGTCTGGGTGGTGAAGGGTTTGTGTACAGGTGCGAAAAGGACATAATTACATACATATATATGTTTCTGACTTTGTCTGTTTATGTTGTTTGTTTTAAAAATTTGAAATGATTATGAAAATATAGGTATAAATAAACACCAATTGATATCGTGTTTTGCTTCAGAAACAGTGTTATGTTACCTGGTCTTTTGTTAGTTTTCACGGGGCACAAAAGAGGAACAGACCTGGAAAAAGATGAAGATTGCTATTGACAGCATCATCAGGAAGTAAAGAAGAAGAAACACAAGTTTCAGGTAATTTCTCACTGTAAAATGCCCCAAACATCTTAACGTTCTTTATCTAACTTCGCTAATGAGATTACAGTTAACTTTTTCTAATCATATTTTTTTTTAAAATATATTTCTAATCAGATTGTGGTTTTTCTCTAATTACAGTGGTTTTTTTAAAATGTAATTCTCTAATCAGATTGTGGTTTTCTCTAATGACAGTTTTTTTTTTTAAATTCTGTTATCAGTTTTTTTTTTCTCTAATCAGATTGTGGTTTTCTCTGATAACAGTGGTTTTTTTATATTTCTCAATTCAAATTGTGGTTTTTCTTTAATTAAGTTTTTTTTAAAAATTAATTCTCTTATCAGATTCTGGTTTTATTTTTTTAACCAGATTACAGTTTTACTTTTCAGATCACAAGTTTTTTTTTTATATTTCTGGAGAACTGCTTCATTTACTTTTGATGTCCGCATCTTATTCATTGCATTTTCTTCACTAATCACATTTCTGTTGCCGTCAGGTGTTTCAGCTTGTCTTGTTTATTGTCCATGACTCGCATGCATACAACGGCTAATATCTCAGTCAAGAAACAGAACCCTGATAATATAGAGACTAGAAGTTAGCCTGTCGATCCAAAGGTGTTGAGTTTAAATCTGCAGTGGGCAGATATTTCTGTGACCTTAAATGGGGGAAGGGGAAACATCCTAGAAAGTATAAGCATCTGTCCTGATGTTGGCCCACAACTTTAGGGGCTGCATCGTTCGGGGCACTGGTGCAGTTTTTTCCCTTGAAGATTGTTAAGTAGACTTGTGAGACTTTCTGCAAAGGCAGGTGGGTCAGTAGAGAGAGGCATAGCTTCCCCCCCCCCCCACCCCCCCTGTTACCTTAGTAAAGAATCAGGGGAAAATGAAATGTCAGTATCTTCTTTGGTGTGCATTTTGTAATACATTGCATAAGTTGAACTTCACATCTTTATCAGTCAGGTGCAGTCTCCCCAGTGAAGGTTGTCTGTAATGGATCTCCAATGCGCTCTGTCTTTTGTCTTGGTTGTACACTCTCTCAGACTGCTGCCCTTCCAATTCTTGATGATGTCCATCTCTTGCTCCCTTACCTTCAACCTTTCCCTTCAGTATGGTTTTAAACAGACTTATATCTTTTAATGTGGCCAAAGTGTTTCAGTTGTCTTTATTTTATTTCTTTCAGTTATTGTATTTTATTTCTTCAAGGCTGTTATTAATGCTATTGTTCCATATTTTGCATTATCTTTCCTTTGTTGATTATATTTCTTCAGCATGACTGTTTGTGTCAGTTGGTGCCAGGGCATTCAGGTGGCCAAGCTATGTTATCTGTTGCTCTTTAATGAATAGACACCTAGTCTTCTTCTTTTCTTCTACCTTACTAGCCTCCAATGGAGTATAGGCTCTCAGCCAACTCACGCCAAGTTCTGTCCTTCGCTGTCTCATGCAGCTCACCCTTTGTCCTCCCCATTATTTCAACTTTACTCTTTAGCTGCCTTCTGCATGTATTTTTTGGTTCCCCCTTTATTTCTAAGCCCCTGTGGGTTCCAGTGCAAAGAGACCTAGTCAGATAAGATAAAACATGAACAATAAAGTCGACTTTTCATCTGCATTATCCTTTGCCTGGTAAAACTCAGAAGTTCGTCGGGCATGTAAGACCTGTGCAGGAACCATACATCTGTGGTGTGACATATTCATTTAGAATGTCACCATGTTGTGACTGAGCAAGAACAAACTGGTTAAGATGAGGTCTGGGTTGTTAGTGTTTGCTCTATGTTTCAGACAGTTTTTGTTTTGTTGAAAAAAAAAAAAAACAACCAGTCTGTTCTCGTGGTTTTCCGGCGCTGGTATGAAAGTTGCACTGAGGAAAAGATAAGGACTGACCATGCAGTTTTCATAACTGTGTAGTAGGGAGTGACGAAGGGATCTGATCGATATTTGAAGCTCAGAGGAAAAGCATGACTGATGTATAATCAGAGTGCTTCTGGTATCATTGTTATTGGAACTCAGCGCTGGCTGCTGAAGATGGGGATGGAGCGCTTATGGGAATGCCCTGAGGGCTGTGATGTCGGTTCTTAGTCAACTCAGCTCAACTCTAAATAAGCGGAGGGGGCTTAGTGGCAATGTTTGGGGCTGTAGGTTAATTCATCACCTCCAGGGATCCCAGTATGAACTTACTATTCAACAGGGCTGACATGGGGTGATATGTACGTGTAGTATTTTAGTCCTCCATGTGTTAAAAACCTGCGGATCCGATGGTGAAGCCCCTAGACCAGATTTACAAACACGAAATGGGAAAGAGAACAGTGGCAGAGCAAGTAAATGTAGCTGAGACGACGGCCTTGAGATATAGGCGATTTTAAGATCAGAAATGGACATATGCGGATTGCAGTCCTGTAGTGAACAAACTGCAAAGCAAAAAGTGTTGATTGGCAAATTAAAAAAAAATATTTGAAATAATGTGAAAATGAGGAGAAAAAAAACGTAAATACATAACAAGAAGAAGTCTATGCCCCCGCCCACCTCTTCCACCCCCTCCCTTTCCCAGCAAATTTTCTGCTCAAGGGGCGTGGTTCTGAGCGACCCCCCCCCCCTTTTTTTTCACACCCAAAAAAAAAAAAAAACACGAACAGAATTGGAGGACGAGAGCTCCGAATGCCCGAACCTCCAGGTTCTGGTGCCTGTGTAGAGACGGCAGTTGTCAACAAACGCCAAAGTAGTGCTATTTAGCTGAGCTTATTCGGTGGCCAAAATTTGAAAATGGGGATCGTTATGAGCCAGAGGGCTCAACGCCCAGTACAGACAAATCATTAATATAAATAATGAAACTGAGATAGGCGTATCAGCTATGTGCACCTGTGGAAAGGTGCCCCAGACAGCAGAGCATGTACTCCAGGACTGCACCGAATTTGACACATTTAGGCACACCTTTTGGCCAGAAAGAACAACAGTGAAACGTAAACTCTATGGACCACTGTTTGAACTTACAGGTTAGTGCGTATCCTTTACAGAACTAACTCCAACCCCTGGCTGTTGTGTGGTTTTTATTTGCAAATTTACGTCCAGTAGTTTGCCATTGCTTCTGGACGGTCGGCTTTCTTGATACCACTGTCGAAACCAACGCAAGGTGCATGGCCCGCAGCTGGGATCGAACCCGGCATTACGAAGCGTTCGATTCGACTTGACCACAGAGCCGACAAATGATCTTACAACGACAGTGACATTTATACAGGCGAACGAAAGAAGAAGATAAAACTGACAGTGATCCGAGGGCCATTTGCTAGGCCTTCGCGGGCAAGATTTAGTTTGCGGGCTGCCAGTTTAATGGCATTGGAGAGGAAATAAAGCTGATTTGGATATGGGTGTACATCAAACTAGTCAATTACCAAATGGCGTCATTCCAATAAAATATCAGGGAAGCGACAGAAAATACACAAGTTCCGGTGACGTCATAGAGAAGCTCGGCAAGATGGTGGCAGCACATTTTTAACACAGACTAAACCAAAGCCATTCTGCTTTATGGAGACAGACACATTTCAGATCCGCGGGTGCTCAGTCTTCTGCAGCCACGGTATAAATTTATCATATGTATGTTCTTATGGCACGAGGTGTATTTGTTTGAAAGATCACCACACGAATTGGATACATAATTCTGATTTCTACTCGATGCATCAGAAATAGTACTGCGTAGCAGCAGAGGAGGAAGTGAGGTTATGAGGGTACAGTACAGCAGATACTCGATGGAACACCAGGTAATATGTAAGCTTGCATAGATAGTACCCACAAGATATAGTTGCCCTGGTTGAAGTCAAGATAGAGCAGAGACCTCATTCCTGACACTAACAGTCGTTAAGGGATCGTCTCTCTCACATCACAGACCTTGGGAGGATTCTATCTTTTGGCGCAGGTGGTTTAATACCTCGAGAGATCCTCGCCGAGTGGTTACAACGTCGGGCTCTAGTGGGAAAGACCCGGTAAGGTGATGGAGTTTTTCTGTCGGGAGGCACAAGTAAACATTCTCACTTATACAGTCCGTGGCGATAGCACTTTGCCTTGGGGCTCTAAATCCTCAAGATCACGACACACTGCCTACCTCGCCCTAAAAAGTGTTACATACAGACAGTTTGTGACATCAGTGCCTGATGAACAAATAAGACACATGTTTAGACAAAAGCTTGATTGTCGTTTATAGACAAAGAGGTAGCGATCACTGGGCACAGCGTGAGGAGAAACGAACAAAGAAAAACGAAAAAGCACTGCAACGAGAAAAAGATGGGAAAAAAAAAACTGCAAGGGAAACCATGAAATGAGTGTTGTTGGTAGAGGCCGGTGGCGCTGGACCGGATAAGGTCCATTCTAGCGAAATGATTATACAGGATATAAGGGAATAAAGGCCGAGACTGCTAACTCTTTGTGACACGACAGTACAACAAGATGATAGTGATTTCCACGTCTGTGCCGATTAAAAAAAAAAAAAAAACTGCCAAATACTGCATTTTTATATGCGGGGGGGAGGGGTGGGGAGCCTTTGAGCCCATGCAGGTGAGAAATGGTTGCAATTTCAATGGTTTGAAAAGAGATATGTCCGTATTCCATAGTTGTGCGCCTACGCTGTCTGGAGGTGACAGGTTCGATTCCCGGCACAGTAACTAAAGCTTTTGATTTTTATGTTGACTAGTATGTTCTTCTACCTTTTAACTTCTTTCTATGAGTGCCAATCAATACATTTTATGTTACTTTATTAATAGATCGGATTTTATTTTGCCCGCAACAGAAAAATTCCCCAGCCTTACCCAGGTTCAAACCCAGGTCACACGCGTGAAAGCACAGCATTCTAACCGTTCGGCCAGCCGCTCCTCTCCACGCCTGTGTTGTCTTTAAATAACGGTGTTCGCTGTCGTCAGGCGAGCTACCACATCAATTTATCCATCCATGCATTCACCCATCCTTCCATCCATTTATGAGGAGAAAACACAAACTCAACCACATTCAATTGGGGGTTGGGTGGGCCCTGCTTCCTAAAAATGCAACTTCCTACAATTGGGCATCTAGGGGTGGGGACGTGTGAAAAAAAGGGGCGGGGGGGGGGTGTGCCCCAAAGGTGTCTAACCTCTCATGATCTGGCACCTTCGACCGTCGTGTTGATCGACCCTAGTCTTGTTGGCTTGACGCCTTGCCTTCAGGTACTTTTCTAAGTGCTGAGGTGTTTGTGTGGCCAACGTATTTCGTTTCCAAGACACGATGCTGTTATAAGCCAGTTTGCTTCAATGTCCTTCTTTGTCTTCTACTTCAGTGATCAACGTTTGCTATGCATCTATTCCAGCATAGGTCACAAACAGGATGGTGCACTTGAGGTCTTCGCCAGTGCCCTACAGTTTGTTTGTGCATTAGGCTGGCAAAGTCTGGACAATTTTCAAACCGTGCTCTGGAATCTGCTGTGGTGCACCACAACCACACGTGATGGAGCGGCGAGTTCCATTCTACATAGACGTGCTCTGAGTTTGCTGCGTCCCATCCTAGTCTCACTGACGGTGTTAGTCTGTGCGTTTCTGTCTAGGCTATATTTAATTTCCTCTGGTCTGTAATTTTTTTTTGAAATCCCCACTTTCTTCTCCTTCTTTTTCTTTTTTTTTTTTTTGTTTTGTTTTGTTCACCGGCTGTAAGCTCCGGCGGAAAGTCCTGGTTGTTCGTCCATTTGGACATCGGCATTGTCCCAGGGCCTGAGTGTACATCCATTTCACTGTCTTATCTGTGTGTAGTTTATTGTTCCTTGCCGCTCGAGCAGATGCACTTTGACTTCAAAGGAAATCCCCAGTTAGTGGGTTCATTCTTGTTTTCCCCACAATGGGATCCCGGAACACACACGGGGAGATCCCCACTTAAATATACACATGTGTTGAATTGTGAATTAAAAAAAAAAAAACTTTCTCTAAATCAGAATGCTCTAAGAATGTGTCTGTATCATTAAAGCTTAACAAATCCAGATATTCTTGTATGCATTCAGAATGGTCCAGAAATCAATTTTTTTGGGGGGTATTTTTCATCGTAACGGTTGTAAGTCCTCTTCTTTCCTTTAATTTTTTTTTTAAAACTTTAATGCTGTTTCACTTATGCATTGCTATGGTCACTATTTAGGGGACATTTTTTGACGCTTAATAAATGTTAATTTTAGGGCCCGAGTATTATCCGCATTGTAAATGTTTTCAAAAAGATGAAAACGACAGTTCTTTGAAGAGTTATGTAACAGTCAGTACACATTTCTGCAAGTAAATAATGGACAGTCAGAAGCTTTGTGGGAAGTTATGTGAAATCTGATGTAATGTGAATTGTTTGCCCGTCAGCTCTCCCGCTTCGTGCACTTTATACACCCACATCACCCACATCCTGTGTCCATTTTTTTGGGATTGTCGTTCTCTCCTCTTTGCCGACATATCAACCTTCGCTACTGTAGTTTGAAAACCGCAGTGGCACTTGATATGGCCAAAACTTTCAGTTTCCGAGACACGATTTCACGAAAATACCACATACATAACCACTCCACCCCCTCTTCCCCCCCCCCTTTTCCTTTTCCACGACGGTTCTTTTAAAGCCACAGTAGCACTTGATTCATATAAATCGTTTCAGTATTTAAGACAAGACTACCACATTTATCCCCTCCCCTGGGTCCACACACAGTCGCACACCACCCCCCCCCACCCCGGCCCACACACAGTCGCACACCATCCCCACCCTCCGGGCCCACACACAGTAGCACACCAACCCCACCCCACCCCCTGGGCTCACACACAGTCGCACACCACCCCCACCCACCCCCCGTGCCCACACACAGTCGCACACCACCCCCTCTCCCCCCGGGCCCACACACAGTCGCACACCACCCTTCACCCCCCGGGCGCACACACAGTCGCACATCACCCCCCACCCCCGGGCCCACACGCAGTCGCACACCACCCCCTCCCTCACCCACAGGGCCCACACACAGTCGCACACCACACCCCCCCCCGCCCCCACCCCCGGGCCTACACACAGTTGCACACACCCCCTTCCCCAACCCCCTCGCCCCGCCTCCCCCTCCCAAAAAAAATATCATGTAATCAAAAGAAACAAGTACTCAAAGATGTGATGGTGCAGTCACCAGACCAGATTACAACAAACTCGACATGGGGAAGCGAACAATAGCAGAGCAAGTGTGGCAGAGATGACGATCTTAAACTAGACGGTACTGTTTAACATCGGAAGTGGATAATGCACACACTTTGTGCACGTAATGG
The DNA here is from genome assembly GCA_905116865.2 of Candidula unifasciata. NCBI lineage: Eukaryota > Metazoa > Mollusca > Gastropoda > Stylommatophora > Geomitridae > Candidula > Candidula unifasciata. Next base: position 2,861,660 of record CAJHNH020004890.1, read on the forward strand.
CAAGAAGAAAACTGAAGAAGAAGAGAGGACGGCTGCAAAGTAAGTTCAAGATTCTTTCCAGGCAGCATTTATTGGCCATAGTTGGAGCTTGGTGAGGTGAGACGGCACTTGTGGTGCGTGTAAGGTAGGTAAATGTGTTTGTGAGTGTTTGCAATTCCCCGGTCTAATCTTAAAATACCTTTTTTAAAATGTATTCTGTTACACAACAGGTCCACGGAGATGGTAACAAAAAAATTATTTAAAAAATGTTTACCAAAGGCTGAATTTAAGGAAAAAAAAGTCACACCTCTGAAGGATGGAAACACTGCTGATACAGATGGTTTACCAGCAGAAGCTGTTAAATCATCCATAAACAAAGTATTTTGTAGGGTCTCGGTGTGTAGTCAGACTGCCACAGAAAAGGCATTTTCACGAGTACTGCTAGTTTTGTTAACGTAAAATGCTCTATCTTTTCTTTAAAACTGCAACTGATTATCACTATATCTTACCTGAATATGCGCGCGTGTATGTGTGCACGCGCGCATGTGTGTGTTGTTTTTTAAATTTGTTTTTAAATATTCTTTTGCTATTTCTACGCTTTCTTTCATAAGTCTGTGTACATTAAAAAAAAAAAAAACCGGTTATCACTTTATTTTAACATTGCATTACACCTAGTTTTTTCCTTTCTCTTACTTTCTTCTCCGTTGTACCACTCCTTTCCTGCTTCTTGCTCTTATTTTATGTCTTCTGTCTCTTCTATCTCCTTTCCCTCTTTATCTTTACAGCGGTCTGTCTATTCCTGTAAAGTCCGTCCGTTTCTCTTATAATTTATTCATAATTGCCTCGCTTCTGTTTGTTTAAGGTTCTGGTCGTGTGTACCTCGTCTGGCAATCCCGCGATTGCCCAAGGCAAGCCTGTTGGTCGTTGGCTTTTCATTGTATCACTGCTGCCTTCCACTGGCTTGCGAATCAGCTGTACAGACAGGTCGTAAGTGTAACAGGCTCACAGAACGTGTTGAGAAAGGTAGAGACTGGCATGCTCCGTGCAGAGTGGCAAGCATCGCTTTAGGGGTCTCGGGTAGTTAGCGTTCTCTTGATATTTTATCCATGTGATGCTGGTGTTGTGAGAAATGAGCAGGCAGATATACTGGCTGGTTCTGCACCACTTGGTGGTGAATTGATGTGTAACCAGCTAGACGTTGTGAGGGACCTTTGGGAGCGAGTGAACAGTGCGGAGATACAAATAGATCATTACGATCTGATGAGAATGGCGCTGCAAGGAGTTACCAGGAGATCTGGCCGACGCTCAACACTTATGGGAAAGGCGAGACGGATATAAAATCAGACAGTTACTGGTGCCATCCGAATTTGAGCTTTTCGCTTGCTGCTGAAGATGAAGACAGCGCGATTGTGGGAGTGTCCCGAGTGTTATGATGTCGATTCTCAATTCAACAATCAAGATTCATCGTGGGGGAGATTGCAGTATGTGTTTTCGTTAGCTACAAATCTTTTACAGAACTTCGCATCACCCCCCCCCCCCACCCCCCCCCTTTCCACGCCGCCTCCCCCACCAAATATTTGTTGGTTGTTAATGGTTTCACTAGTCAAGTTTACTATTGTCGGCGCCTGTTTCGAAGGCGTTATATAATTTTGTGGTGCCCAGTTTAATTCCAGCTGCTGGCGATTTGGCAGCAGACTGCGTTGCATTGTTTTCGAAGTCATGTCAGAGCCGACGGTTTAATGTGCAGTAAGTAAAATTTCCTGTCAAAATCACAAGTTGCAATGTTTTGTAATAAAAACGCAACTAACTTTTTCCATTTTGCCATTTGTAGTGGTTTAGTAAACATATGCCATTGTTGCGATAAACGCAGTGTCTTATTGCCTTCAGCTAAACTAAGCCAATTATGTCGGGTTTATGAAACTGTGTTCATAACCCCCGCCTCTCTCTCTCCCTCTTCCCCTACCCTCCCTACCCCACGACGCTGATAACACTATACACACTGTTCGTGTGCTTTGTTTAGATCCCCCCCTCTCTCTCTCTCTCTCTCTCTCTCTCTCTCTCTCTCTCTCTCTCTCTCTCTCTCTCTCTCTCTCTCGTTTTACCCCACCAGGACATCACAAAATCGATAAACACCCGGTGACACAAAGTGCCACCATAAGGATAAAAATCCCCTGTGGAGACGTCCCAGAAATCCCTTTTAGCCGTTTGGCCATGTATATGGCCCGGCTATATTCAGGTGTCGGCTTTGTGGCTAAGTCGATGCCAACGCTTCGTAATGCCCGGATGCCGGGTTCGATCCCAGCTGCGGGCCATGCGCCTCGCGTTGGTTTCGAAAGTGGTATCAATAAAGCCGACCGTCCAGCGGCAATGGCAAACTACTGGACGTAAATTTGCCTAGAAAAACCACACAACAACCAGGGGCTGTTGGGGTTGGTTCTGCAACGTCCTGTAAAGGATACGCAACTAACTTATATTCAGGGCCCCCGGCGAATGTAATTCTTCAAATAACGAAAAAAATTCTTACATACGGACGACTTTATGAAGAATTTTGATAGGATCCAACTGACTGACTGACTGACTTTCTACCCCACCAGGACATCACACAAGCGATAAACACCCGATGACACAAAGTGCCACCATGTGGATGAGGATCACCGTGGAGAGGTCCCAGAAACCGCGTTCAGACAATTGGCCATATTTATGGCCTGCCTATATTGCGGCCCCTGGCAAAAGCCAGGGTGGGGCTTCAAATAACAAAAAAATTACTTCCTGAAAAGGACGTAATTAGTATAATGTAGTAGCAGTTTGATGGGATCCTATTTGTCAGTCTCTGAGTACTTACACATCTATAACCAATAATTGTTGTTCTATTTGTTGCTTGTACTTTCAGAAACATCATAAATATCTTTGCACTTAGAGAAAACCAAGGAAATTCTGCTAATTGTGTGTGTTCCCACAAAAGGGCGGCTAGAGCGCTCCGTTGTGGTTTACGGCTAGACTGCGATATCTGCGTCTTCCAGCCTGACACATGAGATTGAGGAAAATCCTTCAAAAATCCCCCATTTCGACATGCTTTCTAAGGAGCAGCGGGTCAATTGTTCGCTCATTGACAGTACTTTAGACTAGCTGACGAAAGACATGCTAGCCAACGCCACACGGTATGGATTATGAGATTGACAGTATTTGAGACTAGCCAACGAATGCTGGAAATATCTCTACTGCATTTAGAGAACATGTCTGTAACACCGAGCTATTCAACTGGCTGCCCGCGGGCCAAATGTGGCCCGCCAAGACCTAGCAAGTGGCACGCGGATCACTGCCAGTTATGTTGATTTTTGGTTATCTGTCTGTGCTGGGGCTCAGTCCTCTGGCTCGTGACGATCTCGCTTTTCAAAATTGTGGCCCTCGAGTAAACATAGTTGAATAGCCCTGCTGTAGCACATATTCAGTATTTTGGGATGCCTTCCGGTCAAAATGGACGTTCGGAAGCGGCACTGTTCGAAAGAGAGGCAAATTTTTTGCTTCTGCCGGACGGTGGTAGATGCATTTTTGCACCATTTGTAGACTGGACATAGTTTCGTCGCCCAGCTTCTGAGTTGAATGCATGGCGTGACCATGTGAGCTGCGGATTGCATTTGGAATGTTTTTTTCGACTGGGACCAACGTGCTTGTGTGAAATGTAGATTCAGAAAATGGCGCGATGCCTGTCGTGCAGTGTTGTGGTGCCCGTATGTGATTAAAATTGATCGCGTGGGCAACTGCTGATCTGTTGGCGACTTCTGCTACCATCAATGATGAACTGCAATTCCAATACTGTGATAAACATTCTGTGTGTTTTTCGTTGGCACAGGAGCGGAGCAAAGATGGCGCGACCCGTTTGCTATGAAGCTGAAACTAAGGCTACCAGACTGCCAGACTTTGGGATGGCTGCCCACGTGAGCAAAGTTCTGAGTCACCAGTCTAGAATTTCCAGTACATATGGCTGCCGCGTCTGTTGTGTCTAGTTACACAGCCTAAATACAGTGGTCCGTGTTTTCGTGTTAGGAGGTTGACTGGATTTTCGGATTTGTATTCGGGATGGGAATGAGATACGAAACTACTCTTCTTTTTTTCACAAGAAGACTAAAGGAAGTAATATGTAGTAGTAAAGATATTAAATAGTGTGAATATGTGGCACATTATCAGCAAGAGAACAGCTATCTTTCTCGTGGCATCATAAAAAAGTGGATCGCGAAAAGTAGAAAACAAAACTAAAGAAGAATACAAGCTATTCGCCTATGACATGTTATAGTTCAAAGTTCATCGAATACAGTCGCTTCAGAAAAAAAAAAATGTAAGCACATTTTTCTTTCAATGTCTGAACATGACAATCAATTGATCTCACAGATCCAGTGCATTGTGAATCCAAATACTTATTTGGCTGAACAGTCCCTCTTATTGGTTTGGGTAGAACTGTATTAAAATCATGATTAACTGGAAAAGAAAGGTCAATCAGAATGGTGGCAGACACGGAACAATACAACCAACCTGGGCATGAAAATGCATGAAGACTTGAGATGGGCTCTCTGTGTTGACTAGGATATGCTACATGATGATGGTAGTCATGATTGTCGTAGCTGGCTTAGAGTTCGACGAATCTCTGGTTGGTTCTGCATCACTTGACCAGCTAGATGTTATCAAGGTCCTTTGAGAGCAAGTGACAGTGCCGAGGCACAAATACACCATCACTGTCTGAAAAGTAATGAGACAACGGTAAATGACTATGAGAACTGGCTGACACTCAGTGTTCACGTGAAAGACAAAATGGATGCACGTATAGACTGCTACTGGTACCATCAGAATCGGAACTCTGTGCTAGATGCTAAAGATGCGGATAGAGTGCTAATAAAAATGTCATGATTGCTATAATGTCGGTTTCTAACTCATTTCAATCAACACAACTGGAAAAATCCTGTAGATTTGACTTACAATATTTGAAGCATTTGATGCAGCATTTTGTCAGGAGGCAGCATTTGTCCGAGTTCTGTTGCCTTTACATTCGTCGCTGTATGCTGAAATAATGATGATTCTTTCGCATTATCTACAATCGAACGTTTCAATTGTACAGTTAGACTTTGTATGCCAACATTTTTGACACCTAAAACATTGTCATACATTTGGAATGCAATGTTTTTCGCCATTTTGTTTTGGGGCCACCATGGCGTTCGTTTGCACAGCTTCATCTATAACTACAATGTCTGTGAACACTATCATTTCTGACGACAGATGACCTTCTACCTGACGGGATGAGAGTCCTAGTCATTCCACTGGACAACCACCTTCCAGCTTGCTCATTCTACATTTTCTTCTTCTTCTTTTTTTTTTGTGTTTGTTGTTGGTTGTTTTTGTTTTGCTTTGTTTTATTGTAAATTTATTTGTTTGTTTATGTTTATAGATTTTACTTTCAATTCTTTTTCTCTCGTTAATTGTTTAAAATTATTATGTGTTTGTTTATGTATTTTATTCACAGTCCATTTCTTTCTTTTACATTTGATGTCCATCTTACTTTCCGTTGAAACTGGACTTGTCATAACTTTTCATATGTTTCAGTTTAAGTGTCGTGTTCTTACTTGTCTAGCCAAGTGAAACAGTCTGAAGGATAGTGTACTTTGTCTTGTTATATATTTTTTGGTGTCAGATGCTTCAATCTGAAGGTTGGTGTGCCTTGTCTTGTCCCGTCTGGTGATACAATCTGAAGTTTGGTGTGTCTTGTCTTGTCCCGTCTGGTGCTACAATCTGAAGGTTGGTGTGTCTTGTCTTGTCTCGTTAGGTGCTACAATCTGAAGGTTGGTGTGCCTTGTCTTGTCCCGTCTGGTGATACAATCTGAAGGTTGGTGTGCCTTGTCTTGTCCCGTCTGGTGCTACAATCTTTAGGTTGGTGTGTCTTGTCTTGTCCCGTCTGGTGCTACAATCTGAAGGTTAGTGTGTCTTGTCTCGTCAGGTGCTACAATCTGAAGGTTGGTGTGCCTTGTCTTGTCCCGTCTGGTGATACAATCTGAAGGTTGGTGTGCCTTGTCTTGTCCCGTCTGGTGCTACAATCTGAAGGTTGGTGTGCCTTGTTTTGTCCCGTCTGGTTCTACAATATGAAGGTTGGTGTGCCTTGTCTTGTCCCGTCTGGTGCTACAATCTGAAGGTTGGTGTGCCTTGTCTTGTCCCGTCTGGTGCTACAATCTGAAGGTTAGTGTGCCTTGTCTTGTCTCGTCTAGTGCTACAATTTGATGGTTGTTGTGCCTTGTCTTGTCTCGTCTAGTGCTACAAACTGAAGGTTGGTGTGCCTTGTCCTGTGTCGTCTGGTGCAAGAATCTGAGGGCTGGTGTGCCTTGTCTTGTCTAGTGCTACAATCTGAATGTTGGTTTGCCTTGTCTCGTCTCGTCTGGTTTTACAATGTAAAGGTTGGTGTGCCTTGTCTTGTCTCGTCAGGTGCTACAATCTCAAGGTTAGTGTTTCTTGTCTTGTCTTGTCAGGTGGTTCAGTCTGAAGGTTGCTGTGTCTCGTCTTGTCTTGGCAGGGGGTTCAGTCTGAAGGTTGCTGTGTCTCGTCTCGTCTTGTCTTGTCAGGTGGTTCAGTCTGAAAGATGTTGTGTCTCGTCTTGTCTTGTTAGGTGGTTCAGTCTGAAGGTTGTTGTGTCTCGCCTTGTCTTGTCTTGTCAGGTGGTTCAGTCTAAATGTTGTTGAGCCTCGTCTTGACTTGTCTTGTCTTGTCTTGTCAGGTGGTTCAGTCTGAAGGTTGCTGTGTCTCGTCTTGTCTTGTCAGGTGGTTCAGTCTGAAGGTTGTTGTGTCTCGTCTTGTCTTGTCTTGTCAGGTGGTTCAGTCTAAATGTTGTTGTGCCTCGTCCTGTCTTGTCTTGTCAGGTGGTTCAGTCTGAAGGTTGTTGTGTCTCGTCTTGACTTGTCTTGTCAGGTGGTTCAGTCTGAAGGTTGTTGTGTCTGGTCTTGTCTTGTCAGGTGGTTCAGTCTGAAGGTTGTTGTGTCTTGTCTCGTCTTGTCAGGTGGTTTAGTCTGAAAGTTGGGTTGTTGTATCTCGTCTCATCTTGTCTTCTTAGGTGAAACAGTCTAAAGGTTCATGTGAGATGATACAGTCTGAAGGTAGGTGTGTCTAGTTTTGTCGTGTCAGATAATGCAGTCTGTATGCTCGTGTGTCTTGTCTTGTCATGTCAGGTGATACAGTCTAAAGGTTGTTTTATCTTGTCTTGTCAGGTGGTTCAGTCTGAAGCTGTCTGTGTGTCTCGTCTTGTCTTGTCTTGTCAGGTGGTTCAGTCTGAAGGTTGCTGTGTCTCGTCTTGTCTTGTCTTGTCAGGTGGTTCAGTCTGAAGGTTGTTGTGTCTCGTCTTGACTTGTCTTGTCAGGTGGTTCAGTCTGAAGGTTGCTGTGTCTCGTCTTGTCTTGTCAGGTGGTTCAGTCTGAAGGTTGTTGTGTCTCGTCTTGTCTTGTCTTGTCAGGTGGTCCAGTCTCAATGTTGTTCTGTCTCGTCTCGTCCTGTCTTTTCTTGTCAGGTGGTTCAGTCTGACGGTTGTTGTGCCTCGTCCTGTCTTGTCTTGTCAGGTGGTTTAGTCTGAAGGTTGCTGTGTCTCGTCTTGTCTTGTCTTGTCAGGTGGTTGAGTCTGAAGGTTGCTGTGTCTCGTCTTGTCTTGTCAGGTGGTTCAGTTTGAAGGTTGCTGTGTATCGTCTTGTCCAGTCTTGTCTTGTGGTTCAGTCTAAAGGTTGTGTCTCGTCTCGTCTTGTCTTGTCAGGTGGTTCAATCTGAAAGATGTTGTGTCTCGTCTTGTCTTGTCTTGTTAGGTGGTTCAGCCTGAAGGTTGTTGTGTCTCGTCTCGTCTTGTCAGGTGGTTTAGTCTGAAAGTTGGGTTGTTGTATCTCGTCTCGTCTTGTCTTCTTAGGTGAAACAGTCTAAAGGTTCTTATGTCTCGTCTTGTCAGGCGGTTTAGTCTGAAAGTTGGGTTGTTGTGTCTCGTCTTGTCTTGTCAGGTGGTTCAGTTTGAAGGTTGTTTTGTCTCGCCTTGTCATGTCTTGTCAAGTGGTTCAGTTGGAAGGTTGTTATGTCTCGTCTCGTCTTGTCTTCTTAGGTGAAACAGTCTAAACGTTCTTGTGTCTCGTCTTGTCAGGTGGTTTAGTCTAAAAGTTGGGTTGTTGTGTCTCGTCTCGTCTTTCTATGTCAGGTGATACATTATGAGGGTTGGTGTGTCTGGTCTTGTCATGTGAGATGATACAGTCTGAAGGTAGTTTTGTCGTGTCAGATAATGCAGTGTGTAGGCTCGTGTGTCTTGTCTTGTCATGTCAGGTGATACAGTCTGAAGGTTGTTGTGTCTTGTCTTGTCCCGTCTGGTGCTACAATCTGAAGGTTGGTGTGCCTTGTCTTGTCCCGTCTGGTTCTACAATATGAAGGTTAGTGTGCCTTGTCTTGTCCCGTCTGGTGCTACAATCTGAAGGTTGGTGTGCCTTGTCTTGTCCCGTCTGGTTCTACAATATGAAGGTTGGTGTGCCTTGTCTTGTCCCGTCTGGTGCTACAATCTGAAGGTTGGTGTGCCTTGTCTTGTCCCGTCTGGTGCTACAATCTGAAGGTTAGTGTGCCTTGTCTTGTCAGGTGATACAATCTGAAGGTTGGTGTGCATTGTCTTGTCATGTCTGGTGATACAATCTGAAGGTTGGTGTGCCTTGTCTTGTCCCGTCGGGTGCTACAATCTGAAGGTTAGTGTGCCTTGTCTTGTCTCGTCTAGTGCTACAATTTGATGGTTGTTGTGCCTTGTCTTGTCTCGTCTAGTGCTACAAACTGAAGGTTGGTGTGCCTTGTCCTGTGTCGTCTGGTGCAAGAATCTGAGGGCTGGTGTGCCTTGTCTTGTCTAGTGCTACAATCTGAATGTTGGTTTGCCTTGTCTCGTCTCGTCTGGTTTTACAATGTAAAGGTTGGTGTGCCTTGTCTTGTCTCGTCAGGTGCTACAATCTCAAGGTTAGTGTTTCTAGTCTTGTCTTGTCAGGTGGTTCAGTCTGAAGGTTGCTGTGTCTCGTCTTGTCTTGGCAGGGGGTTCAGTCTGAAGGTTGCTGTGTCTCGTCTCGTCTTGTCTTGTCAGGTGGTTCAGTCTGAAAGATGTTGTGTCTCGTCTTGTCTTGTTAGGTGGTTCAGTCTGAAGGTTGTTGTGTCTCGCCTTGTCTTGTCTTGTCAGGTGGTTCAGTCTAAATGTTGTTGAGCCTCGTCTTGACTTGTCTTGTCTTGTCTTGTCAGGTGGTTCAGTCTGAAGGTTGCTGTGTCTCGTCTTGTCTTGTCAGGTGGTTCAGTCTGAAGGTTGTTGTGTCTCGTCTTGTCTTGTCTTGTCAGGTGGTTCAGTCTAAATGTTGTTGTGCCTCGTCCTGTCTTGTCTTGTCAGGTGGTTCAGTCTGAAGGTTGTTGTGTCTCGTCTTGACTTGTCTTGTCTTGTCAGGTGGTTCAGTCTGAAGGTTGCTGTGTCTGGTCTTGTCTTGTCAGGTGGTTCAGTCTGAAGGTTGTTGTGTCTTGTCTCGTCTTGTCAGGTGGTTTAGTCTGAAAGTTGGGTTGTTGTATCTCGTCTCGTCTTGTCTTCTTAGGTGAAACAGTCTAAAGGTTCATGTGAGATGATACAGTCTGAAGGTAGGTGTGTCTAGTTTTGTCGTGTCGGATAATGCAGTCTGTATGCTCGTGTGTCTTGTCTTGTCATGTCAGGTGATACAGTCTAAAGGTTGTTTTATCTTGTCTTGTCAGGTGGTTCAGTCTGAAGCTGTCTGTGTGTCTCGTCTTGTCTTGTCTTGTCAGGTGGTTCAGTCTGAAGGTTGCTGTGTCTCGTCTTGTCTTGTCTTGTCAGGTGGTTCAGTCTGAAGGTTGTTGTGTCTCGTCTTGACTTGTCTTGTCAGGTGGTTCAGTCTGAAGGTTGCTGTGTCTCGTCTTGTCTTGTCAGGTGGTTCAGTCTGAAGGTTGTTGTGTCTCGTCTTGTCTTGTCTTGTCAGGTGGTCCAGTCTCAATGTTGTTCTGTCTCGTCTCGTCCTGTCTTTTCTTGTCAGGTGGTTCAGTCTGACGGTTGTTGTGCCTCGTCCTGTCTTGTCTTGTCAGGTGGTTTAGTCTGAAGGTTGCTGTGTCTCGTCTTGTCTTGTCTTGTCAGGTGGTTGAGTCTGAAGGTTGCTGTGTCTCGTCTTGTCTTGTCAGGGGGTTCAGTTTGAAGGTTGCTGTGTATCGTCTTGTCCAGTCTTGTCTTGTGGTTCAGTCTAAAGGTTGTTGTGTCTCGTCTCGTCTTGTCTTGTCAGGTGGTTCAATCTGAAAGATGTTGTGTCTCGTCTTGTCTTGTCTTGTCTTGTTAGGTGGTTCAGCCTGAAGGTTGTTGTGTCTCGTCTCGTCTTGTCAGGTGGTTTAGTCTGAAAGTTGGGTTGTTGTATCTCGTCTCGTCTTGTCTTCTTAGGTGAAACAGTCTAAAGGTTCTTATGTCTCGTCTTGTCAGGCGGTTTAGTCTGAAAGTTGGGTTGTTGTGTCTCGTCTTGTCTTGTCAGGTGGTTCAGTTTGAAGGTTGTTTTGTCTCGCCTTGTTATGTCTTGTCAAGTGGTTCAGTTGGAAGGTTGTTATGTCTCGTCTCGTCTTGTCTTCTTAGGTGAAACAGTCTAAACGTTCTTGTGTCTCGTCTTGTCAGGTGGTTTAGTCTAAAAGTTGGGTTGTTGTGTCTCGTCTCGTCTTTTTATGTCAGGTGATACATTATGAGGGTTGGTGTGTCTGGTCTTGTCATGTGAGATGATACAGTCTGAAGGTAGTTTTGTCGTGTCAGATAATGCAGTGTGTATGCTCGTGTGTCTTGTCTTGTCATGTCAGGTGATGCAGTCTGAAGGTTGATGTGTCTTGTCTTGTCATGTCAGGTGAGACAGTCTGAGGTTTGGTGTGTCTGGTCTCGTCTTGTCTTGTCTTGTCAGGTCGTACAGTCTGAAGATTGATGTGTCTTGTCTTGTCTTGTCAGGTGATGCAGTCTGAAGATTGATGTGTCTTGTCAAGTGATTCAATCTGAAGGTTGTTTTTTCTTGTCTTGTCTTGTCAGGTGATACAGTCTGAAGGTTGTTTTTTCTTGTCTTGTCTTGTCAGGTGATACAGTCTAAAGGTTGTTTTTTCTTGTCTTGTCTTGTCAGGTGATACAGTCTGAAGGTTGTTTTTTCTTGTCTTATCTTGTCAGGTGATACAGTCTAAAGGTTGGTATGTCTGGTCTTATCTTGTCATAACAGATGATACAGTCTGAAGGTTGGCGTGCCTTGTCTTGTTTTGTCATGTTGATTGGCACAGTCTGAAGTTTGGTGTTTCTGGTCTTGTCTTATCATGTCGTGTGATACAGTATGAAGGTTGGTGTTTCTTGTATTGTCTTGTCGTATCAGTTGATACAGTCTGAGGGTTGGTGTGTCTGGTCTGGTCTTTTCTTGCCAGGTGAGATGATACAGTCTGAAGGTTGGTATGTCTTGTCTTGTCTTGTGCTACAGTCTTAAGGTTGTTGTGTCTTGTTTTGTAGTGTCATGTCAGGTGATACAGTCTGAAGATTAGTGTGTTTTGTCTTGTTTTGTCATATCAGGCGATGCAGTCTGAAGGTTGGTGTATCTTGTCTTGTCATGTAAAATAATAGAGTCTGTAGGCTGGTGTGTCTTGTCTTGTCCTGTCATGTCAGGCGATACTGTTTGAAGGTTGACGTGTCTTGTCTCGTCTGGTTATACAGTCTGATTGTTGGTTTGTCTTGCTTTGTTTGTCTAGTCAGGTGATAACGTCTGAATTTTGGCGTGTCTAGTCATGTCAGATGATGCAGTCTGAAGGTTTAAATGTCTTGTCTGGTGATACATTTTGAAAGTCGGGGGGTATTGTCTTGTCGGCTGATACAGTCTGAAGGCTGGTTTGTCTTGTCTGGTCTTGTCAAGTAAGGTGGTACAGTCTAAAGTTGTTTTGTCGTGTAATACAGTCGTTAGGTTGGTGACTTGCCATTTATGAAAGGCCAAGTTATTCAGTCCATAGTCTGGTATGCAAGGTGTGGTCACCTCCAGTGCATCCAAGTTGTTCTACCTCGGATCCGGTGTGTGCTGGTCCTTTTTTTTCAAGAATAAAAGAGTTTATTGTTTCGTGTCCAACAGTGTCTCTGATAGCAAGTAGAAACACAACACAAATTATCAGAGCATTATTAACAAATAAAAAAATAAAAGGCTAATTACCGAGCGGCATAAGACAAAAATGAAGAAAGATTTATATAGTATGACCAAACAGAAGAACACACAGCTTAGGTTTTACAAACGCGCTACATAATTCCCAGGTGTCCGGTTCGGTTTCATCTGCAGGCGATCTGCTGAATAATAGCCTTATGTTGATTTCGACAATGGTATCGAAGGCCAGTTGTCGAACTGGCAATGTCAAACCACTGAACATACAATAGCCTAGTAAAACCATTTAGTCAACACATGCTGAAGTGGCAACCTCATATAAAGGATACACAACTATTGGTTATTGTTTGTTTGTATTTGTTTTGAAGAACACATAGACCGATGAGTGGGGTCTACAGAAGAGAGCCAGTCAGAAAGAAATGCGAAAACAAATCTTCCCTGAGTTTTCGGATTACTTCAGCCAGTTTAGAGGAGCTCCTGTTTGGTTCTGAATTGTGTTTGAAAAAGATTTAATTAGTTAGCTACTCAACTCCAAACAAAAACGAACCACCGGAAGATTGAAAAAAAAAAAAAAAAACGACTACTTTCCGTTGGCTTGACTTCTGGTATATAGCTCTTGAGTCAAACCCTCTGCTAGGACCCATCCAGCACTAAATACTATTGTATGTGTACATGTTTATGTTGGCTTGAACTCCGATATTTTGTAGCTACAATCCAGAGATCTCCTTGTGAGATGCAAATTTTCGTTGTTTGAAGCCCTACTTTGGCTCTTGCCGGGGGCCGCAATATAGCTCGACCATGAATATGGTCTAAAGGTTGAACGCGGTTTCTGAGACCTCTCCACGGTGATCCTCATCCACATGGTGGCACTTTGTGTCATCGGGTGTTTATCGCTTGTGTGATGTCTTGGTGGGGTAAAAATCTACTACTACAACTCCGATATGTTGTTCACCTAGTCCATTTTATGTCAAACATCAGATTAACAAACCCGTAAATATAAAAATTGTCAGTAATTAACCTTTTTTGTGTGTGTGTGTGTGTGTGTGAACGAATGTCAAAATATAAATATGACGCTCGGTGAAAGGAACGACGCACACAGACACGGGCAAACGTTTCGACAAAAGGTTTCTTTAGAAAACAAAACAAGAAGATTACGTAGCATAAAAAATATTCCACGTGGCGAATTAAAAAACCAGGTTCTTAGTTTGTGAAATAAAAATTATTCAACGGATATAGATTTAGCCGGTAGACCTTTGTCGAAATATTTGTTTACAATAAAAATAATGATAAGAATAGTCATAATTATTCTTCTGAGCTGTTTGAAAACAAGCAAAACTATAATTTATTGATTGTTTTAACTAGGATCATAGGTTTATTCGTAGTAGAATGGTTAGATTATCAGACTCGTGCATCATTGAACGTGGGGAAGCCGCCATTTATTCTGTTTCAAACTAACAATAGCTGCTTGCCTGTCGACCCGAAAGTTCAAGGTTCGAATCCGTTCGACCCCTGGGCAAACCATTGTGCTGGGGCCCCCTACCACATCACCCACTCAGAGCTGTCTCAATAGTGTATGGTCCCCTGGGCAAACCATTGTGCTGGGGCCCACTACCACATCACCCACTCAGAGCTGTCTCAATAGTGTATGGTCCCCTGGGCAAACCATTGTGCTGGGGCCCCCTACCACATCACCCACTCAGAGCTGTCTCAATAGTGTATGGACCCCTGGACAAACCATTGTGCTGGGGCCCCCTACCACATCACCCACTCAGAGCTGTCTCAATAGTTTATGGACCCCTGGGCAAACCATTGTGCTGGGGCTCCCTACCACATCACCCACTTAGAGCTGTCTCAATAGTTTATGGACCCCTGGGCAAACCATTGTGCTGGGGCCCCCTACCACAACCACTCAGAGCTGTCTAATAGTTTATGGACCCCTGGGCAAACCATTGTGCTTGGGCCCCCTAGCCACATCACCCACTCAGAGCTGTCTCAATAGTTTATGGACCCCTGGGCAAACCATTGTGCTGGGGCTCCCTACCACAACCACTCAGAGCTGTCTAATAGTTTATGGACCCCTGGGCAAACCATTGTGCTGGGGCCCCCTAGCCACATCACCCACTCAGAGCTGTCTCAATAGTTTATGGACCCCTGGGCAAACCATTGTGCTGGGGCCCCCTACCACAACCACTCAGAGGAGTAAAATGTAAATTGTCACTTGATGGACTCAGATTACCATCGTGCCCTCTATGTTTGTTGGGCCCCTTACCACAACCACTCACAAGAATGAAATGTAAATGATTCTTGGATAGACTGTTTACCATCGTGCCCTCTATGTTTGTTGGGCCCCTACCACAACCACTCACAAGAATGAAATGTAAATGGCTACTTGATAGACTGTTTACCATCGTGCCCTCTATGCTTGTTTGGCCCCCTACCACAACCACTCACAAGAATGAAATGTAAATGGTTCTCTGATAGACTGTTTACCATAGGGCCCTCTATGCTTGTTGGGCCCTTACCACAACCACTCACAAGAATGAAATGTAAATGGTTCTCTGATAGACTGTTTACCATCGTGCCCTCTATGTTTGTTTGGCCCCCTACCACAACCACTCACAAGAATGAAATGTAAATGGTTCTCTGATAGACTGTTTACCATAGGGCCCTCTATGCTTGTTGGGCCTTTACCACAACCACTCACAAGGCTGAAATGTAAATGGTTCTCTGATAGACTGTTTACCATTGGGCCCTCTATGCTTAATGGGCCCCTACTACAACCACTCACAGGTACGAAATGTTTGCGTCACGCCGAGCCCGTAACGCCTATAAAAAAATATTAGTATAGCGAAAGAGACCGCTCTGTGGCTAAGTCGATGCGAACGCTTCGTAATGCCAGGGTGCCGGGTTCGATCCCAGCTGCGGGCCACGCGCCTTGCGTTGGTTTAGACAGTGGTATCAGGTGGCCGACCGCCCAGAGAGCAATGGCAAACTACGGGACTCAAATTTGCCTAGAGAAACCACACAACAGCCAGGGGCTGCAGGGGTTGGTTCTGCAACGTCCTGTAAATGATACGAAAGAACGCTCACAGCAAGATGACGCCCCTCTCAAAGCAACTGTAACGTGTGAAAGCTACAAGTTGCCAATACTTGTGCTCGAATTCTTTAGTAAAGTGAAGTGACAAGGAGAATTTAGTCACGTAAATACCCTTTGCAATGTAATCGCTACCTACCAGCGCTTACTCATGCGAACTGATCACGCCTCGCCACCGATAAAAATACAGGCCTAGCATCTAATATGTCAAACATGTTGTTTGTTTTAGTATCCAGAAGCCATAAGTTGGTAACCCTTAGGCTCGGTATTATGGATATCGCAATCTTTCGGCCTTGATTCCATTGTAAATACCGTAAATCTGGGAGAAAATGTGGCTTTCCTGCCTACCTCCGGGATTAAACCCGGACCACAAGGAGTTCGTCACACGGTCTCCGCGTAATCCGATTTTGACAACTGCGCTAGAGAGCCGGGCGTCAAACATGTTAAAAGGAACCCTCACCGTAGTCTATTACTCGCCAGCATTGGCGTCGGTGCCTAATGAAAACACACACACAGATCTCGTTGAACAGAGGTGGATAAACTACCACAACTTTCCGCCGGCGTTTACAGACGGTGAACATAAAGAAAAAGGAGAGAAAAAGAAGAAGAAGAAGAAGAAGAAGAAGAAGAAGAAGAAGAAGAAGAAGAAGAAGAAGAAACGAAGAAGAAAAAGAAGAAGAAGAAGATATGAGCTGATATTAAAAATAACAATACATTGTTTGGGATCTTTGTCTCTATTTTCAGTATGCCCGAATGGATATTATGGATTTTATTGTGAGAAAAGCTGTAGATTTTGCCCTAACAAGACCTGTAGTCCATTTACCGGCCATTGCCTTCTCCAGTGTGAACCACCCCGGACTGGGATTCATTGTGAAGGTATTTTTTGAATGACTAAATAACTGTTTTGTGTTGTTATATTGAAAATAAATTTAAATATCTAGGCACCTGGATAACATCCAGTGGAAGATTTAACGTAAAGAGATATAAAGAACAGAATATGACTAGCCAAAACAGCATTCTACAAAATGAAGAATATTTCGTGCAATAAATCTATGTAATTGGAGGTAATAAAAATAATTAGCGTAAGCTATTTACAGCCAATTTTAACAAACGGCTGTGAATCCCGGACAATTAATAAACAGGCCGAACAATATTTTGAGGCCTCAGAGATGTGGTTTTACAGAAGAATCTTTAGAATTCATTAGACAGCTAAGAAGAGCAATCCGGATTTTTCGAAAGAGGCAAGTGCTCGAAGACAACTTATCACAAACATCAGAAAGAGAGAGTAGGCATTTTTTAGTCATGTTGTGGAGAAGAGGGAAAAGGGAACATGTTTTTACCACTGGAAAGATCTGTGGAAAGAGAGACAGGGGAAGACAGCGAGAGAAGATTCTTGACAGCATTTTGTCATTGGATGGAAGGGTGTCAACTTACGAACTGATACACGCAGGTGCGAAACGAAGATTGTGGAGAGGCATGATCGCCCGCACCAGTCGGCAAGGCGCTTGATGATGATGATATTAAACCCTGCTGTTAACAACGCAGACACAAATGTTAACTATCTTTACTAAACAGTAAACTATATACGCATCGCAACTAACTACATATGCTCCACAGTTAACTATCTAAACATCATAGTGAACAATCTATACATCAACTATCTACACATTGCAGTTGACTATGGTTATATCATAGGTAATTATCTATACATTACAATTAACTATCTATACATAACAGCTAACTATTTACACTTCACTATACAACACAATTAAGTATCTATGCTCCACAGTTAACTATCAATACACCACAGGTAACTATCTATACTCCACAGTTAACTATATATATACTCCACAGTTAACTATCTATACATCATAATTAACTGTCTATACTCCACAGTTAACTATCCATACATCCCAGTTAACATAATTTATGTTATCAAAAGCTACATCACTGCATATTGAGCGTTCTCATGCGTGCTCACTCCCCCGATGCAGCAGCAACTTCAAGGTACTTCTACTGAGTGTTCCCATGAGGAGCTGGTTATAATGTATCTTTTCTCAGCCTCGAATGCATCGTAGGCGCGCTTATGGCACGCAGTCATGTTAGTGACGGAGATTCGTTATTATCCACAAACCTAGTCTGTACTGCGTTGATGATTTCTGCTTTGTTTTTGCTTCTTCCCCCATACTCTGGTGCATTGTTTGCCAGTTGGTCCGCTCATTCCTTTTCAGTTAACTACATATACGCCGCACTTAACTATCTGTACACAACTGTTATATATCAATGAACCAATGCTAATTATTTATTAACCAGAGATAACGGTTAAGAAACCACCGTTAATTATCTGCAAACCACCGTTAACTGTCTGTACACCACCGTTAACTATACACCACCACTGAAAATATCTACACACCGCAGTTAACTATTTACACACCCCTGTAAATATCTACACATCGCAGTTAACTTTCAGGAACCCTCGTGGTGTAGTGGATCAGAAGGTCACGGGTTCGGATCCTTACGGAGGTGGACTTTAAAAAAAAAAGTCACCGTTGCTTTCAGGGCGACCCAACCTTGAGTGGGTGCCATGTAAAGCCCTGGAAAGGTAATGAGGCCGACGGGATATCACCCACTAAATGCCAATGAGTCTATAACATAAGGGTCTAGCCCTATATGACCAAAACACGCAGGCGTGAAAAAGGCCCTTTCCTTTCCCTTTTTTTACACAGTAAACTATCTTCACACCACAGTTAACCATCCACACCACACCGTTAACTATCTGCACACCACAGGTAACCACCCAGACCACACTGTTAACTATCTACACACCACAGTTAACCATCCACACCCCACCGTTAACTATCCACAACACACCGTTAACTATCTACACACCACAGTTAACCATCCACACCCCACCGTTAACTATCCACAACACACCCTTAACTATCTACACACCACAGTTAACCATCCACACCCCACCGTTAACTATCCACAACACACCCTTAACTATCTACACACCACAGTTAACCATCCACACCCCACCGTTAACTATCCACAACACACCCTTAACTATTTACACACCACAGTTAACCATCCACACCACAATTAGCCATCCACACCACACCGTTAACTATCTACACACCACAGTTAACCACCCACACCACACCGTTAACTATCTACACCACAGTTAACCATCCACACCACACTGTTAACTATCTACACACCACAGTTAACCATCCACACCACAATTAACCATCCACGCCGTTAACTATCTAAACACCACAGTTAACCATCCACACCACACTGTTAACTATCTACACGCCACAGTTAACTATCTACACACCACAGTTAACTATCTACACACCACAGTTAACTATCTACACACCACAGTTAACCATCCACACCACAACCGTTAACTATCTACACACCACAGTTAACCATCCACACCACAACCGTTAACTATCTACACCACAGTTAACCATCCACACCACAACCGTTAACTATCTACACACCACAGTTAACCATCCACACCACAACCGTTAACTATCTACACCACAGTTAACCATCCACACCACACTGTTAACTATCTACACACCACAGTTAACCATCCACACCACACTGTTAACTATCTACACACCACAGTTAACTATCTACACACCACATTTAACTATCTACACACCACAGTTAACTATCTACACACCACAGTTAACTATCTACACACCACAGTTAGCTATCTGCACACCACAGTTAGCTATCTACACACCACAGTTAACTATCTACACACCACAGTTAACCATCTACACCACAACCGTTAACTATCTACAACACAGTTAACCATCCACACCACACAATTAACTATCTACACACCACAGTTAACTATCTACACACCACACTATTAACTATCTACACACCACAGTTAACTATCTACACACCACTGTTAACTATCTACATACCACAGTTAACCTTCCACACCACACTGTTAACTATCTGCACCACAGTTAACCATCCTCACCACACCGTTGACTATCTGTATCCCTCTGTTGACTAAAATATACCTTTTATAAAACCATCTATGAGGAGGGGCTGGCCGAAATGTTAAGAACGCTTGGTTCGCATGCTAACCTGCACAGTCCGTGGCGACAGCATTAGCCATGCGGCCTTAAAGCCTCAGGCTTGAAGACTCCTCGCTCACAGCGCAGAAGTGATCAATACAGACATAAATGGCAGCTTTACAAAATAATCTGTAAAGCTTCCATTATTTACCTTTATATTCACGGTTATCTACATAAACACAATGCTTGGGCACTAAACAGAAAATAACTACCTGTGAAATGCACTTTCTCCGTAAGGTCACTAACAATAAAAGAAAGGATAGCTTAACGAATACTGTACCAGCATTAAAGAGACAAATGGGATAAGACCATGTCTGGATTATACTGACAGACAAAGAATTATATGGTTCGGCCATCTAGTGAGAATGCATATGAGACTTTTTACAGTAAAACAAGACGAGAGAAAGACCAAGAAAGAGATGAATAAATGGTGTAGTCGAAACCTGCTTGCTTGTTTGCTTGTTGTACCCCACCAGGACATCACACAAGCGATAAACACCCGGTGACACAGAGTGCTACTATTCGGGTGCGGATCACCTGTGGAAAGGTACCAGAAACCTTTCTAGCCGTAATGGCCACATTCATGGCCCGGCTATATTCAGGGTCCCGGCAAAAGCCAAGGTACGGCTTCAACCTGCGAAGATGAACTAATCCATCACTGATGCTACTTGAGAAGCACAAGACAAATACAGAAAACCACCACACTGAGCTACAACCTGGTATAAGTGAGAAATAAAAGAAAGAAGAAGAAAGAAGATCCACCCAGACAATACCGTTGTCTATTTATAAAGATTCGTGAACCCTCTGCATAAAACTACTAAAGATCTAAATACTAGGTTTTATTTGCTATTTACAGCACAAATGCCATTGTTAATCATCTCTGTACTACTGTTAACAATCTATGTAGTACACTTAATTACTTATATAGCATTTTAAACTCATAAATATATATGCCAAAGTAGACTGTTTTGTCAGAAGTGAACAATGGAGCTGGCTCAAGGAATTGGAGGAGTTACCAGGTGATAGGTTACTCATATGTGGGGATTTCAACGCGAGGAAAAGAGAATGGGACAACAGTGGAGAAAACCGACAGGAATTGCTCTTGCAGAGGCCATTGTTGACTCCAATATGGTCTGCATCAATGATGGGAGGCCGACTAGAATGACAATGAGGTCTGGAGATGCAGACACAGCCATTGACTTGACATTTGGTTCTTAGTCGTCGGTTTTAGATGTTAAATTGACTGTCCTGAATGACCATGATAGTGATCACCTACCATGTTCAGTCTTGATTTCTAAACTTAGTAAGGTTAAGGTTGGGAGAGTACGCAAGACCTCCCAGTATAAGTGGACCAACAACATACTTGGACGCCTCAGACGGGGAGCATGCAAAAGAACTACCAGAACTAATTTTCTACAGCCCCCATGGTGGACTCCAGAAGTAGAACAGACATGGAAGGCAAAGAGAGCCGCAGTGAAGCAGCTAAAGAAAGTACGACAGACACCCTAAAGCTCACGAGAGGAAGTGGAGATGGCGGAGAATGTGAAAAAAGATAACGTGGAGGCTTTCAAGCGCTGTGCTGCAGAGGCCAAAAGAGCAAAGTGGGGAACTTTTGTCAATGATATGGGAGGCGATAAAAACATTAGGGAAATTCTGGAAACTGCAAAGGCAGATGCAAAGAAAAGATCGGCCTATGACAGTCGGAACAATTTGTAGAGACAATGGTGTGCGTGTGACAACAGACAAGGAGAAAGGGGAGGCTTTTCCTCATAGGTTTATAGCTCAGACAGATCATAATGATGTAGACATCAGGGATGCAGTTAGAAATAGGTTAGCTGGCACCTTGAAGAATATGCATTATGAAGACATGATACAAGTGGAAGATATCAAGCACATTTTGAAAAAAGCAAAAGACACTGCACCAGGGCCTGATGGTTTCAGGTATGGTCACATGAAGGCTTTGAGCGATGTAGACCTGCCAGAGATGGCCGACTGTTTTAACCAGAGTATTAAGACAGCATCAGTACCGCAAGACTGGGTGCACAGTTATTTAATCCCACTACCAAGACCTTTTAAAGATCATACAAAGCTTAGTGGCTTTAGAATTATCACCTTACAAAACACATTTGGGAAGGTCTTGGAAAAGATAGTTGCTGTAAAGTTACAAGAATTTTTGGAAAGGGGGAAGCTTCTCCCAAGAGGTCTGGGAAGTTACAGGCCAGGAAAGGACACTTGGGCAAATGCGGCCACTTTTGCTTTTGACGTCTATGAAGGGTTCCAGAACAGACAGGAAACTATGGCGGTAGGACTGGATCTCGAGAATGCTTATAACAGAGTGAGATACGACATCTTAATGACTGCACTGAAGATGAAGGTAAGTCCATGGCTAATGAATTGGGTTGCAGCTGTCCTGTATTCACGTCAGGTTGCTCTCCGACTGAGCTCATGGACCTCTGAACCATGCACTTTGGCCCCAGGACTGCCACAGGGATCCGCCATTTCGCCTGTGCTCTTTAACGTGTATACGAGCAAGATTGCAAGCCTAGAAGCACCAGGAGTTGGAAGGATACTGACTTTTGCGGATGATATACTTGCATATAGGCAGGGGGAAGAGAGGGAGCAAACAGCTCGGGAGCTACAAGCGACAGTAGACAAAGTGACTGAGTGGTGTACAGAAATGAGGGCTGTCGTCCACCCGGAAAAGGCATCTGTTTTGTGGTGTTCTCTGGACAACAGAATCGTTAAAACTAATGTCCCAAGTCTCACGATAGATGGTAGAGACGTCAACAGAGAGAGCAAACTGAAGTATTTGGGAATTACATTTGACAGGAGCCTGTCATTTAAGGACCATGTGGAGAGTGTTGTGACGAGATGCCAAAAAGGACTTAGTGCACTTAAGACTATGGCTGCAATTGACATAGAGCAGAGAATGCTTTTCACACTATATCAGCAGCTTATCCTGTCAGTGGTGGATTATGGCCTGGGACTGCTTACCGTCTCAAAGAGTCAGATGGACAAACTAGAGCGCATACAGAACGCGGCTATGCGGGTTATTCTGGGTTGTACCAGAGACACCCCAGTGGTTTGTATGCGATACATCCTTGGTTTGCCGACGGTTGCAGGTAGGCACAAGGTGCTGCAGGCGAAGTCATATCTCAGGGTAGCTGCAGACACAAACCACCCTCTGTATGAAGCTCTGGGTGCAGTTAAGGGTCAGCGGCTGATAAGAGGGAGGTCATGGATGGCTCAGGCAGAGGACACAATCAAACAGGTTTGCATCCTTGAGAACATTAGGCGGGGAGAGGAGTGGGTCAAAGTGCCACCCGAGCAGATAGACCTGTGTAGAGTCATAATCACTCTGAGCCGGAAATGCAGAGATTGGTCAGCAGGTGCCACAGAGGTGGAAATTCAGCAATTAATTCAAGATAATGCTCGCTCGGAGGATTTGATCATTTACACAGACGGTTCAGTGTCAAGAGGCAAAAGAAGTGCTTGGGGCTTCTTAGCAAAAGTTAATGGTCGACGTTTGGTGCAGGAGAGCCTAGCATATGATACCACAACATCCAGTTTAAGAATGGAAGTGGAGGCGGTCACTGCAGCTTTCTGCTGGCTAGAGAACATGACACACACACACATCGTGATTGTAACTAATTCAGAAAGCATGCTGAGGAAGATCCGAACAGGTATGCTTAGTGCAGAGTGGCATGCTTCGCTGCGGAGGACACAAGTGAGGAGTATTGTCTGGATTTTTTCACCGGGTCACGCCGGTGTGTTGGGAAATGAACAGGCGGACAGACTGGCTGGCTCTGCACAACTTGGTGGAATACTGATACATGATAGGGCAGACGTGGTTAGTGCCTTGTGGGAGAGCGTGTACAATTCGGAGGAGCAGATGGATCACCACAGTCTGGTGAGATTGATGCAGTTGGGGGTGACGAGAGGTTCTGGCAGAAGCTCGAAGCTCAGAGGAAAGACAAGACGGACGTTTAATCAGAAAGCTACTGGCACCATTAGTATCGGAACTCTTCGCTGGCTGCTGAAGATTGGGACGGAGCGCTTATGGGAATGCCTCGAGTGCTGTGATGTCGGTTCTTGAATCAAATCAAGTCATTAAAAACATTTTTTTTTTTTTTTGCGTGCATGTCTGATTCTCTCCTCTTCCCTCTCTCATACGCATACACTCTTCCTAAAACACACGCGCACACACATTCTTTTTATCTGTTCTTTTTTTCCCTCTGCAGAGTGGAAGATGGATGGTTGGAAAGATCGAGTGTAAGGCTTCGGTGCCCAGGGTGTAATTCTTTTAAAAAAGCTATCACTCCGCCACCCCCCCCTCTCTCTCTCTCTCAAACCACTCTTTCTCTCTTCTCTAATTTTCTCGTTTTGTTTTCCTCATTTTATTCTCGTCTCTCATCCTCCAGTTTACTCTTTCTCTAATTTCTCGTTTTGTTTTATTCATGGAATATTTTTTCCTCCTTAGTTTTCATCATCTCTCTTAGGCTCCTGTTATCATTGTCATGACGTGGAAGATCATCTGTGCGAGAACTAATTGAAAGCACACGAGTCAGAAGATTATGGATAGTCATGACTAACAATGGCACACGGCATACGCTTTAAAAAGAATGAATCTTCTAAGCGCTCGCGCTCTCTCACTCTTACCCACAAATAATAAACAATGGTCACTCATTCCAGACTGCCCCGAAGGCACC
This sequence comes from Candidula unifasciata, assembly GCA_905116865.2. NCBI lineage: Eukaryota > Metazoa > Mollusca > Gastropoda > Stylommatophora > Geomitridae > Candidula > Candidula unifasciata. The sequence goes on from CAJHNH020004890.1 coordinate 2,885,697, forward strand.
TTTGGTGTGACATGTGAGTTTAACTGTTCTGAGACCTGTCTAAATGGACAGTGCCACCACTTCACGGGCAACTGTCTGCACTGTGCGGGCAACTTGACGGGAAGCAGGTGTGAAGGTAGGCCTCTGTATATATGTATGAGGGTAGAATTAGGTATACATACATATGCAGATGTGAAAGTAGCACTCAAGACATGCGTATGTAGATGTGTGGGTACAACTCTATACATGCGTATGTAGATTTGAGGGTAGAACACATGTGTGTGTGTGTTTATGTGAAGATAGAACTCTAGACATGCGTATGTAGATGTGAGGGTAGAACTCTAGACTGCGTATGTAGATGTGAGGGTAGAACTCTAGACATGCGTATGTAGATGTGAGGGTAGAACTCTAGACTGCGTATGTAGATGTGAGGGTAGAACTCTAGACATGCGTATGTAGATGTGAGGGTAGAACTCTAGACTGCGTATGTAGATGTGAGGGTAGAACTCTATACATGCTTATGTAGATGTGTGGGAACAACTCTATACATGCTTATGTAGATGTGTGGGAACAACTCTATACGTGCGTATGTAGATGTGAGGTTAGAACTCTGTTCATGTGTGTGTGTTTGTGTGTGTGTGTGTATGTGTGTTGATGTAAAGGTATAACTCTATACATGCGTATGTAGATGTGAGGGTAGAACTCTATTCATGCGTATGTAGATGTGAGGGTAGAACTCTATACATGTGTGTGTGTTGATGTGAAGGTAGAACTGTATACATGCGAGTTTAGATGTGAGGGTATAACTCTAGACAGTGTATGTGGATGTGAGTGTAGAACTCTATACATGCGTATATAGTTGTAAGGGTAGAACTCTAGAACTAAAAGGTTGCCTGCACATCCGTTTTACAGATCTGATTTATTTGTGTGCAGACTATTGGTTCCTTGCCTCTCAGTCAGATGCACTCCGACTTCAAAGGAAGCATCACTAATCGGTCGTTCTTAACGCTATGCTTGTTAAGGAGATAGGCAGTCTATTATTGTCTCCCCCATAATTGGACATACACAGGGAATTCAACATCTAGAGCATTGGAAAAAAAAAAAAAAAAAGGAAGTCAGAACGTACCTTATACACTTGCCGTCCGTTTTAGGTTGAAATTTTTCGTTTAATCCAGTGATCTCACTGTGAGATGCAATTTTTCGTTGAGCCCTACTCTAGCTCTTGCCAGGGGCCGCAATATAGCCTGGCCATATATATGGCCTAAAGGCTAAACTCGGTTTCTAGGGCCTCTCCACGGTGATTCTCACCCACATGGTGGCACATTGTGTCATCGGGTGTTTATCGCTTGTGTGATGTCCTGGTGGGGTAAAAAGTCAGCCATTCAGGTGACAGGTTCAATTCCCGGCACGGTAACTATAGCTTTCGATTTTTATGTTGTCTAGTGTGTTCTTCTATCTTTCTACTTTTTTCTATGAGTGCCGATCAATACACGTTCTGTTACTTGATTAAGTCAGAAAGGGAAGCCCACAGAACACACGGAGAACGGAGCTAGAGGGCGGAGGTTAAAAAGAAAGAAGAAGACAAGGGGTGAGTTGCATGCGATCGCAAACTTCAGGACGGCTTAGCGTGAGTTGGTGGAAGGTCTATGTTCTATTGTGAGATACAGGGGAGAAGAATAAGAAGTTTGGCATTGCTGCTTGAACGGTCGGCAGTCCTTACCATAGCAAAAACCGCTAAAAAACACAAAGCGGTCTTCTGCCAAATCACCTGCAGATGGAGTTTAGCAGCGACAGAAAACGATAAGACGTCTTGGCTGAACGGATTTATGGAACTATGCTTCATTCCGGGATAAAGGACAACAGAAGAGGTTTGCCATTGTCAACCGAAAGATCGGCTCTTCATACCATTGTCGAAAATAACACAAAGCGATCTTATGTCAAACCAAACGCAAACAGAACTCAACAGCGTATTCCGAAATTACGAAGGGCGTTCGCAACACCTTAACCGCAGGTACCCAAATTTACTCTTTAGAGTGGAAAATATGAACACACTCAAATTATCTCATGTATGCCCCATGTGGGTTCCGGGGCCCTATTATAGGAAAAACAAGAACAGACCCACTGCCTACCCAAAAGCATGTCGTAAAAGTCGACTAATTCGGGGCTTCCTTCAAAGTCAGAGTGCATCTGCCTGAGAGGCAGGGAACCAACAGTCTGCATACAAATTAGTCAGATCTGTCAAACGCGTAAATCTCAAGTTCTGAAACATGAATGCAGTCCAGAAGTGGACGAACAATCAGAACTTTCCACCAGAGTTTACAGCTGGTAACCGCCAAGGAGATGATCTCTTGAATGCCGAGCAATTTGTATTATATTATATCACTGATAACCGGAGTGGTGTCCCACGATTCTGGTTCCACCCTCAGCGTGCCAGAGAGGACATTATGGAGAAAGATGTTCCGAAAACTGTTCGTCTCTGTGTGACAATTTTGATTGCGAGAAGTCTTTTGGTCATTGCATCAAGTGTAACGATCCTCGTTCTGGGCCATTCTGTGATGGTTTGTATCGGTTTCTTTCTTTCTTTCTTTCTTTCTTTCTTTCTTTCTTTCTTTCTTTCTTTCTTTCTTTCTTTCTTTCTTTCTTTCTTTCTTTCTTTCTTTCTTTCTTTCTTTCTTTCTTTTCTTTCTTTCTTTCTTTTCTTTCTTTCTTTCTTTCTTTCTTTCTTTCTTTCTTTCTTTCTTTCTTTCTTTCTTTCTTTCTTTCTTTCTTTCTTTCTTTCTTTCTTTCTTTCTTTCTTTCTTTCTTTCTTTCTTTCTTTCTTTCTTTCTTTCTTTCTTTCTTTCTTTCTTTCTTTCTTTCTTTCTTTCTTTCTTTCTTTCCTTCTTTGTTTGTTTGTTTGTTTGTTTGATTGTTTATTTGTTTGTTTGTTTCCTTCCTTCTTTCCCTCCTTCCTTTCTTTCTTTCTTTCTTTCTTTCTTTCTTTCTTTCTTTCTTTCTTTTCTTTCTTTCTTTCTTTCTTTTTCTTTCTTTCTTTCTTTCTTTCTTTCTTTCTTTCTCTTTCTTTCTTTCTTTCTTTCTTTCTTTCTTTTTCTTTTCTTTCTTTCTTTCTTTCTTTCTTTCTTTCTTTCTTTCTTTCTTTCTTTCTTTCTTTCTTTCTTTCTTCTTTTCTTTCTTTCTTTCTTTCTTTTTTTTCCTTCGTTGTTTTTCTTCTTCTTTTTCTAAAAAGAAGATTAGGAAGAAACAGCAGCAGCAGCATAAGGAGGAGAAGAAGAAGAAGAAGAAGAAGAAGTAGAAGAAGAAGAAGAAGAAGAAGAAGAAGAAGAAGAAGAAGAAGAAGAAGAAGAATAAGAAGAAGAAGAAGAGGAGGAATAAGAAGGAGGTGGAGGAGGAGGATAAAGAGAATAATAATAATAATAATAATAATAATAATAATAATAATAATAATAATAATAATAATAAGATGATGAAGAGGAAAAAGAAGAAGAAGAAGAAGAAGAAGAAGAAGAAGAAGAAGAAGAAGAAGAAGAAGAAGAAGAAGAAGAAGAAGAAGAAGAAGAAGAAGAAGAAGAAGAAGAAGAAGAAAAAAGAAAAAAGAAGAAGAAGAAGAAGAAGAAGAAGAAGAAGAAGAAGAAGAAGAAGAAGAAGAAGAAGAAGAAGAAGAAGAAGAAGAAGAAGAAGAAGAAGAAGAAGAAAAAGAAGAAGAAAAAGAAGAAAAAGAAGAAGAAGAAGAAAGAAAAAAAAATGAAAAAAGAGCAGCAGCGGGAGGACAGGGAGGAGGAGACATTATAAACATATGATTTTATTTCCTATTTATTGTTTTATCATCGTCATCATTATCATCACCATCATCATCACCATTATCATCATCACCATCATTATCGTCATTTTTAATACTAACTGAGACAGGACTTTGGCTCTTGGAGATCGCCTCTAAAAAAATATAAATAAGAGCGCTGAGTGCCCATTCTCTCTCCGTGTATTCTTTGTGCCAGCGCCCCGATTTGTGGTTTATTAGTGTAACTAACTGTTATCTAGCGTAATTATTATTGTCCTTATCATTTGATTGCCAGTGTGTCCAGAAGGTTTATATGGGCTCGGCTGCTCCGAGGAATGCAACCCTTTGTGTGACATCGGTTTTTGCCATCATCTAACTGGAGAATGCACGAAGTGTTTGGGCAACTTTACAGGGTCTCTGTGTGAAGGTTGGTTATCCGTGTATATAAATCTACAGGCAACTTTACAGGGTCTCTGTGTGAAGGTTGGTTATCCGTGTATATAAATCTACAGGCAACTTTACAGGGTCTCTGTGTGAAGGTTGGTTATCCGTGTATATAAATCTACAGGCAACTTTACAGGGTCTCTGTGCGAACTTTGGTTATCCTTGTATAAACATGCACAGGCAACCTTAAAGAGTCCCAGTGGGAAGGTTGCTTATCCGTGTATAGAGATGTACAGGCAATTTTACAGGGTTCCAGTATGAAGGTTGGTTATCCATGCATAGAAGGAGGCATCTTCACATAGCCCCAGTTTGAATGCTAGTTGATCGTTATTGAAGTGTACAGGCAACTTTACAGGGCTCCAGTGAGAAAGTGATTATCCATGTAAAGAAGTTTACAGGCAACTTTATAGGGCCCAGTGCGAAGGTAAAAAAAAAAAAGCATGTAAAAACGTTTACAGGTAACTTTACAAGACCGAATGTATAGGTTGGTTATCCCTTATAGAAGTTTGTGGGCAACTCTACACAGCCCCAGTGTGAAGGTTGGTTCTCCATTATTCAAGTTTTCAGGGCCTCAGAGTCAAGAGAAATGTACAGGGAACATCACAGAGCCCTAGTGCCATAATTGATCCTCCATGTCTAGAAATGTATAGGCAACTTAACAGAGCTCAGTCATGATGGCTGATTCTCCATCATCAACATCATCAATCATTACCTTCATCATCAGATGCCTTGCTAGCTGGCTAAGCCGTTTATGCATCTCCACAGACCTCGGTCTTTGGTGTTCTGGATCAATTCCTCCATGCCACTGTCTTAAGCCATGCACCGTCATTTCTCTTGGTCTGCCTCTGCCTCTTCTACCATTGATCTTTCCAGTCGTGGAGATATTTTCTAGTGCTCCTTTTCTAATCACATGACCAAATAGCTTGTTTTGTTTTCTGCTCATTGTTGTATACAATGTTCTACTTTCATTAGCTATTTCCATGATAATCATTGTTATTTGCCTCCAAACTCTTCTTCCTGCAGCACACACACAAAAAGCATTTCACTCTGAAAACTGCATCATTCGCATGACCTTGGAAGTTATGTATCATCCACATAACACTAGAAATAATGTGACACCCACATGACACACAAAATTATAAGTCAAATATATGACATCGTTTTCTTTGTCTTCTGACTATATATCTCGACGCTATTTCCCCCTTTTACAACAAACAAAGACAATTTAATATACTGTCACTCCCTACTTTCAACTTATGCAAGTGAATATATTGATTTTACACCTCCAGATTTGACACCGCCTAGTCTCTAATCTTTACCCCTCCCCCCTCCTTCTCCATTATAGACACCTAAGTCCCCAGATGAACACACAAACATCCAATCCTGTCATCCCAGTCAAGAGTGTTGAAACCTCAACCTCCATTTTTGATACTCAACTTCTAACCTTGTCACAGCCTTTACCAGCTTTGGTATCCCCAACCTCCGTCTTGATCCCAGACTTCCTGTCCTGTTCTCCTAGTTACTAGCTTTGACACCTCCAGCATTGTCACCCAAACTTCCAAACCTGTCCCTGCCCCCTTTCCCCAGCCTTGACACCCAAACTCTTGTCACCCCAGTCACCAGCTTTGACACCCCAGCCTCCAGCATTGATACTCACATTTCCAAGCCTGTCACCCCAGTCTCCAGCATTGATACTCACATTTCCAAGCCTGTCACCCCAGCCTCCAGCATTGATACTCACATTTCCAAGCCTGTCACCCCAGCCTCCAGCATTGATACTCACATTTCCAAGCCTGTCACCCCAGCCTCCAGCATTGATACTCACATTTCCAAGCCTGTCACCCCAGCCATCAGAATTGATACTCACATTTCCAAGCCTGTCACCCCAGTTACCAGCATTGACACTCACACTTCCAAGCCTGTCACCCCAGTTACCAGCATTGACACTCACACTTCAAAGCCTGTCACCCCAGTTACCAGCATTGACACTCACTCTTCCTAGCCTGTCACCCCAGTTACCAGCATTGACACTCACACTTCTAAGCCTGTCACCCCAGCCTCCAGCATTGACACTCACACTTCTAAGCCTGTCACCAAAGTTACCAAACATTGACACTCACTCTTCCAAGCCTGTCACCCCAGTTACCAGCATTGACACTCACACTTCTAAGCCTGTCACCCCAGCCTCCAGCATTGACACTCACACTTCAAAGCCTGTCACCCCCGCCTCCAGCATTGACACTCACACTTCCAAGCCTGTCACCCCAGTTACCAGCCTTGACACTCACTCTTCCAAGCCTGTCACCCCAGCCTCCAGCATTGTCACTCACGCTTCCAAGCCTGTCACCCCAGTCTCCAGCATTGTCACTCACACTTCCAAGCCTGTCACCCCAGCCTCCAGCATTGACACTCACACTTCTAAGCCTGTCACCAAAGTTACCAACATTGACACTCACTCTTCCAAGCCTGTCACCCCAGTTACCAGCCTTGACACTCACACTTCCAAGCCTGTCACTCCCACCTCCAGCCTTGACACGTCCCTCCTGTGCCTGTTTGTTTCAGATTGTACAACGGCCACGTATGGACCAAACTGTACGCTTTCTTGTCCAGACTTTTGCCTGGATCACGAGTGCGACCTCATCTCCGGCAACTGTTCTCTGTGCCAGGGGCAGCGGACTGGGGAAAGGTGTGACGGTATGTTGGTACCGGTGTCCTCTAGCTTTTCTACTTACCTTCCAACCTGTCCGCCCACCTACCGGTCTAACTATTACCCACTTGCATATCTACTTACCTTCTGACCTGTCCGCCCATCTACGGGTCTAACTATTACCCACTTGCATATCTACTTACCTTGCGACCTGTTCGCCCACCTACCGGTCTAACTTTTACCCACTTGCATATTTACTTACCTTTCGACCTGTCCGCCCACCTACCGGTCTAACTATTACCCACTTGCATTTCTACTTACCATCTGACCTGTCCGCCCACCTACGGGTCTAACTATTACTCATTTGCATATCTACTTACCATCCGACCTGTCCGCCCACCTACGGGTCTAACTATTACCCACTTGCATATCTACTTACTATCCGACCTGTCCGCCCACCTACGGGTCTAACTATTACCCACTTGCATATCTACTTACCATCCGACCTGTCTGCCCACCTACGGGTCTAACTATTACCCACTTGCATTTCTACTTACCATCCGACCTGTCCGCCCACCTACGGGTCTAACTATTACCCACTTGCATATCTACTTACCTTCCAACCTGTCCGCCCACCTACCAGTCTAACTATTACCCACTTTCATATCTACTTACCTTCCAACCTGTCCGCCCACCTACCAGTCTAACTATTACCCACTTGCATATCTACTTGCCTTTCGACCTGTCCGCCCATCTACGGGTCTAACTATTACCCACTTGCATATCTACTTACCTTCCGACCTGTCCGCCCACCTACCAGTCTAACTATTACCCACTTTCATATCTACTTACCTTCCAACCTGTCCGCCCACCTACCAGTCTAACTATTACCCACTTGCATATCTACTTACCTTCCGACCTGTCCGCCCATCTACGGGTCTAACTATTACCCACTTGCATATCTACTTACCTTCCGACCTGACCGCCCACCTACCGGTCTAACTATTACCCACTTGCATACCTACTTACCTTCCGACCTGTCAGCCCACCTACGGGTCTAACTATTACCCACTTTCTTATCTACTTACCAACATATACACTTATCTGCTTGCTTAATAACCTAATACCTCCCAACCTACTTACCTACCTACCTGCCTGACCGCCTACTTTCCTAACCTCATCCCTACCTACTAGACTACTTTCATAAAACCGGGTGACCTTACTTTATTGGAAAAGAGATGAGGTGAATGGATTGAGAAAAGGATGTATAAAAGTATATAGAAACGAGAAGGAGAGAAAGCCAGAGAGAAGACGAGAGAAGATTATAGGAGAAGCTCGTCCTTTTGTGTGTGTAGAAATAAACTCTGTATCACCCTCAGGTAAATAATAGACATCGGGGGTTTAATGTTTAATTAACAATCGACATCACAGCACTCGAGACATTTTTTATAAGCGCCCCGACCCCATCTTCAGCAGCCAGCGCAGAGTTCTAGTTCCAATGGTGCCAACAACAATCTGATTGTCTCACTTTTCCCTTGAGTGCCGGGGTCGACACGGGGTGTGTGTGGGAGGAGGGGGGGGGGGAGGGGTCTAAAAGAGTAAGTACCACTGATGGTATAGTACAACAACCAACAGAGGTCCAAAGCGAAATATCTAAGGGGGAAATGAAACGATAAGGATTACCAACAGTATTTAGTCGGGAACAGTCTTTCAAAGTTAAATGTCTCTTTCCCCGTGTCGGTTCCGGGGCTTCGTTTGGGAGAGCAGAGAATGAACCCGCTGCCCCATAACAAGCGTATCGTAGGAGGCTACTATTTGATGGTGTTTCCTTTACAGTTATACATCTGGCGGAGAGGCAAGGGACCAGCCGCATACAAATAAGTCACGTTTGCAAAAAGGTTATGCACGCACAACGGATGCTCTGGATCACGACCAGAAACCAGCTGTGGACGAACCACCACGACTTTTCTATCTGTGTTTACAGACGATTGAATCAAAGCAAAAGGAAAAGAAGAAGAAGAAGAAGAAGAAGAAGAAGAAGAAGAAGAAGAAGAAGAAGAAGAAGAAGAAGAAGAAAAAGAGAAGAAGAAGAAAAGGAGAAGAAGAAGAAGAAGAAGAAGAAGAAGAAGAAGAAGAAGAAGAAGAAGAAGAAGAAGAAGAAGAAGAAGAAGAAGAAGAAGAAGAAGAAAAGAAGAAGAAGAAAACGAAGAAGAAGAAGAAGAAAAAGAAGAAGAAGAAAAAGAAAAGGGAAAAAAAAAGAAGAAGAAGACGACGATGACCTTGTGACATGTAGTATAAACACAAACGCTCACTGTTGAAAGACGAAATCTTGATTTCCTGGCCTGTTGTTCCCACAGAGTGTCCTCAGGGCACCTATGGAGATGCTAACTGCTCTCACAGCTGCTCCGAATTCTGTCTTGGCCAGCAGTGTCGTACTGATGGATCTTGTTTCGAGTGCAAGGGTCACCATCTGGGCTTAAAGTGTGATAGTTGAGTATCTGTCCTTGTCATCATCATCGTCATCATCATCATCATCATCATCACAAATTTGGGCCTACCTGTTGTATTGAATTAAGGATTTTCTTATGCCGGGGCTCAGGCCTCTGACTATTGACGATCCCCGCATTCAAAAGTTTGGCCCCTGAGTTGACTAACCCTGGTCTAGGACATCACAGCATGCCATGCTGCTTAGCCTGCCCTGGCTCGGCTACCAGTCAACTGTTAAACTCTTGTGCCTGGTAGCACTAAGTGGAATGGGGAAGGATATAGTTTCGTTCCCCAGCCTCTGAGTTGAGTGCATGGCGTGACACTGTGAGCTGCGGATTTCATTTAAACTGTGATAAACATTTTTTTTTTTTTTTTTGGCACAGAAGCGGAGCAGCTATGGGGTGACCCGTTTGCTATGAAGCTGAAACTAAGATTACCAGATTACAACTTTGGGCATATACATTGGTGTCTTCTGCTGCTGAGATTGGGTTAGCGCAAGAGGCAGATTTGTTGTTCAGTAAAACGGGTACATAAATGAAACAACCATTGGTTATAATAACAGAGATCTAGGCTGCCTCTGTGGCATTTAGGTGCTTGTCTCATACTTCTTCTACACTTCCTCTTTTCCGCTTTGTGTGTCGAAGGAGATATAACGTTCTACTCATTGCTCTTTTGGCCACCTGGATCATTGACACATCCTGCTGATGTAGAAGTTTAGGTTGGGAGATAATGACGAATCTCTGACGCTAACACGACTTCGTGACCGAGAAGTTGAGCTTGGTGAAGCACGACTCTGCCGTCTTAGAGTTAAAGACAGGAGATACTATAACCAAGTCCTCATGGGAACAATAAGTAGAGCTACCTTGAAGTGGCTGCTGCATTGGAGGACTGAGCACGCATTGGGATGCCCATTGTGCAAAGACGTCGATTGTGATAACATAACAACATAATTGTTTTGTAGGAATACTGTTCATTTTCACTAAAATTTATTATATTTAGTATTATAATTGTTTTGAAATGTAGGCATACTTAGAGCACATTGTTACTAAGATGTAGTTGATGATGTCTGTTGTTACGATTATTATCTGCTAAAAGGATATGTGCATGAATAATGGGTGCCTCGAGTGAGGCCAGAGGGGCCGAATGTAAGATGGGCCTGTGTGCCCAATTCTTAGCCCATTAAAAAAAAAAAGTTTGTTCGTTCGTTCTGTCTGTCTGTCTGTCTGTCTGTCTGTCTGTCTGTCTGTCTGTCTGTCTGTCTGTCTGTCTGTCTGTCTGTCCGTCTGCCCGTCTATCTTTCATCTCTACAGCCATCTAAGACTTCTGCAGCTTTTAATAAACGTTTAATTTCTAACGAGGCCAAGTTTATTCAAAAAATTGCATCTCAAAATAGTCCAAACTACCTGCTCCAGATGATTAAATCTAATCCTACAAACAACAAGCGACTAAGTTTATTACATATGCCCACACCTAGAACAGACTTATATAACACACGTTTAGCACATTTAGCCCTTCATATGTGGAACTATCTTTCACTTGATCTGAAAATTACAAAGAGTTCATATTCATTTAACTTCATTCTTGTTCAGTTCATGATTACAACTGATTATATGCCACCTTAAATGTAGTTAATAATCCATATTGCATTATCAGTTTGTGATTAGATAAGATGTGTATGAAATGTATTGATGTATGAGTGATATTTATGTAAGTGTGTATGTGTAGGCGCGTTTGTGTATGTATGAATATGTTTAGTATGAGTGTGTGCTTGGGTAATTATGTACGTTTAGGTGTTGGGTTATTTGGGTATGTTTTGGTGTGTGTGTATGTATGTGTATATTTGAAAATGTATGTATGAGCGGGAGTGCAAGTATGTATATGTATAAAAGTGTTTGTATTTGTTAGTATGTAAGTGTCTGTGTGTGTGTGTGTGTGTGTGTGACGTATGTGTATGTGCGCCTGTGTGTGTCTGTGTGTCCATGTCTGTGTGTCCATGTCTGTGTGTCCATGTCTGTGTGTCCATGTCTGTGTGTCCATGTCTGTGTGACACAGATGCCCATACGAGTGTATATTTGTTTGTATGTGTGTGTGTGGTGCGTGAATGTGTGTGTGTGTGTGTGTGTTTATGAGTACGTTTATTTGTTATGCATGGATATATGTATGTATGCAGGTGATTATGAATGTGTGTATATGTGAATAAGTGAGTGGGTGGGCGTGTGCATGTTGGTGTGTGTGTGCGAACGCGCGAGTGTGTGCATGCATTTTACCATCCATGCTTTTGTGTTTTTTCTTGATAATCATAATATGCATATTATTACATGAACACAACATGCTTTATTGATAAAATACAACCTCTGTGTTAAAGGTGGGCGTTTCGACGAGCCGAATGTAAGACGGACCTGCGTGCACAGTTTGTGACCCTCTGAAAATAAAGTTCTATCTATCTATCTATCTATCTATCTATCTATCTATCTATCTATCTATCTATCTATCTATCTATCTATCTATCTATCTATCTATCTATCTATCTATCTATCTATCTATCTATCTATCTATCTATCTATCTATCTATCTATCTATCTATCTATCTATCTATCTATCTATCTATCTATCTATCTATCTATCTATCTATCTATCTATCTATCTATCTATCTATCTATCTATCTATCTATCTATCTATCTATCTATCTATCTATCTATCTATCTATCTATCTATCTATCTATCTATCTATCTATCTATCTATCTATCTATCTATCTATCCATCCATCCATCCATCCATCCATCCATCCATCCATCCATCCATCCATCCATCCATCCATCCATCCATCCATCCATCCATCCATCCATCCATCCATCCATCCATCCATCCATCCATCCATCCATCCATCCATCCATCCATCCATCCATCCATCCATCCATCCATCCATCCATCCATCCATCCATCCATCCATCCATCCATCCATCCATCCATCCATCCATCCATCCATCCATCCATCCATCCATCCATCCATCCATCCATCCATCCATCCATCCATCCATCCATCTATCTATCTATCTATCTATCTATCTATCTATCTATCTTGACAAGAGTCTCCTGTGCGGACGTGTTTTAGCGAGCTCTTCATTTTTGATTATTTTATGAAACCAGTGTAAACAACATTGATTTTCGTATCATTGTGATCGGTGTGTAACTGCACAGAGAGTGAATTTATTTAAAAGTATTTTTATGTGCGTATTTTCATGGTATTTCTACTTGATTTAAACAATAATTTAACAATGGAAACAAATTCAAATGTGATTCACTGGGCCAATCGGGTGCTACGGATGGATCAATCCAACCAATCACTAGGTAGTTGTTAAAAATGTCTTGTGACCCAGATGTGCTTGGGACTGTTTGCTGCGCGTCAGTGAATGTTTGACACAGGTGTAGCGTGTAAACCTGCAGTTATGTTCGGCGAGGAGAGCTTGACCGTTGTAGTAACAAAAAGGGGAGCGTATCGGCTTAAGGCCTGTGGTCAGCAGGAACTATGCGCTCAACAAAGAGAAAGCCTTACGGGACAAGCTTAAAAATTGTCTAAATGACCCAGGGCTACTGATTAAACATTCAAGTGATGGGAAATGTGTTAGCATCTGCTTCAATAATACTATTCAATATGAATGCTTTCGATCTTGCCTGCTGAAATACTACCAAACCGAAAATATTGAACACAGGACGGACAGACAGGGTGCGCACGTAGAGGCGAAAGTATCGTCTCCATCATACACGATTCACTTGTACCACACTAAAAATAAACTGCTGGTCCAAGGCAATGTACATGCTTTGGAGACATGGATGGGGAAGGAATTTATTGAGCTTCAGATGACAGCTCAGTCCTTGATACACAAGGAGTTTCTAAATTCACCCCAGAATCTCAACGAACCTACCAGAACTGAAACAGTCACTCCTGCTCAGCCAACATTTCTAACGATAACCAGCACATCAGCCGTCAGTCCTCAGATAGTAGAGGCCATTACATACACTAGTCAGAACATGGGCTCAGTAATTACAGGACGACCAGTTCTGCTAGCTATTGAGTACCCATTGGAATGTTTGCAAGACACGGAACAGCGTCAAGATTCTGTACCCACGGAACCGTTAAATTCACCCACAGACTTAGCGGATACACCGTCTACCAGGCATCCCGCATGCGACTGCCAGCATCGCACTGAAGTGTTAGCCACTAGCTTAACAACACTTATTGATACTCTCTCCAGTCAGCTACATAGGGACTACGACACACTTAGGGCAGAAATCCAGCTTTTGAGAGAGGAAAACAAAACATTAAAAATTATTATTGAAATTAAGCAGCGTGTGCCAGGAGTTGACATAGTTACACAAATTGAAGTTTCCCAAACATTACAAACTTCCTCCAGTCAGCAACAGGAAGCCAAACAACCACCGAATCAACAGGAGCAGGTTTAACAAGCTCCACAGCGCACTTATCCAATTGACGTGAAGATAACCAATCGATTTGATGCGCTGCTGGAGCAGTCAGTCGACGGTAAACTGGCTAAAACACCACTATTATGCACTCCACGCCTACAAGCCACATCGGAGGAGGTACATAAAGATGTACAAACTGAACGACAACAATGGCAGATGCAGCGGGCAAGGCGCTCTGGCTACCAGTTTACACAAGTAATACAGCCAGACTCCACCCACCTTATTATTGGCGACTCACTGCTAAAAGGTCTGTATAGTGATCTAATGTCTACATCTGACAATGACTTAGTTTCTGTCGTTCCATTGCCAGGTGCAGGGGTGGACAGACTTGCAGACAAAATAAAGAGACTGGAAACAAACGTCAACATCAAGAAAGTGACAGTTCACATAGGGATAAATGACACAATGAACAATATATACATCACCGACTTCCAGCTGCGGGTGCTGCTAGATTCATTGTGTCGTACATATCCTTCATCTACTAAAGTTTTTTCTTCTATTCTGACGCCGATGTTTGGCCATCAACGTCGACTGGCTGACAGAAACAATAAGGTGCTAGAGATCTTTTGTAAACAAAATAATTTAACTTTTATCAACCACACACCATTTTTTACGGCACAGTCTGGCGCCCCGAAGAAGCTCCTATATAAGGACCAGATCCACACTTCTACACTAGGAACGAGCATCCTGGCTAGGAATTTAAAATAACCAGTCAGGACACAGCTGGTACCCAACACAGAAGTGCCTATAGCACCTGTTTCTGCTTCACCCAGTCATCAGGCCAAACGATACAAGCGCAGCACCATGAATACCAACGCCCCATTACAGGGCGCTCGATCCTCCGGCAGCCCTGGAGTACCCACGCCATCACGTGGAAATCAACCACACCCTCACACACCCACCTTCTTACAGGAGAGTAGCAACTATGATTATTCCTTTCCTCCACTTCCAAGTAGTGAAAAGTCCGTCAATAGAACTGAAGGGCTCGGGACTGCGGCTAGAAACAACAGCGTACCCGACCGACAATATCCTTTGAATTGGAACCGTGATTTGTACCATCTCATGCGCTTCAATCCTGAAATTCTGCGACAAGCATTTATGATGTCAGCACAGTGCAGACCAGCCGATTACAACACTTGCTAAAAACAAATAAAAGACCGCGTACCCTATATCAGTCGGACAAGTTTTCTTAAGCGCTTATTTTATTATTACTGTGTTGCCCACTCGATCAGCAGTGGGTTACATAGCCATACTTATAAACAGTCATTTGTATATCAAACTACACTTATTTTGTATATTATTTGAGCTAGTTATAATACCGCTTAAATTTGCTAAACTGTAAGTTAGGTGGTAGTGTACATGAGTTAAAACATTGTAATTCATTGTAATTCATTTTTCCTGCACTATCTCCATTTTAACTGTTTTACCTTATTTTTTTTCTTCCAAGTTCAATACTATATTATTGTTGTAAATTTGTTTTACTCTTGTATTGCCTGAATAATATTTTTTGTGTAACTTAGTATATGCTGGTGCTGGCATAGCTTATATTCTATTGCCACACTGCAGTTTATAATGTCTGACACACATAAGCACTGGCTTAGTAAAACTGGACTTAGAATAGGTCATCTGAATATTTGCCATCTTCTGGGAAAACTGCCCGAACTGTCCCTTATTCTTACTCAAAATTTTCAGATGTTCGGTCTTAGTGAGAGTAGATTACATGACAACATTACAGATGATGATATACATGTCAATGGTTTTAGTGTTATTAGGAAAGACCCACATAAGAAACAAGAAACGGATATAGCGATCTACGCCAGTAATTCACTTAATATCCAAAGTAGACTAGACTTAGAGACTAGCGATGTAGAATGCATATTTTTAGAAGTTAAGCTACAAAACACCAAACCCATCGTAGTTGGTTTTTTCTACCGCAATCCTAGCGCTGATAATATATGGTGTGACAACTTTACCAATATGATGGATACGGTTTTCAATAATGTAGGGGAAATTATACTTCTTGGGGACTTCAATATAAATGCCCTAAAATCCAACAAGACGTGGGACGACATAATTACCTCATTTAATCTC
This sequence comes from Candidula unifasciata, assembly GCA_905116865.2. NCBI lineage: Eukaryota > Metazoa > Mollusca > Gastropoda > Stylommatophora > Geomitridae > Candidula > Candidula unifasciata. The sequence goes on from CAJHNH020004890.1 coordinate 2,901,604, forward strand.
AAACAACTAGTCAAACAGGCTACTAGAATAACAAAATCGTCGTCAACCCTTATAGACCATATTTATGCTACATGTCCTGACAACATTATAGAATGCAAGGTACCCACTACAGCACTGAGTGACCATTACCCCGTAATTTGTGTGTGGAATAAAAAAGGCGTAAAAACTGTTAAACAAAAGCATGTAAGTATTAAATTTAGAAGCTATAAACATTTTAATCAAGATGCATTCCTACTAGACTTGTTCAATTCACCTCTTGACCACGTTTATCAGCTCCCTGATTCAGATGACGCCCTTGAATATTGGCTGAAGACCTTCTCTAGTGTATTTGATAAGCATGTGCCAGTTAAAGAGGTCCGTGTGAAACATCAAACTAAATCCCCTTGGATCACACAGGAGGTAGTTGCAATCATGAGAGAGCGAGATAGGGCGCATAAAAATAAGGATATAATCACATACCGGAATCTGCGAAACAAAGTCCAGTATACCATTCGTAAGGAAAAAAAGAACGCTTTTAAACAGCTAATAGTAGATAAAAGAAACAGCAAAGACATATGGAAGGCAATTTATACATTGACAAACAAAGGTACTTCAACGCATTTGCTAACATCTAATATAACATCGGATGATTTCAGTAATTTCTTTAAAGTAAATATAAAAAATTTAAAAGCCACAATGCCAAACTGTCCATGTGATTTATCACTGCTATCGGCATTTTGTGAAAATAAATGCCCTGAAGACATTCCTTCTGACATTCCTCTCATGACAGTTGCGGAAGTTTTTATACACTTCAACAGTCTCAGAAACAGTAATACATCCGGTTTAGTCGGAATCAGCAATAGGATCCTTCGTAGTGCTGCCTCAGTTATTTGTGAGTCGATGACCTTTATTTACAACCAATGTCTTGTCAAAGGCTACTTCCCACCTGCATTTAAGATTGCCAAAGTGTATCCACATCTAAAATCTGGTTCATTAGACAGTAGTATCCTAGGTAACTATAGACCAATCTCCCTGTTATCATCACTATCGAAACCACTAGAGAAACATATTCATAATGTAACTTTTCAGCACTTAGATCACAACAAACTTATAGTGGATAACCAATCAGGTTTTCGAGCAAACTATTCTTGCCATACTGCTTTAACTAACATGATTGAAAAATGGCACCAGAAAGTTAATGATGAGAAAATATGTGGCGGGGTGTTTATAGACTTTAAGAAAGCTTTTGATATGATAGACCATAACATTCTTATAAGAAAATTAGAAACCATGAAATTTAACCCTAGACTAAACAAGTTAATAAAATCCATTTTGTTAAATAGAAAACAAATAATCTGTTACAGTAAATCACTATCGCAAGCCACTGACTTAAATACTGGGGTACCTCAAGGCTCGATTCTCCGTCCTCTGTTATTCAATATCTACATAAATGACCTTCCTTTATGTCTGTCGTCGTCCTGCGATTTATTCGCAGACGACTGTACCATCTATGCAAATGCTCAAACATGTAATTTACTAGAGTCTTCATTACAACAAGAATTAAATAATGTAGTCCAATGGAGCAGTGCAAACCGTATGCAAATAAACATTTATAAAACCAAATCTATTCTAATAACGACCAGGCAAAAACTATACAGTTTAAATTCTCAGAGAACGCTTCAGCTCTACATTGGGAGCACTCAAGTAGAAAATGTAACTGAGCACAAGACACTGGGGTTGGTAATTGATGCAAATCTAACCTTTAACTCACACGTACAAGCACTTGTGAAGCAAACAGCTAAAAAGGTTTACCAGCTTGCAAAAATTAAAAAAATTCTTGATGAACACACAAGAAAGATATTCTATATTTCTCACATCCAGACACATGTAGACTATTGCTCTACAATATGGGATGGCTGTTCCAGCTCTGTTATCAAGCGACTCACATCACTGCAAAAGCGCGCCATTCGCTTAATTAGTAACAAACATGGAACAGTGAGCTCCGAAACATATAAAGGTCTTAGACTACTACCGCTTCGTGAACGTCTACTTTTCAATAAGGCAAAATATACTTACAAAATATTATCTCAAAAGGCTCCATGTTACTTATGGCCGTTGTTCAAATATAATGAACGACATAGTAAGCGTCTAAACATATTACATATCCCTAAACCTAGGATAGACCTTTATAAAACAAGTTTGTCATATTCCGCTGCTCCATTGTGGAACTATCTACCACAGCAAATCAAAAGTACTACTAGTCCAAATACATACAATCGGAAACTGTTCGAATATTATCTGAGCACCGATTATATGCCCCCATAGAAAATAAAACATATGTGAAAAATAGCGCTAATTTTCCTTAGATTTGTTACAACTAATACGTTTTACTGTAGTTAGAAATGTGCGCATTACAGTGCTTGTATTGATTATGTTGATGCTATTGCTAACTTCTAATATTACTTGATGTGTGAATGAAATGATGTAAGAATGGAGGGAGACCTCGAAGGGCAGAATGTTAGACGGGCCTGCGTGGCCAATTCTTAACCCTTTAAAAATAAAGTTTGTTCGTTCTATCTATCTATCTATCTATCTATCTATCTATCTATCTATCTATCTATCTATCTATCTATCTATCTATCTATCTATCTATCTATCTATCTATCTATCTATCTATCTATCTATCTATCTATCTATCTATCTATCTATCTATCTATCTATCTATCTATCTATCTATCTATCTATCTATCTATCTATCTATCTATCTATCTATCTATCTATCTATCTATCTATCTATCTATCTATCTATCTATCTATCTATCTATCTATCTATCTATCTATCTATCTATCTATCTATCTATCTATCTATCTATCTATCTATCTATCTATCTATCTATCTATCTATCTATCTATCTATCTATCTATCTATCTATCTATCTATCTATCTATCTATCTATCTATCTATCTATCTATCTATCTATCTATCTATCTATCTATCTATCTATCTATCTATCTATCTATCTATATCTATCTATCTATCTATCTATCTATCTATCTATCTATCTATCTATCTATCTATCTATCTATCTATCTATCTATCTATCTATCTATCTATCTATCTATCTATCTATCTATCTATCTATCTATCTATCTATCCAATCTCTGCCTGTCTGTCTGTCTGGCTGTCTGTTCGTCCGGCCATCCATCCATCCGTCTGTCTGTCTGTTTTTTGTTTGTCTGTATGGCCGTCTGTCTGTCTCTCTAAGCTGACTGAATGTTGCCAACTTGCAGTGTGTCCCCCAGGAAGTTATGGGCCCGACTGCTTGAGTCAGTGCCCGGAATTCTGCACTGGGAAGATCTGCAACAGCTCTTCTGGCGACTGTCTCGAGTGCAGCGAAGGACGCCTCGGCTCCAAATGTCAAGGTAGTCTTCTAGCACAATGTACTGACAGGCTCTAACAATCTGTCTAACTCGGTCTCTCTCTCTCTCTCTCTCTCTCTCTCTCTGCCTGTCTGTCTGTCTGTCTGTCTGTCTTTGTCACCCCCCCCCTCTCTCTCTCTCTCTTTCTCTCTCTCTCTCTCTCTCTCTCTCTCTCTCTCTCTCTCTGTGTGTGTGTCTCTGCCTGTCTGACTCTGACATCCCGCTCCCCCTCTCTGTATCTGCTTGCCTGTCTGACTATGACACCCCGCACCCCCCCTCTCTCTGTCTCTGCCTGCCTGTCTGACTCTGACACCACACCCCCCCCCCCCCCTTCTTTCTTTGTCTCTGCCTGCCTGTCTGACTCTGACACCCACCCCCCCCTCTCTCTCTCTGTCTCTGCCTGCCTGTCTGACTCTGACACCACCACACCCCCCCCCTTCTTTCTCTGTCTCTGCCTGCCTGTCTGACTCTGACACCCCACCCCCCCCCCCTCTCTCTGTCTCTGCCTGCCTGTCTGACTCTGACACCCCACCCCCCCCTCTCTCTGTCTCTGCCTGTCTGTCTGACTCTGACACCCCTCCTCTCTGTCTGTCTGTCTGTCTGTCTGTCTGTCTGTCTGTCTGTCTGTCTGTCTGTCTGTCTGTCTGTCTGTCTGTCTGTCTGTCTGTCTGTCTGTCTGTCTGTCTGTCTGTCTGTCTGTCTGTCTGTCTGTCTGTCTGTCTGTCTGTCTGTCTGTCTGTCTGTCTGTCTGTCTAACTGTCTGTCTGTCTGTCTTTGACGCCCCCTCTCTCTTTCTCTGTCTCTGCCTGCCTGGCTGTCTGTCTTTGACACCCTCTCTCTCTCTCTCTCTCTCTCTCTCTCTCTCTCTCTCTCTCTCTCTCTCTCTCTCTCTCTCGCTCTCTCTCTTTCTCTGCCTGTTTGTCTGTCTGTATGTCTGTCTATGATGCCCCCTCTCTCTTTCTCTGTCTTTTCCTGTCTGTCTGTCTGAAGGTCTGTCTTTGACACCCCCTCTCTCTCCCTCTCTCTCTCTCTGTCTCTGCCTGTCTGTCTGTCTGTCTTTGACACCCTCTCTCTCTCCCTCTCTCTCTCTCTCTGTCTCTGCTTGCCTGTCGGCCTGTCTTTGACACCCTCTCTCTCTGTCTCTGTCTCTGCCTGCCCGTCTGTCTGTCTTTGACACCCCCCCCCCCTCTCTCTCTCTCTCTCTCGGGTGTCTGATTGTCTCGCCTGGTGAGCAGGCCAGTGTTGAGCTTTACCCAGAATCCCCTGGTAACTCCTCGCAGCGCAATTCTCCTCAGACCGTAATGATCTTTATGTGTCTCTGCACTGTTCACTCGCTTCCAAAAGGCACCGACTTAGATAGGGGGCTTTAAGTGGAACATTGTAAATGTATATGTACAGCCTGGAGTCCTTTGTTAAAAATGATCACATGGATTGGATAAGAGGTACCGAACAACATGCCAAGTGATCCAGTCCTAATATGTGGGGACTTAAAGACACGCGCCTATAAATGGGATCAGTCAAAGGACAAGAGACAAGGAGAAGCCTTGAAACACGCTACGGTAGAATAAGAGTTTGTCTGTATCAACGATGGTAAACCCACACTAATTGCAATGAGGTCGGGAGGTGCCGACACTGCATTTGCATTGGTCTCACGGATTGCACTTGGTGTTCATGGAGGTGGCCATTTTGTCAAGGCCACACACGGTAAGGAAAGCATGTAAAGCCTTCAGATATGTCAAGGAAGAGACACTGTTTGGGTGCATTAGGAGAAGAGTATGGTCAGGGATCATCAGGAGCAAATTCATTCAGCAACGATGGTGGATTCCAGAGGTGGAGCAAGCGTAGAAAGTTAAAAAAAAAAAAAAAAAGGGCGGAGGTGAAAGAATGGCAGCGAGTACAAAAGTTGCTTCTTTGTTTTTCCTGCAAGAGGAAGGAGATGAAAGCAGCAGAAGACTAAAGGAGAGCCGTGACTGCCGAGTTCAAATTGAGTACTGCAAATGCTAAACAAGTGAAATGGGAGTAGTACATGGACGAGATTGGGAAAAATAGAACAATGAGCAAGTTGTGTTGACTGCATAGGTAAATGAGCCGAAAGGAGCGAGCGGTCTCTTTCAGTTGGTGCGATTTACTGTGAAACTAGTGAGGTCCTGCCAACTGACAGTGAGAAACGGAATGCTTTTCTGAAAAGATTTTCAGAGCAGACAGATAAGAATGAGCGAACCATCAAAAGTTCTGTTATTAGTGATTTTACTAGAATAATCATAGATGCGACAATGAGAAGATCGTGAAAGTGAACGATAAACAGCATGTGCTGAAGAAAATAAAAGATAGTGCACCTGGACCAGATGGAGTCAGGCATAGTCATGTGAGGAGTTTAAGTGATGAGGAAGATAGCTAATGGCGTCGTGTTTCAATAACAGTATTGCAGCAGCGTCAGTTCCAATGGGCTGGCTGCATGGTTGCCTGCTACTAAGAACTGATACATGTTGTTGGAGATCGAAGGATGTAGAGAGGCATGGTCATCCACGCCTGTTGCCAAGGCACTTGATGTTGATGATAATTATGACGATAGTTTCGTTGTCTTGTCACCTCTACAGCAAGTAAGTGTTTGTGTCTTGCCACGTACAGTTTCCTGAGAGTATATTGTGTGTGTGCATTTATGTTGTTGTCGAGCCACTCAGATTATCCGTAAGTATATATTTTATTTCGTCTCACTCCTTGTGAAGTATAGTTTCTGTGACCTGTCATTCACAAATTCACTAAAAGTATTTTTTTTTTTTCAATGTCCTCCCGCTCGCATATTCTCAACATGTAAAGTTTCTGTGCATAGCTACTAACGAATTTGCTATATGTATACTTTCTCTGTCTTGCCTCTCACAGCGTGCCCAATCAACCAATATGGACCGAATTGCTCACTCACCTGTCCATACACCTGTTTCAATGCCGAATGTGACATAAATACCGGAGCCTGTTCCAGGTGTATCGAGGGATTCGCGGGCACCATGTGTAGCGAAGGTAAGACGTCTCAATGGCAGCTCTACACTTTGGAGAATTACATTTGTCAGTCCGTCACTGACAGTGACTGACTTCCTGCGCCTGCTTAAGATGATCGAAACTGACACAATCTGACTAGAATGGATTGACAGAATCCAGAATTCCCGCCTCAAGCAACTATTTTGGCTGTGCATACGGAATCACGCGGGGGTAAACGGAAATAGAAGAGCTGACAGGCTGGTCTTGTTTGCAGTGGTTAGTGTAGGAAGAAATATAGAAGGTTAAAGGCGTCTACCAGCAAGCTCGGTGGAGAGTCTTGAGCACGACAAGGCACCAAAAAAGCCTAGGTCGTTCACTCGCCCGAGTTCATTTCCAGACGTCTTGATTCGTCTTGTCACTGGACCTAGATGGACTTGGGCGAGAGAGTGTGGTCAACGAATTGCGCCATCCTTACTTTAATCAGAATCACTGCTCCACTATCAGCTTTCTTTAGGGTTTTTACACCCCCCCCCCCAACGTGTAACTGCCAGTTTTCTAAGTAGACCTAGTCGTCTCCCGGCCTTCCCTTCTACATTTCCTATGTTTGCTCCACATGAGCCGTTTATCTAATGGTACTCTAAAATAAGTGGGGAAGCTTTCTTCCCTTTGCAAAGATGCTCCCAGGTGACTACACATAGCTGTGTCCCTGGGAAAAGAGCGAGATGCGTTGTGGATGTTTTGCCTGTGTTGATGGCAACATGCCACTGTTCTGCCTATGCCATTCAGAGATGTGCTACTTGCGCATTCTTAGATGTGCCACTGGGGTGTGTTCATCGATGCACCAGAGTGCCAAATCATCTCCATACAGAGCATCCTTCACTCTTGTATGGAGGCCTTTCACCAGGTCATTGATCTAAACAAGAAAGTTGGAGTGAGAACACCTCGTTGTAGTACCCCAGGATGAAGCAACACTTTTCTGCTCTGCAGACCATCAAGAGTGACTCTAGTTCTCCTGTTGTATAAGAAGGATTATATCCATCTCAGCATGTTTCCTTGGACTGCATTTCTGTTGAAGTCTTCAATGAGACCATCTTTCCACATTTTGTCAAAAGCTTGTTTGAAGTCAACCAACATCGCCAGCAATTCCCCCCCCCCCCCCCCCCCACCCCCTTGAAAGATATCTTCCACAGCTTGTGACAGGTAGGTGACTTGGTCTCTTATGCTGTAACATTCTCTAAATTCTGCTTGCTCTGACACCAAGATTTGCTCAGATTCTTAGTGTCATTGTAGTCATTTTCAGTCTTTCAAGGCTGAAATGACTCTTGAAAGACAGGAAAAGAGAAGGGAAAAAAATGAAAAGGGGGGGGGGGGGGGGGGAGAGCAGAGTATAACAACCACGACAGGAGAAGACAATGTTGGAGGTTCACTGTAGCGAGGCTTCACTGTGGTGATAGTACCAAACTGCTTGAATGACAGTAAAGAACACTTGGAACTGAAATAATAAATGGGTAACCTCATGAACATTAAGACACAGAGACACACTACATACCTTTTCCGTCGATAGTAAATTCCAGAGTCAATCTTACACATTCCGCTAGTTTTTGAGCTTGTTTTGGCCAAGATGGCGTGATGTGTTTCTCTCTAACCTGACTTCAGACTGTTGATCGACGACCCGACAAGCCGCCATCGTACACAGTTAGATTGATAGCTCTTAATGTTATGATGCTTCGTTCGAACTTGTTAAATACCTAATATGTTATAAACTAGCGGCGTACCTGGCTTAGGCGTTTTTGAGTCCGATTAATAATTCTAATGTAGCGCGATTGAAACCCCCCTGCTGGCTGCGTGGATTTTTATCCTGGCATGGGGTGTCGCAGGTCGACCTAGCATATAATGGGTACCAGGATGTGTGTCCTAGGGAAGTAAAGATAGCCTGCGTAATGTACCACATTACCCACCTAGTGCCGATTGGTCTTTAGAAATATGGGTGTTCTTCCTATATGTCCGACACGCCTTCAGGTATGAAAAGGGATCTTAGCTTTTTTTTAAAAATGGGATAAACTTAGGTGCAATGAAGCCGACCCTTCTCATCACTAACCCTAAACTTGTAAACTATATAAATCTTGAAACCGCACACTAAACACACTGATCATATCCACTATTTTCTGTTTCCTTGCTTAGCCGAAAAAGAGACTGATGAATTTTGGTTTTTGCTGCTGCTTCTGGCCATTCCAATTAGCTTGGTTTCCGTGTACTGTGTCAAGAAACGAAACAATTCTGCACCCACAGAGGAAGAGAACTGTAAGTGGTCAGTTGTCCCTCTAGTTTGTGATTCAGTTTACATCATATCTCATCCTTATGTATCTAGTTTGTGATTCAGTTTACATCATATCTCATCCTTATGTATCTAGTTTGTGATTCAGTTGACATCATATCTTATCCTTTTGTATCTAGTTTGTGATTCAGTTTAAATCATATCCCATCCTTATGTATCTAGTTTGTGATTTGGTTTACATCATATCTCATCCTTATGTATCTAGTTTGTGATTCAGTTTACATCATATCTCATCCTTATGTATCTAGTTTGTGATTCAGTTTACATCATATCTCATCCTTATGTATCTAGTTTGTGATTCAGTTTACATCATATCTCATCCTTATGTATCTAGTTTGTGATTCAGTTTACATCATATCTCATCCTTATGTATCTAGTTTGTGATTCAGTTTACATCATATCTCATCCTTATGTATCTAGTTTGTGATTCAGTTTACATCATATCTCATTCTTATGTATCTAGTTTGTGATTCAGTTTACATCATATCTCATCCTTATGTATCTAGTTTGTGATTCAGTTTACATCATATCTCATCCTTAAGTATCTAGTTTGTGATTCAGTTTACATCATATCTCATCCTTATGTATCTAGTTTGTGATTCAGTTTACATCATATCTCATCCTTATGTATCTAGTTTGTGATTCAGTTTACATCATATCTCATCCTTATGTATCTAGTTTGTGATTCAGTTTACATCATATCTCATCCTTATGTATCTAGTTTGTGATTCAGTTTACATCATATCTCATCCTTATGTATCTAGTTTGTGATTCAGTTTACATCATATCTCATCCTTATGTATCTAGTTTGTGATTCAGTTTACATCATATCTCATTCTTATGTATCTTTCTTGATAAAAGTAAAGCAAAGGACCATTTTCCACGCCTTCAGGCGTTAAGGGCATATAAGGCTAGGCCTATATTTTATAGACTAATCGGCACAAGATGGCTGATGTGGTCAGCATCACGCCGGCCGCCTTGACTTCCCAGGACTGCACCCGGTACCCAATTCAAGGCTGGGTTGACTTGGGAGCCAAGGTCATTTTGATAAAGTTCGGCTCCGTCAGGGAGCGAGCCCACGACTTTCCGATCCTTGGTTAGCGTCTTGCCGCTCTGCCACGGCGACTATATCTTTTTATGTCTCTTTATCTTCTTTACCATCTTTATTATGTCTCATTTGTTTATCTTGCGGTCTGAAGGTCGTGGGCTCGTTTCACGGCTCCGCCCTTCACTTCTTGTGTGCAGTTTTACGGAGATTCCTGGGGATCGTCGCCAGAGCTACGAAGATCAGGCTCTGCGCGGCGCTCTCGGCAGGCGGCTAGCCGTTCTGCGGAGAGAGACTGAGACATGTGGGATAACACCCGGTGCAGTGTAGTCCTTCCTCTTGAACTTCAAACTTGTCACCTTTTTACCTGTTTTGAAAAAAAAAAAAAATAACTTTTTTAGTGGTTCAATATTATTGTTTTCTCAAACTAAGAATAAGTTCTAATGAATAAGATATAATGGTTCAAATCATCATCAAGATTGAACACCCCCCTCCCACCCTACCCTCTCAGAATAAACCTAGGCTCACAGGTCGACATAACCTTGACGTGGTATGAAGTTATATGACTGGTCCAGCAAACTGACAGTGATTTTTTTTAGTGCTATAATTTGAAAACAATGAAGAGAAGGCACTCAGATCCTTGCCAAGCATGATGTAAAAGGCTACTATTTAAAGACTTTGCTGAAACTGGATTTTCTGGACCGCAATGGGCAGATATCACAGCCTGGCAGCAAACCACAACACAAGGTCCAGATTCGGGTCCATTTTAGAAAGAAGAAATATAAGTCGACCACGTTCACCACGCTACTAGTAGCGGCACTCGGTTATATTTGTGGTCTGTTTTATTTTTAGTACCAATTTCATTGGCAGATATTAGAGTCTTTGTGCCCGGTTTGGTGGGTTTGAGTCCCTAACATCATGAGTAAAATTAATGATCTAATGTGGGAATGCTGCCTGGGTATGATGATCCCTTTGTGTGTGTGTGTATGTGGGGGGGGGGGGGGTGTTGGTGTTGGAGAGTAGTACGAGAAACTGTTGTGTGCGTGTAACAAGTCTTTTCCCGTGCTAATGAATCCACAATACAACGTGTCAACCGCCTTACAAGGTTAAACGCAAGGATGAGGAGAGGGAGAAAAAAGGGGGGGGGGCAATCCCAACTAATGGTACATCTTTTCGTGAGACCTTTCACTTGGTGATAGGATGATGATAATGATGTTCTAATGACGGATTAGATGCAGTGAGTGAAACTCCAGGTTAGCCACTGGTTCAGATAGCAACTGGTGGGTCTGGTGGAGAATTTTACAACATAAGAACGATTATAGTACACTTCCTAATGATTCAGAGATAGTGAATAGGACTCCTAGCCTTCTCGGATAAAGGCCAACAACTCGAAAACCCGCGTTCACGTAGCTCACTTTAAGAATCCCTCGGCAGGTGGGATCAGAAAGGACAAACCCTTTAGGCTGCCGCCCTAGCTGCAACACTTCATTAGAAAATCCGCTCTGCATCAAAGCAGAATGCAGAGGCTAGTGGCACACCCAACAAGCTATTTCCTCCCATGGGGATGAACGGGAAATGTGGAAACTAATGATGGGATTACTAGTCCCCAGTTTGGGGATACACAAGAAGTAAGTAACAGTCAACTAATTTGGTGTTTCCTTCGAGGTCGGAGTGAGTTCCCATGAGAGGCGAAGATGAAACAGTCTGCTTAAAATAAGTTAGATCTGTAAAGCGTATATGCAGGCACATTCGCGTTTTGGAACAAGACTAAAGTCCAAAGGTCGATAAAGAATTAGAATTTTTCTTCGGAGTTTATAGCCAGTGAACGGGAAGAAGAAGAAGAAGAAAAGATAATGATGGTGATTATCATTGTTGCTTGCTGAGGTTGTATGTCACGTTGAATCTGCATGAGAACATCAAACAAGTATTGACATTTTTAAATGTTTATTCTTATTTTATAGTAGAGTCGGAACAGGGCAATAGATTCAACAGGCGAAACCCGAAACGCTTGCACAAAAGTGATAAAACTTCGTGTATGAGGTTTTAGAGGTGCTCCATCGGCGAATGCTGCGATGAGAAATTTCCAGTTGGACTACGCACGAGACACAGTGCTCACATGTCTTAACCGGCCACGTCTACTGTCTGGCAGCAGGCTACCTGCACGTAATCAGCCGTGTGACTGAATCCTTAATTTGTGAGCGTGCATCGGCTGGTGTCACTTCAAGGATTTGTCTTTTGTGCCAGGATCGATGAAAGACAGCAGTACCTCCACATTACTGCAAGGGACGGTGGGCAGTACGAGGTGTAACCGGTACAGGTGCTGGTTACCTGTAACCTTCGGAGGTTCAACTGATTATCTAGACTTAGCCCTGGTCGTTAAGCATCCAGAATGGCCATTTGACGTAGCTGTGGTCGAAGCCTCGTGTAGCAGCTCTGGGAGGGGAGGACTGACAGATCTAAATCTGTAAGGTAGAAACGAGGCCTTGAACCCAACACACGCTCTCTTCTGTGACTGGTTACGATTTTCCCCGAATGAAACGTATCGCCATCTTCACGATTCCATTGCTGGACAACACGTTGGCCATTTCATAGTTGCTCAAAAGGATATGAAGCCAAACCTGCTGTCTTATTGTCGGAGAACTCCAAGTTAATATCTCTGGAAAGAGTCCACAAGCGTTCGGTCACACCCATTATACCTAAAGGTATGGTGAACTGTATCCAGCTTTGAGCTGGTAAGAGACTTTTGACGGCTGTCTTTGTGACCAGTTTCATGCTCGATTGCCTGAATCCATCCACCGTTACTAGAAGATCCTCTAATCCAGTGGCCGTCAACCTAATGCTGCGACCCTTTAGTACAGTTCCGCGTGTTGAGGCAACCCCCAACCATACAATAATTTTCCTTGCTACTTCATAACTTCAGTGACCATGTGTTTTCCGATAGTCATAGGCGACCCCTGTGAAAGGGTCCTTCGAACCACATGTTGAGAACCGCTGCACTAATCAATGGGACATCAAACACAGAGATGACATTTAGTTCTCTCAGTATTTCACACATGTCTGCCATCTGTGTCCCAAAGGTTGGTGCCGTTAAAGTCAGAACAAAAACATTCTCATTTCTTTTCACAACGCATGCTTGGCGAGGACAGAATAAACTAATCTGGCTGTTGAAACTTGTACAGATAATAGGTATTCATACCATAGTCACTTGTCACAAAACCACCTGTGAGATAACTACCCAACAAGTAACCATACATCATCTCAGTACTTTCCATAGTCAGTCGTCACACAACCACAGTTTCCATAGCCGGTTGTCACATGACCACTCGTGCACACAACTTCTTATAGTCCGTGCCATGTTTCGTTGGTAGCCATGTCTATCCGCAAGATTATGTCTCATGTACTTTCAATCATTTATGAAACAGATGCTCTTTCCTGTCATGATGTCAAACTGTCCGGTATCTTCTCTCTAGGTCTCCATCTGTCTCTTAAATGCTACCTGTCAACAACAACAACAACAACAACAACAACAACAACAACAACAACAACAACAACAACAACAAAATTATCCAACCATAACTCACACATTCAGTCGTCATTTAACCAGACCTGCCATTTTCAGTCGTCACATGACCAGACCTGCCATATTCAGTCGTCACATGACCAGACCTTCTATTTTTAGTCGTCACATGACCACATCTTCAAATCACTCATCACATACTCATACTTTCCAGTCAGTCATCATGTAACCTCACCTTCCATAGTCAATCCTGACATAACCACACCTTCCATAGTCAATCCTGACATAACCAGACCTTTCATAGTCATTCGTGGAGTAGCCACACCTTCCATGGTCAGTCGTGACAAAACCACACGTTCCATAGTCAGTCGTGACATTACCTCACCTTTTACAGTCAGTTCCATAGTCAGTCGTGACATAACCACACCATATGCGGTCGTCAAATGATCAGACATTCTATTTGCAATTGTCACATGACCACACCTTCAAATCACTCATCACATACACCCTTTAAGCAGTCGTCACGTAACATCACATTCCATAGTCAGCCGTGTCATAACCACACCTTCGATAGTCAGTCGTGTCATAACCACACTTTGCATAGTCAGCTGTGTCATAACCACACCTTCGATAGTCAGTCGTGACATAACCAGACCTTCTAAAGTCAGTCCTGACATAACCACACCTTCCATAGTCAGTCGTGTCATAACCACACTTTGCATAGTCAGCTGTGTCATAACCACACCTTGCATAGTCAGCCGTGTCATAACCACACCTTCGATAGTCAGTCGTGACATAACCACACCTTCCATAGTCAGTCGTGTCATAACCACACCTTCAATAGTCAGTTCTGACATAACCACACCTTCGATAGTCAGTCGTGTCATAACCACACCTTGGATAGTCAGCCGTGACATAACCACACCTTCCATAGTCAGTCGTGTCATAACCACACCTTCAATAGTCAGTTCTGACATAACCACACCTTCTATGGTCAGTCGTGTCATAACCACACCTTCAATAGTCAGTTCTGACATAACCACACCTTCCATAGTCAGTCGTGTGATAACTACACCTTCAATAGTCAGTTCTGACATAACCACACCTTCCATAGTCAGTCGTGTCATAACTACACCTTCAATAGTCAGTTCTGACATAACCACACCTTCAATAGTCAGTTCTGACATAACCACACCTTCAATAGTCAGTTCTGACATAACCACACCTTCCATAGTCCTGACATAACGACAGCTTCCATAGTCAGTCCTGACATAACCTCACCTTACATAGTCATTTGTCACACAACCAAATCTACTATATTCACGCAATTTTGACTGTGAGAGTCTGACAGTCGGAAAATAATAGCCTGAAGTATTGACGCCTGACCTGGAAGTTTCCATATCGACCTCGATATGCCATCTCATTCAGGAGGTAAGTACACACGTAGATGAAGGACTCTTCTCACGCCAGTGGCATGTAGAGATGTAATAATCGTCACTCGATGAATGATGTGGTCGACATCACACCTGCCGCCTTTACTTCCCATGAACATTCCATTCGCTTTTTTTTGCATTCAGCAGGTCCTTTGCAGAATATGAAGATCTAGATTTACCGAAAAATAGGCTGTGTTTCATCGAAACAAAGCAATGGAAATCATAGGTTTTACAGCGACTGGAAATGAGAAAAAAGGGTTTGAAATAAATAAAAAATAAAGAACGGACAGGGCCTTTTGCTGGTCCCATTAAAAGACATGAATCAAACAAAATCATACTGGAAGGAAAAGTTGAACGCAGGGAAGCAAGAAGTAGACCGAGATATAAGTGAGAGGACAAGATCAAGGGACGGACGAACAGCAGTCTAAGAGGTTGCACAACCAAGACAAGAGACAGAGTGTACTAAAGATCCCTTGCTTTCTGCCTTCATTATGGCGACTACTTCCGACTGATTAGCGAACCTTACATGAAGAGCTAGCACATACTGTACTCAACACTGATTGATAAATATTACCCTGTTGTAAATGTGGCAACAACATCATAATCAAGAATCGGCAGGTCGCTTTCATCACGGCATGACTGAAAGTCTGTTTATGTCACCCGTTTTTTCCAGCATAATGTGCTTTTACAGCCCATGCACTTTAATGTCTTCTATCCACTTTCAGAGAGTTCTGACTGCTTTTCCCCCCGAAAACTATACACTCTATAACCGTTCTCTCTGCTGGCCATCTTGAGGTCTAACCTGGCCAAAATACGCCAGCTTTCAGGACAAGATGCTGTTTATGGGCCAATTGTCCTCTATGCTCAGATTACACAGGATATCAGGGTTTTTCTTCTGCTTTGTTATTATTTATTTTTGTATAGCATCTCTCTTTAAAAGCTCCGGTTTTTACTTGAAACTTGCAGGCAGATGCTGTTTATGTTGCAACATCTATCGGTATAGTTGAAACCATTCTGCATGGAACAGCATACATTGATAAACATGAACATATAAGATATGGGCCAAACCTATGCATATCATTATAAAAGAACGTAGAAATATATCCAACATATATACTTGCTTCATTTTTTTATATTCTCATAATGTATACACTTTTTGTTATCTAAGGTTATTGTTTTCAAGACCATTATTGTAGAACTATGAATGTTATACTTATACAAGTGTGATAATTATTCACATATCGTCAAATGTGATTCCTTGAAACACGAGGAGTAAGTAGTAAACTGAATTTGAAGACAACAGTAAAGAGAATAGGTGAACTGAAACACATGTGTTCGTTGTGACATAAATATTGTTGTTATAGATCTTTTGTTATGAATCGGGTTGTATATCTTGTTATAAATTGTCTTATGAATCGTCTTATAAATCATGATATAAAAAGTGTCGTAGCCAGGTCAGGGCAACACAACGCGGAACATTTTCTGTCACCTTCTCACATATATGCTAAATGTAACATAAAATGAGTTGAGTTGAGTCAAAAATTGACATCACAGCACTCGGGGCATTCCCATGCAGGCTCCGTCCTCATCTTCAGCAGCCAGCGCAGAGTTCCAATACTGATGGTACCGGTCACAATCTGGTGAAAAGACAGTCTTGCCTTTCCTCTGAGTGTAGTGAGCCAGCCAGACCCCCTGGTTACACCCAGGTGCCTCATTCTCTCCCGGCTATAATAATCTTCTTTCTCTACTGATTCCGTTGTAACAAACAATGTGACTAGAAAGCTCAACGGGGGATTTAAAAGACTCACACAAAAACAAACAAACAAGTTTACCAGTGTTTTTTTATCAACGGAGTAAATGATAACGACTTTGGTTGAAACGTTCGGTTCTGTTTGTGTGAATCTTTCCCACTTCCTCTGCTGAGCTTTCTAGTCACATTGTGTGTTATACTTAGCAATCAGCTTGACTGCAGTCATTCCCTATCTTCGCCCTCTTGTGTGTGTGTGTATATATATATATATATATATATATATATATATATATATATATATATATATATAAAGATATACACGTATATGTATATATATATATATATATATATATATATATATATATATATATATATATATATATATATATAAACACATACAAACATACATGCACACACATTTTAAAAACCATTTGGTCCCCCCTTCCACCAGTAACGACCACCCGGAGCAGCCTGCACCTCCCCACCCTCCTCTCGTACGCCTTTGGTTATAAATAGTATTTTCGTTCTACTTGTATTTACCATTAACTGGCTGTAAACTCCGACGGATATTTATGGGTGTTCGTCCACTTAAAAGACTTGGGATTCACATGCATATCCGTTTTCATAGTGGTTTATTTATATGCAAAGTGTTGGTTCCTCGCCTGTCAATGTCAGACAGAACCACTCCTATTTGGAAAACCCTTAATTAATCACCTTTTAAGACAAGCTTGAATGAACTATGTTACATTTCTTTTGCTTTAAGTCTTGTTGTAAACTTAGATTGCAAAACATAATACCCTACTCTTACTTGCAAACAGCACATGATGATGATTTTAATGATACAAGTAGTACATGAGTAAAACAGATCTTGACTTGAATTCGTGAGAACAGGATACCACGGATCGATCTGCACAGAGAGGAAAACATTAGAAAGGGAATAGGGACCAATGAGAAAAAGACTGCAGAAAAAAAAAAAGAAGTGAGCAGCTGAGAAGAAGCTTGTGATGGCAACAGTAATCATGAAAACGCCGGCACTTACTGTAGAAGATTCTTCTTAAAGTTGGCTGATCTTGCTAGTCACACTCGCCATCGCCATGGGTTGTCATTGCGACGGTCTCTATGACCTAAAGGAACTCTTTTAGTTTTATTTTATTTGCCAGTGTACTCTGGTGTAAGAGGGAATGTACAAGCGGACTGACTTGCTGGCAGGGCCACCATTCATACAGGACACGGAGGCAGGCAGGACGAGAAGACGATCCAGGAGGCGACGGGAAACCGGCAACATTAAAGAAGGCTACACGAACTCTGGGTCAGTAGCGGTATTGCCAGACATAAACACTATACGGGTAGCCAAAGAAGAAGAATAAATCAACATATAACTTGTGTTATCAGTCGCCATACTGAGGGATTTAGTGAAGATAGGATCCAAGCGCTTGTGGACTTCGATGCGAAAGCCATGGAAAATCTTTAGTGCAAGACAGCCTAGCATACGACACCACAATTGGTATCATGAGAATGGAGGTGCAGCTCTCTGGTGGCTAGAGAACAAAATGCATTCACATGTCGTAATTGTAACAGACTCTGAAAGTATGCTGAGAAAGATGAAGACAGGGATGCTTCGAGCAGAGTGGCAAGCTTCACTAGAAAGATCACGGGTAGTTGGCATACTTTGGATCTTATCTTCTGGGCATGCCGTCGTAGTGGGTAATGAACAGACAGGCAGATTGGCTAGAATCTGCACCACTGGGTGGTGAACTGATGCATGACAAGGAAGATAGTGTCAAGGCCCTATGGGAACAAACAAGTAAAGGAATCAGTAGAGAAAAAAGATTATTATTGCCTGGAAAGAATGAGACACTTGAGTGTAACCAGAGGGTTTGGCCGACTCGCTACACTCAGAGGAAAGGCGAGACGGACCTATAACCAGACAGTGACGGTACCATCAGTATTGGAATTCTGCGCTGATTGCTGAAGATGAGGACGGAGCACGCATGGGAATGCCCCGAGTGCAGTGATGTCAGTTCTGGACTTAACTAACTAACTAATTAACTAACTAACTAACTAACTAACTAACTAACTAACTAACTAACTAACTAACTAACTAACTAACTAACTAACTAACTAACTAACTAACTAACTAACTAACTAACTAACTAACTAACTAACTAACTAAATAACTAACTAACTAACTAACTAACTAACTAACTAACTAACTAACTAACTAACTAACTAACCAACTAACCAACCAACCAACCAACCAACCAACCAACCAACCAACCAACCAACCAACCAACCAACCAACCAACCAACCAACCAACCAACCAACCAACCAACCAACCAACCAACCAACCAACCAACCAACCAACTAACTAACTAACTAACTAACTAACTAACTAACTAACTAACTAACTAACTAACTAACTAACGAGCTAACGAACTATCCAACTAACTAACTAACCAACCAACAAACCTACCGTTAGCAGGATCATCACAGAGCAGGTCACTCACTTGCCCTATCAATCGAAAACGTTGCTGAAGTCTGAGGAGGTAATCTAAAGCCAGGTGCATGTGGAAAGCAAGTGGAAACTACCAATAACTATCCGACGAAATGTATCATGGAAGCCAAAAAGGAAACCAATAGGAGCTTTTGAGCTGAAATCCTAAAGAAAGATTATTAGAATATCTTGGACAAAAAAAAGAGGAGAAATACTGACATCTTGAAAGATCTGAACATCAAGAAAGATTGGTTATTAAACAGCATCCTGTCTCGGAAGGTGAAATATTTTAGTCATATCAAGCACCATGACAGATTGGAAAAGCTAATAGCAGAAGGCATGGTACCAGGAAGGAGGGACAGGCGCCGACCAACACGAAGATGAGCACAGGATATAAGTGACTCCTTGAGTATGAAAGTACATGAGACTAGAGAGCTGGCGAGAGACCGGGTTTCTTTCATGCAGACCGTGATGAGAGCGACGTTCTGCAAAGGACCTGCTGCATGATGATGATGATGATGGGGATAGTGTGTAGTAATAGAAGTAGTATTAGTAGCAGTAAAGCCCATAAGGCAGTGACAAACTACTGAACGTAAATTTTGTCTAGAAAAACCACAACAGCAGCCAGTGTCCTGCAAAGGATCACAACTACTGAATGTAATGTCGTTACATAACATACATTTTAAGTACAGATACGAAAGCCTAATGTGATACCGAGAAAAATAATTATACTGTGCAAAACTGCATTAATGACGTCATCGATTTTTGAGTTCCACATTTGGAAGTAGGGTGTGCGATCAGGGTGAGTAGATTGTGTAGTGTGAATCATTTTTCAGCATGAATGTGAGAGAAGTAGGACAAGATATTTGCCACTGACCACCGACCGAGCCACCAGCAACCTCTTGGACACTGGAACGAAAGTCAGAAGTGAGTCTACAGTGAGAGATAGTAGGCATTTAGTATTACTGTTTGTTGTTGTTGATGTAGTTGTTGCTGCTGTTGTTGGTGTTGTTGTTGTGGCTGTTGTTGTTGTTGTCGTTCTTCTTCTTCTTCTTCTTCTTCTTCTTCTTCTTCTTCTTCTTCTTCTTCTTCTTCTTCTTCTTCTTCTTCTTCTTCTTCTTCTTCTTCTTCTTCTTCTTCTTCTTCTTCTTCTTCTTCTTCTTCTTCTTCTTCTTCTTCTTCTTCTTCTTCTTCTTCTTCTTCTTCTTATTTTTCTTCTTCTTCCTTCTGTCTTTTGTCGTTTTGTATTTTAGTCTATCTGTCTGTCTGTCTGCCTACCTGCCTGTCTGTCTGTCTGTCTGTCTGTCTGTCTGTCTGTCTGTCTGTCTGTCTGTCTGTCTGTCTGTCTGTCTGTCTGTCTGTCTGTCTGTCTGTCTGTCTGTCTGTCTGTCTGTCTGTCTGTCTGTCTGTCTGTCTGTCTGTCTGTCTGTCTGTCTGTCTGTCTGTCTGTCTGTCTGTCTGTCTGTCTGTCTGTCTGTCTTGCTTTCTGTCTTGCTTTCTTCGTTTTTCTTCTTTTTCTTCTTTCTCCCTCTTCTACTCCTCTTTATATCCCTTTACTTAGCAAAAGACATGGATCTTCTCAAGAAAACATCTTTGCCATCTGACGTAACTATTATTTTATGATTATGATAAAAGAGGGGGTAACAAGAAAAATTATATAGGGAGAATAGAAAATAATAGGGAATAATATTATATACAATAGGATACGATTGTAACGGAAAGTAAAGATACGGGTCTTGGTCTGAACAGCAGAAAAACAGAAGTAACGGTAATTAAAAAGAAAACTGACCATCCAAAATACAGCATCAAAGTAAATAGGACAAACCTCAAGAAAGTTGATATGTGTAAGTACTTGGATACCCTGATAACATCAGAGGAAAGATGTATTAAGGAAGTTTAATGTCGAATAGCTCAAGCAAAGACAGCATTATTTGGTGCAATCTTTCTTTGTCCATTGAGATGGGAAAGAGAACTCTTAAAAGATATATTAATCCTATATTGATATACAGCAGTGAATTATGGGCAGTTAGTAAACTAATGAAAACTTTTTTAGAAGCTGCGAAGATGTGGTTTTAAAGACGAACGATAAGAATACCCTCTTCTTCTTCTTCTTCTTCTTCTTCTTCTTCTTCTTCTTCACTTCCTCTTTTACCGCTGTGGGTGTCGAGGGAGATACAAGGTTTCTAGCTCTTCTGGGTGCCTCGACCATAGGCACATCGTGCTGTTGTAGAGTTTCTCTGATGTTATCCTTCCATCTTGTTCTTGGTCTACCCCGTGCTCTACGTCCTTCTTCTCTTTCCATGTATGCTTTGTATGGTATGGTGTCACAAGGCATTCTCTCTAAGTGGGCAAACCATTTCACTTGCTGTCTTTGTATGTAATCCAGAATTGGTTCTGTGCCGACTTGTTCTCTTATGATCTCATTCCTGATCTTATCTCTTATGGTCACTCCTACAGCCCTTCTCAGACATCTCATTTCCGTTAAGAATACCCTCGACAGATTAAAAAGAGTAATGAAGACATCTTGAAAGAAACTGACTCACGAAGAGAACTGATTGCTCACATCAGAAAGAGACGGTCTACGTTCTTTGGTCATGTGATGAGAAGGAGAAGACTGGAGTACATCGTGACAGTGAGAACTTTGGAGGGGAGGAGAGGCAGAGGGAGACCGAGAGAACAGATGGTGAACAGTTTGACATCATGGCATGGAAGATCATCTGTGTCAGAGTTGATTGAAAGTACATGAGACATATAATTGTGGGTAGGAATGACTACCAACACCAAACAGCATAGGCTTTAAGAAAAAGAAGAAGAAGAAGAAGAAGAAGAAGAATAGAATAAAAAAGTAAACAGAGCCGAAAAGAAGAAGATAGGAGATAGCAGCAACAGTCGTAGTTGCGGCAGTACCAGAAGTAGTAGTAGTAGCAGCAGCAGTACGGAGTAGTAGCGGCAGTAGTAGTCGTAGCAGCAGCAGCAGTACGGAGTAGTAGCGGCAGTAGTAGTCGTAGCAGCGGCAGCAGTACGGAGTAGTAGCGGCAGTAGTAGTCGTAGCAGCGGCAGTACAGAGTAGTAGCGGCAGTAGTAGTCGTAGCAGCTGCAGCAGTACGGAGTAGTAGCGGCAGTAGTAGTTGTAGTAGCAGCAGCAGTACGGAGTAGTAGCGGCAGTAGTAGTTGTAGTAGCAGCAGCAGTACGGAGTAGTAGCGGCAGTAGTAGTTGTAGTAGCAGCTGCAGTACGGAGTAGTAGCGGCAGTAGTAGTCGTAGCAGCTGCAGCAGTACGGAGTAGTAGTGGCAGCAGTAGTCGTAGCAGCTGCAGCAGTACGGAGTAGTAGCGGCAGTAGTAGTCGTAGTAGCAGCAGCAGTACAGAGTAGTAGCGGCAGTAGTAGTCGTAGTAGCAGCAGCAGTACAGAGTAGTAGCGGCAGTAGTAGTCGTAGTAGCAGTACGGAGTAGTAGCGGCAGTAGTAGTCGTAGTAGCAGCAGCAGTACGGAGTAGTAGCGGTAGTAGTAGTTGTAGTAGCAGCAGCAGTACAGAGTAGTAGCGGCAGTAGTAGTCGTAGTAGCAGTACGGAGTAGTAGCGGCAGTAGTAGTCGTAGCAGCGGCAGCAGTACAGATTAGTAGCGGCAGTAGTAGTCGTAGTAGCAGCAGCAGTACGGAGTAGTAGCGGCAGTAGTAGTCGTAGCAGCGGCAGCAGTACGGAGTAGTAGCGGTAGTAGTAGTTGTAGTAGCAGCAGCAGTACAGAGTAGTAGCGGCAGTAGTAGTCGTAGTAGCAGTACGGAGTAGTAGCGGCAGTAGTAGTCGTAGCAGCGGCAGCAGTACAGATTAGTAGCGGCAGTAGTAGTCGTAGTAGCAGCAGCAGTACGGAGTAGTAGCGGCAGTAGTAGTCGTAGCAGCGGCAGCAGTACGGAGTAGTAGCGGTAGTAGTAGTTGTAGTAGCAGCAGCAGTACAGAGTAGTAGCGGCAGTAGTAGTCGTAGTAGCAGTACGGAGTAGTAGCGGCAGTAGTAGTCGTAGCAGCGGCAGCAGTACAGATTAGTAGCGGCAGTAGTAGTCGTAGCAGCGGCAGCAGTACGGAGTAGTAGCGGCATTAGTAGTCGTAGTAGCAGCAACAGAAGTAGCAGGAATAGTAAAAGCAGAGGAAGACTGATGATGATGACGGTCAAGCAAATAGACTGAGGAACTAGAGCTTCCATGAGAAACCGTAGACATTAAAAGGCAAATATTATAGCGAATAGAGGAATCGCCTGTGAGCCTTATATGACCAGTTAACATCACGATAGGGTCAATAATATTTAAAAAAAAAAAATAATGATAACGACAGTTAGAGCATTAACAGCAAAATAACAACACCAGCAGCAATAAGAAGATCCACAAGTCTATATGTGTATATGTTTAAAATCCACAAGTCTATATGTTTAAGATCCACAAGTGTATATGTTTAAGATCCACAAGTCGACCTCCAGCAGGCCTATGACAGAGTATGAAAAAAAGGTCTCCTGATGAAGATGATGAGCATAGGAATACATGGCAAATTGTATAACTGGGTGAAATACTTTCTGATAGATAGAACAATACAGACTAGGATTCACAACGCAATCTCTTCTAAAGAAGTCTTGGAGGAGGGCTTACCACAAGGCTCATCATTGAGCTGTACACTGTTTCTGATCTTTATCAATGACTTGCCAGAACAAATCAAGGCAGAAAAGGCCTTGTACACTGATGACCTAGCAATATGGCAGAGTCATGAAAATGTGGAAATTGGAGCCCAAAGAATAAATGGAGACCTTAGAAGACTGCACGAGTACTGCCAAAGATGAAACTCAAGGTTAACTATACAAAGACGGTCTACACAATCTTTACCAAAAGCCTTCAAGTAGCAAGAAAGAATATTAACCTGAGGTTAGACGAACACCAATTAATGAAAGAAGAACATCCTACATACCTTGAAGTCACACTTGACCGGCAGCTCAGCCTCAAGAACCATATTGAAAACGCAAGGAATAAGGCTTTGAGGCGGCTACAATTATTAAAGAGACTTTCAGGTACATCATGGGGATCAGACAAGGAAACTCTGAGGTGGTTAAATCTTGGATATGTTCACTCTGTGATAGAGTACAACAACTCACTGCTTACAACCTGCTCCAAAACTAACCTAGAGACTCTTGACAAGGTACAAAATAATGCCCTCCGATTAATCTGCGGAGCTATGTGGTCTACTCCAACTGCTGCATGTGAAATCCATACAAATGTGGAACCCCTCGGTTGCAGAGAGAAAAAGCCACTTTAGAAATTTATGAAAGATATGTTAGAATGAATCGTAACCATCCTAATAGACACCGTGTAGAAAACTGGGAATACAAGCAAAGAATAAAGCACAAATCGGTTTTACACTGTGTTCATGAAATTCAGGACAGGTACCACCTCCCAGAAAGACGTCAAGGAATACAGAATGTTGCAAGAAACCTACCACCACAAGCTCGCTTTAAAGCTCAAGAAGTCCGAATTAAATTGGTAGGGGAGGAAACCAAACAGTCCGACCCAATCGCTCTTATGAACTAAAGACCGTTGATTCTTACCCCCAAGAATGGATACATGTTTATACTAATGGATCTGCATTTAAAGCTACCACCAAAGCATGTTACGGAATCTACATAGGTTATCCCGATGGATCTGTTGAAGAGACTTTTTATGCATGCGGGTAATTCTGCTTACATTATGAAGCCGAAATAATTGCACTGGAAACAGCAGTATACTGCCTAAAGACTTGATGGATGTTTATTCTTCAAAGGCTCACAATTTTGTCATCTTCACATATTCAGTGTCTGCCCTCCAAGCTCTGGAGGGCAGTGAACGCTGCAGAACTGACATAGCTAAGATAATCCTGGATGCTGATCAGCTTATTACCGCACACAACATCAGAATAGTGATGCAGTGGATTCCAGGCCACTTCGGCACACCAGGTAATGACAGAGCTGACAAAATGGCAAAGAAATGAGCAACACAAGAACAACCACCATCAGCGACAACCCTACAGGCAGCAAAAACACTTATAAGAGCTATAAACAAAGAGACTCGGTTGAAAAGATAGGCCATGGGAGACACCGGAAGAGAGGTTTATAAACATATGGCTGGCCTTGATCCTAATGACAGCATTAACCATCTAACAAGAAGGGACCAGGCCACCATCTTCAGAGCACAACATACTCCACAAATTTCTAAGATTAAGATCCACAAATCTCTATGTTTAATATCCACAAGTCTCGATGTTTAAGATCCACAAGTCTCATTATTTAAAATCCACAAATCTCTATGTTTAAGATCCACAAGTCTCTATGTTTAAGATCCACAAGTCTCTGTGTTTAAGATCCACAAGTCTCTATTTTTAAGATCCACAAGCCTCTATATTTAAGATCCACAAGTCTCTGTGTTTAAGATCCACAAGTCTCTATATTTAAGATCCACAAGTCTCTATGTTTAGGATCCAAAAGTCTCTATGTTTAGGATCCACAAGTCTCTATGTTTAAGATCCCCAAGTCTCTAAATTTCAGATCCACAAGTCTCTAAATTTCAGATCCACAAGTCTCGATGTTTAAGATCCACAAGTCTCGATGTTTAAGATCCACAAGTCTCTATATTTAAGATCCACAAGTCTCTATATTTAAGATCCACAAGTCTCTATATTTAAGATCCAAAAGTCTCTATATTTAAGATCCACAAGTCTCTTTTTTTGAGATCCACAAGTCTCTATATTTGATATCCACAAGTCTCTGTGTTTAAGATCCACAAGTCTCCATATTTAAGATCCACAAGTCTCTATGTTTAGGATCCACAAGTTTCTATATTTAAGATCCAAAAGTCTCTATGTTTAGGATCCAAAAGTCTCTATATTTAGGATCCACAAGTCTCTATGTTTAAGATCCACAAGTCTCTAAATTTCAGATCCACAAGTCTCGGTGTTTAAGATCCAAAAGTCTCTAAATTTCAGATCCACAAGTCTCTATGTTTAGGATCCACAAGTTTCTGTGTTGAATATCCACAGGTCTCTATTTTTAAGATCCACAAGTCTCTTTATTTAAGATCCACAAGTCTCTTTTTTTGAGATCCACAAGTCTCTATATTTAAGATCCACAAGTCTCTTTGTTTAAGATCCACAAGTCTCTATGTTTAAGATCCACAATTTTCGATGTTTAAGATCCACAAATCTCTATATTTAAGATCCACAAGTCTCTATATTTAGGATCCAAAAGTCTCTATATTTAAGATCCACAAGTCTCTATATTTAAGATCCGCAAGTCTCTATGTTAACTTGCTGTGTCCCTTTAAAAAAAGAAGATTTATGTTACAAACGCAGGTTCCGACATGTTGTTAGGGTGTTGATGACTTTGCTTTGTCTTCCCTAGTGCTCAGCCCAACACAGACTCAACCTTCATGCTGGTGACTCTGGGTTGTCTGCCCACAGTTCTTGCTCTGCTTATTACCGTTCTTACCATGGGATTGTGTGGTGCAGGTAAGGCCGCAGGCGGTACAAGGTAGGTAACAAACATCATCTAGATCTTTTCTCCGAAGCACCTGATTTGTTGGGGATCGTACGGACAGAGAGACAGATTAGCTGATTCTGCAAAGCAAGGCTGACTCACGACAAGACAGATGTGGTCAAAACCCTTTAGTAGAAGATTTTAAAAGATAGTTGCGTATCCTTTACAGAACATTGTAGTTTGCCATTGCTTTCTGGATGGTCAGCTCCTCCATAACCACTGTTGAAACCAAGGCATGCTGTGAGACTCGCCTTAGCTCAGCAGACGAAGGAACAGCGCTTTTATAGAAGTCGAGAGAAAGGGTGTTGCCGATGCATTGCGGTCAACCATTGTTGTGAAGATGACACTTGATTTATTGATCGATTGATGTTGCCTTAACACTGGCACTAATTATGATGTACAGCTACAGCCAAGGTGCATTTCTTAATATCCTACCCCAAACAGGGAAAATCCGCTGGTCACGGAACAGTCTAATATTTCAGAGGTGGTAGATAGGCAGCATGCAGTCGGGGGACCCAGGCTGGATGCATTCGTGGGACCTAGGCTGCACTCCCCTGTGGGACAAAGGTGGGTTAGGGTTAGGGCCAGTTCTAGATGTTTTAGGGTGGTTGAAAGCATCAGTAAGCTGGAAAAGCCAGTCTTACCACCCTATAAAATGTTGGACTGTCCTGTGAAGTCATCTGGGGTAGAATATTATTAATGAACCACAGACGCTACTTTTCGCTAGCAAAAGTGCTTCAATTGCACCCCATTTTTTTTAATCGACAAATGAAAATACCATCCCTTCATATGATCTTTGTCTCTTATAGTTGTGCTGTTCACAGCTTACTGTCTCCAATGCTTACACACATTTCTGACAGATGTTCTGCAGTACCACAATGCCAAGCTGTCAAGCATCTTCTCTTTCTCTCTCCTCTGTTTCTTTTATCCTCCAGCTTTCTCATTGTCAAAGTAATCATCACACTCCATGAGACACAAACACCAAGTAGCTCAAAATCAACGATTCCATTTTTGACTACAAATATATTTCACTGTATGAACAATTGAGGAATAAGGGAAAAAATTAAAGAAGAGTTTAAAAAAAAGAAGGCACCTAATATTGTAAATAAGATAAAAAAAAGAGAGTAAGTAGAACAGTAGCAGCAGCAGCAGCAGCAGTAGTAGTAGTAGTAGTAGTAGTAGTAGTAGTAGTAGTAGTAGTAGTAGTAGTAGTAGTAGTAGTAGTAGTAGTAGTAGTAGTAGTAGTAGTAGTAGTAGTAGTAGTAGTAGTAGTAGTATTCTAGCTGAACAAATAATAATAATAAAAGTAATATTAATAATAATAATAATAATAATAATAATAATAATAATAATAATAATAATAATAATACTATTATTAATAATTATTATTTAAAAAAAACTAATAATATTAAAAAGTAGGGTAACGTGGAACACGAAGAAGGACGATATAAACGAGGCGAAGGGGGAGAATAAGAATAGGAAGAAGAAAAAGAAGAAGAAGAAGAAGAAAGGAGGAGAAGAAGACAAATAATAATAATAATAATAATAATAATAATAATAATAAGAAGAAGAAGAAGAAGAAGAAGAAGAAGAAGAAGAAGAAGAAGAAGAAGAAGAAGAAGAAGAAGAAGAAGAAGAAGAAGAAGAAGAAGAAAAAGGAGGATGAGGAGGAGCACGAGGAGGAGAAGAAGAAGAAAAATAAGAAAAGAGGAGAAGGAGAAGAAGAAGAAGAAGAAGAAGAAGAAAAGAAGAAGAAGAAAAGGAAAAAAATGAATGAGGAGGAGAGAAGAAGAAGAAGAAGAAGAAGAAGAAGGAGATGAAAGAAGAGAAGAAGGAGATGAAGAAAGAATAAAGAAAGAATTTTACTTTTCTAAGAGAAGAAGGAGAAGAAAAAGGATTAAAGGAAGAATTTTACTTTTCGAAGAAAAGAAGGAGAAGAAGAATGAATAGAGGAAGAATTTTACTATTCTATATATCATTTTCACAGACTGCACGGATGGCTGGTTTGGCAGCGCCTGTAGCTATCAGTGTCATTGCAAGGACGAATGTGATTTAGAGGACGATGTGTGTTACCATTGTGAGGTCGGCTACTTCGGTCCCGGCTGTCAGTATTGTGAGTCTGACACAAAAGTTGTTCCCCGTGTATAAACTGTGTGCAGGAACGTTGACGCCAGTTGGGGGGGGGGGGGAGGGGGCTGGGGTTTCTGTCCCTGCATCTCAGGCAGATGTATTCCGACTCTGCAACAAGCCCCGAATTCGCTATCTGGGGTGGCAGAGTCTGTTGTTGTTTTCCCTACAACGGGACTCCAGAACCCCCACCGGAAAGTAATTGAATGTTAAGGGAAGTCACTCGGTAATCGCTGCAACCGTGTCAACAAGCAGCCAATATTTTAACCAGCAGTTTCATGTTGGAGCCCAGTGTGGTTGTCTAGAACCACCCATCGTCTTGTGGGTGATTATCTGTCTCCACAATGTACAGTCATCACCAGCATGTGTCAGTTCGTGTGCTGACGCCCCTCCCAACCATAACAAAAAGCTGTCAAGTTTCTTTTCGCGTTTTCTTCCTCTGTCTCGTTTTCAACAGAGCTCATGACAATTTAACTGTTTTAATTACATAATACACAGACAGGCAAATAGAGAGAGAGAGAGAGAGAGAGAGAGAGAGAGAGAGAGAGAGAGAGAGACAGACAGACAGACAGCCACAGACAGACAGACAGCCACAGACAGACAGACACAGACAGACAGACACAGACAGACAGACACAGACAGACACATAGATAGATAGATAGATAGATAGATAGATAGATAGATAGATAGATAGATAGATAGATAGATAGATAGATAGATAGATAGATAGATAGATAGATAGATAGATAGATAGATAGATAGATAGATAGATAGATAGATAGATAGATAGATAGATAGATAGATAGATAGATAGATAGATAGATAGATAGATAGATAGATAGATAGATAGATAGATAGATAGATAGATAGATAGATAGATAGATAGATAGATAGATAGATAGATAGATAGATAGATAGATAGATAGATTAGATAGATAGATTAGATAGATAGATTAGATAGATAGATTAGATAGATAGATTAGATAGATAGATTAGATAGATAGATAGATAGATAGATAGATAGATAGATAGATAGATAGATAGATAGATAGATAGATAGATAGATAGATAGATAGATAGATAGATAGATAGATAGATAGATAGATAGATAGATAGATAGATAGATAGATAGATAGATAGATAGATAGACAGATAGATAGATAGATAGATAGATAGATAGATAGATAGATAGATAGATAGATAGATAGATAGATAGATAGATAGATAGATAGATAGATAGATAGATAGATAGATAGATAGATAGATAGATAGATAGATAGATAGATAGATAGATAGATAGATAGATAGATAGATAGATTTGATAGATAGATATCTACTGACCTGATTTCAGATGATGCCGTATCCTTTTATGGAGCTCACACCAACCCCACCTATTTGTCGATAACGAATCATAGTTACTGCAATCCAAGCAGATTTTCTAAAGCTGTGAAAGTAACATTCATGAGGAACTTGAGATTCTCCTGGTTCCGTTTGCATGTTAACGATGAAAGTATGTTGTCTTTCTTTGTTTCTTTCTTTTCTCTGTCTTTTTTTTTTTTCGACATCTGTCTTTCTTTCCTTCACCGGTGTCTGTTGCTTAGGTGTTGCTAACGTGCTTCGTAATGCCGGGTGCTGGGTTCGATCCCAGCTGCAGGTGATTTGGCAGCAGACAGCAGAGCGTATTGCGATGGTTTTGACAGTGGTACCAAGAACTGACCATCTAATGTGCCTAGAAAACTACAACAGTCTTTCTATCCCTCTCCCAAGCAAAATGCTGGGGTTGGTTCTGAATCGTCCTGTAAATGAAAGGCAACTAAAAGGATAAAAAGGATGTGCAACTTTCGTTGGTGCTGCGTTCTGTTTTAAATGTTTGTAAAGTATAGTAAAGAACCCTTCTTGGGTATATTGGACTAGACCTATATTTTATAAAGCAGTCGAATTTATGGATGGTGTAATCAACATCACACCGTCCATTTTTACTTCCCATGACTATACCTGGTACCCGCTGAAGCCTGGGTCGTCTTGGGAGCCATGAACATTCTTTACAAAAGTCTAGCTTCGTCAGGACCCGAATCTCCGACTTTCCAATCCTCAGGCGAGCGCCTAGCCGCTACACCACGGCGTCTACCCTTTGTCATATGCGCTTTGATTTTTTTCCTCCCTCTGTGATAATTGTCGTCACCTCCTTAAGGGGGCAGTTTTAGCAGGGAATCAGTGGCGTTAGGAAATAAATAATTAAAAATTCAATTTTAAAGATAGGACTCTTAAATTTGCAGACATAATGACCACATGATCAGGCTATCATATAAAATAAACATCTTTGGAATTCAATATATACATGTGAGATAATAATTTTTTTAAGTGAAATTAAAGTATTTTTTAAATATGCAAAATATAGATGTTACTTTGGAAATATTTTTAGGGAAATGGTGCAGCCAAATTCCTTAAAAATTAAACTGCACATACAAAAATGGTGTGAGTATGGCCCGGACTATGGAAAACAGTACACATTTAATAAATTTTGTGAAAAGCTACCTGAAATTTTCCTCTTTTTCTGTGTGGAAAATTAAAAATGTGAAATTACATAAAAATGAACACAATCATGATATTTGAATTCCCTTAGAATAGGCTACAACCAGTTATAATGTGAACAAGCATGCACAATTTCATGCAGATTAGTTGATATCTGAGAAAGTTATACCAGGATAAGCGAAAAAAAAATGTAACATTTTACAACAAACGACGGTTCCATCTGTTTTGAAAACTGATTATAGAAAGAGTGTCTGGCTTACCTGATAAGAGTTTGAAATCTATTTTTGATTTCTACTATAAATTAAGTGTCAACGTCTTTTTTTTTCTAACTAGGTTGACATTGTAGCATGCTGTCTGTGTCTTAGCTTGTGTGTGCACTTTTTTTAAAGTTTAAGTTTAGTACTGCAACTACGAGATGATGATCACTACCCACATCTACTTTCCTTTTTACACGCACATCGAGTAGGGACCCACGCCATTTTCCGGTAACCATGAAATGGTCGATCGGGTTGACATCTCTTCCATTTGGGGATATCCTTGTAAGCTTGTGTATGTTCTTGTGAGGAAGTAGTTTTCCTCCTATAACAAGTCTTTTTCGCTGTGCAGAAGTCGCTCAGTCTTTCTCCGTTATCATTAATTGTGCCACATCCTTGTTTTTTTTCATTGATAATTCTCTATTCGAGTTGTTGTTACCAACTTTGCATTGAGATCTTCCAGTTAGCTTTAAATCACTTTTTGTAAAGTCTTTTTGATCCATGGAGAATGAGCAGTTAGCTTTAAATCACTTGCTGAAAAGTCTTTTTGATCCACGTAGAATGTGTAGTTACCTTTATCTCACTTGTTAAAAAGTCTGTTTGATCCATGTAGAATGAGCAGTTACCTTTATATCAATTGTTGAAAAGTCTGTTTGATCCATATAGAATGAACAGTTACCTTTATAACACTTGCTGAAAAGTCTTTTTGATCCATGGGGAATAAGCAGTTACTTTCCTTGTCACTTGTGATCTCTCTCCAGCAGTTTTGCAGAAGTTCAAGGTGAAACTCAATGATGTGGCCAACAGCTGTGTCAAAGAAAGACGCTACACGATCAGCCCAACCATAGTCGACGTCTCCTGTGATACTACAGTACTCGTCAAAGTGCTCACGCTCGAAGGACTGGTAGCGCCCCACGTATGCACCATATATGTCAGTGCAGGTACTGTTCTTTTGTTGTCATAAGTATTGCATCATAGATAGTTGCGTTATTTCAAGAAACGTTGCGTTGAGTTATTTCAAGAAACAACTACACAGCAGTCGGGGCATTTCCATAAGCGCTCGGTCCCCTTCTTCAGCAGTCAGTGCCGAGTTTCAGTACCAATGGTACCAGAAGCAAATGATATGTCCGTCTTGCTTTTCGCATTGAGAGTCGATTGTGCACCGCTGCATCGCTTGCAGCGGACTGCGATGAACCAATGTGTTCGGCACCATCACCCACCGAGTGCCGGTTAGTCTGTAAAACATATCCACAATAGGCCTGAAGGCGTTGAGACGTGTCCTTTACCCTTTTTTTTAAATATTGATACTCAGATCCTTTCTCCACAGAGCGTGCCCACTATGTTATTATCTTCTTTGTCTTATTACCGGGAGTCGCCGTGGCGTAGCGGCTAGACGCTCGCGTGCGGATCGGAAGGTCGTGGGTTCGCTTCCTGGCAGAGCCAGACTTTTTTCAAAAAGGACCTTGGCTCCCACGTCGACCCAGCCTTGAATGGGTGCCGGGTGCAGTCCCGGGAAGTAAAAGCGGCCGGCGTGATGCTGACCACATCACCCATCTTGTGCCGATTGGTCTATAAAAATATAGGTCTAGCCCTATATGCCTAAAGGTGTAGAAGAGGGTCCTATACTTTACTTTTTTTTTTTAAACACTGTCGAAACCAACGCAAGACAAATCGTCCGCAGTTTGAGTAGAACCCGGCACCCCCGCATTACAAAGCCCATTTGCAACGCTTAAACCACAGACGCAGCTATACTTTCAGCAGACTGATATTCTAAAGGTTGGGAAACCACTCCGTTTTAATTAGTAGTATCTATATAATGACTAACACCTGGCAGTAGTGATTAGGAAACCGCAAAGTGAAGATACATAGATAAACATCTTAATGTCGCAGCCATATAACGGGACAGAGCAAGAGCAGAGATCTAATCTAAGCTTCTGGTGATCATGTGGGATGGCGAGCTATGACCACTTACGCCAGGGCTCTTCAAATGGCGGTTTGCGGGCCAAATATGGCTCGCAGGGGCATAGCAAGTGGTCCGCTGATCAATACCATTTGTGCTGCATTAATAGTCTTTCTGTGTTGGGCGTTGGGCCTCTGGCCCCTGACGATCCTAATTTTTAACATTTGGATCCCTAAGTAAATTTAGTTGAATAGCCCTGGCAGCCTACGCTGATCGACAGGGCACATGCTGATAGTTTAACATAACCTAATCCATTATTCCGACTGCTTCCAGGTCGCAATATTGCTCTAAAGCAGCGAGCCCAGCAGACTTCGACAGCAACCCCCATGGAGCTCAATAAGGCCACCAATGCGGTGGATGGCAGGAAGGAAGCAAACAACAACCTGGGTTACTGTTCGCATACAGAGCAAGGGCTTCGGAGTCAGGAATGGAATGTGACTCTGGCTCACCCGTCTGTCTTGTACAGGATCCTTGTGTACAGCAGTGAAGGTAAGGTTACCCTTTGTTAGGACTTCCGTCTCTGGTGATATAAGTGTATGGGTTAGTTATCTGTGGAAGGAGGGTTAGAGGAAGACAACGAGAGAAGATTCTTGACAGTCTTGTTGCATGGCATGGAAGTGTGTCAGCACACGAACTGATACATGCTGCAAGAGATTGTAGATCATGGAGAGGCCAGTAGGCAAGGCACCTGATGATGATGATAAGTAAGTTAAATATGGGTTGTCAGAGTCCAGGGATATATGCTTCTATGACTTTTTATAGACTAAAAAAAAAATTGGAGAATTAGAGTAAACAAGTCCCAAATCTAGAAAGTCCTTTAAGGTTCCAGTTTCATTGTCCGTTTAAACCCATTCGAAATCGAGGCTTGGATATCTGTTTCTTGACGAAATAAATTTTTACGAAGGTACCCATCGTGCAGAGATTTTATGAAAGCCGTGCTCTGCCTAAATGGTTTGATGGGCAGAACCATGACTTTTATTACACATGTTCCCTAATCGATGATAACTCGCCTATTGGCAAGAATCATTTCTCAGACTTGCTGATGTTGTCATCTGTAGTGGAAGTTGATGGCTGCCTTCTCCCTCTTCTTACGTTTCACTTTTTTTCGATCACTTTAAACTTCTCGATCTGCAAAAACCAACGTTTTTACGTGATAGTGCACTTCTCCCATATTGCGATCACAGTCTTCGAGATATTTCTGAACTCTTGACACTTTCCAACCAGATTGATTTTATTTTATTTTATTTTATTTTATTTTATTCAAGAACCGACATCTTCAGCAGCCAGCAAAGAGTTCCGATACTAATGGTGCCAGTGGCTTTCTGTCATTCGTCTGTCTTGCCTTTCCTCTGAGCCTCGAGCATCTGCCAAAACCTCTCATCTCTTCCCGCTGCATCAATCTCACCAGACCATGATGATCCATCTGCTCCTCTGAACTGTACAGGCTCTCCCACAAGGAACTAACCACGTCAGCTTTATCATGTATCAGTATTCCACCAAGTTGTGCAGAGCCAGCCAATCTGTCCGCCTTTTTTCCAACCAGGGGAATCGTATCACTGCTCGTTGTTTCTTTTTGGTTCAAACGTCTAATAGAGCGGCGATGATCTATCTGCAACAAAAGAAGAGAAACATTACGTAATTAGGATCAAGCTTTCATATCATTACCACAACAGCTTAACAAAACAATGAGCGAGGACAGACCTCAGTGTGGACAATGTATGAAGAGTGACATCAAAAGTGTGGATAATTTTCGACTTTCCTTTGCAGATGCACTATTTCCCAAAAATCTTCTCAACCAGATAGACACAGTGACTGTATATATCTTCGTCATCTCCTAGTTTATCAGCTACAACAAATGGCAATGACTGCATCACACTCTCATCTCATAGTTCTAAACTACACCTGGGCGTGATGTCTACATATTTTCGTCTCCATGTAACCCTGAATTATAAATAGACGTAATAGAGACCGTAAATATTCAGTTTCAGAGACTATCGTTACAGGTATGAGGGAACACCCAGTGCGATGACTCTCATTTGTCTGCTATCTGGCTCGCATCATCGCACGCTGGCTATCTCACATACCGACATCACACGACGAGCAGAAAATGGACGACTGTAAAAACAACACGATACTGTTAAGCACTTTAATCTTCTACTCGCGGCTTTCTCAGCTGGCACATGAAATAGACTACTGTCCAGGCACACATTATAACTCAAATATCAAAAGTATCAATTATTACCTTCTATCCGAAATCACAATCGTCCTACACTAGCATCATGAACGAAAAACACAACAGCTGTCCTGACAGAAAAACTAACACGGCCCGCGGACATATTGCCTGCCAGTCCGTTTTGCCAAGTTGGACGTTGGAGGAACAAAAACACTCAAACACATGTTGAATCCACACATCATCCACCGTTGTCCATGCACTCTGTTCCTGGGCCCAAACGAGACTCCCCCTCAGCCCTTTCTACGGTATTATATACCCTTCTAATCCCCGCTTCGTTTTTCCCCGAATACTCCGTGTCCCTTCTGTCTCACGACTTCCATTTGGCCGGCAGTTGTGTTTGGCACGTGATTCATCGAACTTCGCATGAAGTTCGACAGTCAACATTTCTCTTCACGTGAATAATTATACTTCACGCAAAGAGACTAGTTTGAAGTTTAGACTCAAGAATTCCCGTGTCGTCCCAGTTAGAGTCAAAATATTCCACTCACATTTATTACTGACGTCATCTGTCGGGCATAAATTATCTGGGAGAAAATGAGACTCACGACACCCAGTTTATACAAATAATGGGTCGGAGGCTTGCATTGACCCCAGTAGTATAAAGGAGCTTTACGGACCCCATTTTGTTGGCATTTTACTGTTGGTAGCTCAGATGCAAAATTTTAGGGAAAAAAAAATTCCGTGGCCAAGTAATAGTGGGACCACAGTAATTTTTCTTTTTCTGTGAGCCTGTTGATAGATAACAACAGTTTTATTAATTTTAGTAGACCGAAGTTGGTACAGGCTTCAGCAAAGATGGAAATTCACTTCTTCTATTTCTTCTTTATCTTTATCTTCTTCTTCTTCTTCTTCTTCTTCTTCTTCTTCTTCTTCTTCTTCTTCTTCTTCTTCTTCTTCTTCTTCTTCTTCTTCTTCTTCTTCTTCTTCTTCTTCTTCTTCTTCTTCTTCTTCTTCTTCTTCTTCTTCTTCTTCTTCTTCTTCTTCTTCTTCTTCTTCTTCTTCTTCTTCTTCTTCTTCTTCTTCTTCTTCTTCTTCTTCTTCTTCTTCTTCTTCTTCTTCTTCTTCTTCTTCTTCTTCTTCTTCTTCTTCTTCTTCTTCTTCTTCTTCTTCTTCTTCTTCTTCTTCTTCTTCTTTTTCTTCTTCTTCTTCTTCTTCTTCTTCTCTTCCACCTTGTACCTCATCGAAGTGTTGGAAAAGGGGGTGGGGGGTGGTGGAAGATGTTTGTTAAGACTGATGTTCATTCTTGTAAGGCTGTTCTTATTGCGCCCACTTCATCGTTTCCGAGGTCTTCCACTCGCTCTATACCCGTTGTAGCGTTTTAGTGTGGCTCGCTGTGGTAGATAGTACCAATGCATTCTTTTTAATTGTCCAAACCATTTCATTTGTTTTTTGATGACCTTTAAGACTTGCTTTATTCCTAGCATTAGTCTGAATTCGTGATTTCGTATTCTGTCTTTCCTTGAAACTCCTTGGAAATTCACCACTCACTGATAACGATGCAAGCCTCCCACGTTAAGCTGAACACTTCAGTAACATCCTGAACCTACAGTCATCCATAAAAAAAAAGAAACTTTAAACGGTTTGCCCCAGGTCCTTATGAATGCAGCCCAAATAAAACACCAACTCTTCTAGAGACAAAAAAAAAAACTCCTGGACTTGATTTGATTCCCGTGGAAGTTTTCAAAGAAGGTTGTAATGTCCTCACTGAGAAATTAGACCAAATATTCCAAATTTTAGGGTAGCAAGAGACTATAACTAAACACAATGGCAGCACATTTCCATCATATCCTAGTTCTCAGCTACAACAAGACACAATAAATACATTACTCTATTGTCTCCTAGTTCTGACCTACAGCTAGAGGCAGTGACTTCATATCTCCGTCGCATCTTAGTTCTCTACTACAACAAGACACAATAAATACATTACTCTATTGTCTACTAGTTCTGAACTACAGCTAGACGTAGTGACTACATATCTCCGTCGCCTTCTAGTTCTCTACTTCAACAAGACACAATAAATACATTACTCTGTTGTCTACTAGTTCTGACCTACAGCTAGACTCGGTGACTACATATCTCAGTCGCCTTCTAGTTCTCTACTACAACAAGACACAATAATACATTACTCTATTGTCTACTAGTTCTGACCTACAACTAGACGCAGTGACTACATATCTCCGTCACGTTCTAGTTCTCTACTATAAAAAGACACAATAAATACATTACTCTATTGTCTACTAGTTCTGACCTACAGCTAGAGGCAGTGACTACATATCTCCGTCACGTTTTAGTTCTCTACTACAACAAGACACAATAAATACATTACTCTATTTTCTCCTAGTTCTGACCTACAGCTAGACGCATTGACTTCATATCTCCGTCACCTTCTAGTTCTCTACTTCAACACATCATCATCATGTTGCCCTGCCAGCTGGCGTAGGCGCTCATGCATCTCTACAGATCACGCTCCCTGGTTGCCTGGAATAGTTCTCTTGATGATACCCTCCATGCCATCGTTTCTGCCTATTCAGTATCATCTCTCTCTGTCTGCCTCTAATCCCTTTCCTACTGATCTTTCCAGTTGTCACGATGTTCTCAAATGCCTGTCCTCTCATTACGTGGCCAAAGAACAGTGTTTGTCTCTTTCTTAATGTTATTGTTCTTAACTACTACAACTAGACATAATAAATACATTTCTCTATTGTCTTCTAGTTCTGAACTAAAGCTAGACACAATGACTTCATATCTTCATCCTCTCTATGTTCCCCGCTACAACTCGATGCAATGAAAACATTTTTCTATAATCTCCTCGATCTCATCTACAACTAGATGCAGTGACAACAGATCTCCATCGTCTTTTTGTTCTCAACTACAGTTAGGCGCAATGACATTCTATCTTCCCGGCTACAATTTGTCGTATTTACAAATCTTTATCGTCTTCTAGTTCTCAACTACAGTTAGGCGCAATGACATTCTATCTTCCCGGCTACAATTTGTCGCACTTGCAATATATCTCCATCGTTTCCTAGTACTCAGCTACAGTTAGGCGCAATGACATCCTATCTTCCCGGCTACGATTTGTCGCACTTGCAACGCATCTCCATCGTTTCCTAGTACTCAGCTACAGTTAGGCACAATGACATCCTGTCTTCCCGGCTACAATTTGTCGCATTTACAACATATCTCCATCGTTTCCTAGTACTCAGCTACAGTTAGACTAATAACTACACATCTGTATGTCTTGTCGTCCCAGACGAATCGTTCTAAAACCAGGACATTATTATTCAAAGTATTAAACGTGTGGGTCTTCAGGAGTTCCACTAGACACACCCATCAGAAGGAGTTTAGCTTCTGATTCAGTCAGTTAATGTAGCACTTATCTGTTACGGCAAACAAAAACAACAACAAAAAACAACCAGGAGAACCATGATGCGTCGCTTGGTACTCAGAGAGTTACATCCACATACCATATCCACATCCACATAATATGTCCACAGATGACAGAGAGATCACGGGTGGGTTTACTTTAAGCACCCATAGCTCCAGCGGGAACCTTATTGAGATATGGCGGAGTTCAGCAGCTAAAGATGCCACGTTTGAACCCTATGACTTCATTCTCCTGTCTCACCTGCCGACCCAAACAGTCAAGATTAAGGGTGGCTATGGGATGGCACTGAGCATGTGTGAGGTGTTTGTTTTTGGAGGTGAGTTCTAGGTTGTGCGTTCTGTATATTTAACTGCAGATAAAGTGTCTTTACGTAGAGGTAAAGTGTGCAATGTGAGCTGTACTTTTTATATACTAACATGTAAGGTCTCTTTGTGTAGAAGTGAGCTTGAGTTATATATTCTGTATAATTACATGTAAAGGGAGTATGTAGATTGTAAATTTTATATATATATATATATACACACACACACACACACACACACATACATAAACACACTCACACATAAGCAGTGTACGGAGGAATAGAAAAAGAAGAAGAAAGAAAGAAAGAAAGAGAAGAAAAAGACAGAAGAAGAAAAAGAAGAAGTAGACAGAAGAAGAAAATAAAGAAAAGACAGCAGACAGAAAAAGAAGAAAAAAGAACAAGAAGTAGGCAGAAGAAGAAGTAGAAGAAAAAGAAGTAGAAGAAGAAAAAGAAAAAGAAGAAGAAGAAAAAGAAGAAGAAGAAGAAGAAGAAGAAGAAGAAGAAGAAGAAGAAGAAGAAGAAGAAGAAGAAGAAGAAGAAGAAGAAGAAGAAGAAGAAGAAGTAGTAGTAGTAGAAGAAGAAGGAAGAGAAGAAGAAGAAGAAGAAGAAGAAGAAGAAGAAGAAGAAGAAGAAGAAGAAGAAGAAGAAGAAGAAGAAGAAGAAGAAGAAGAAGAAGAAGAAGAAGAAGAAAAAGAAGAAGAAGAAGAAAAAGATGAAGAAGGAGAAGAAGAAGAAGCAGCAGCAGCAAGGAGATGAGAAGGCTTTGAAGAAGAAGAAGACGAAGAAGAAGAAGGGCAAGGAGGAGAAAAATGAGAAGGAGCAGAAGGAGAAGAAGGAGGAGAAGAAGAAGAACAAGAAAAAGAAGAA
Source organism: Candidula unifasciata (assembly GCA_905116865.2). Taxonomy (NCBI): domain Eukaryota; kingdom Metazoa; phylum Mollusca; class Gastropoda; order Stylommatophora; family Geomitridae; genus Candidula; species Candidula unifasciata. Next base: position 2,941,750 of record CAJHNH020004890.1, read on the forward strand.
GAAGAAGAGAAAGAAGAAGAAGTAGAAGAGAAGGAGAAGAAGAAGAAAACATATATACTTAAACCGCAAGTAAACTTTGTCATGTGTACATATATACTCATAGTGATATGTGTACATACATTTACATACACACTCACACACAGAATCCAGGCACGCTCATTCATCTATGCACATTTACCCATACCAATACACACTAACACATACTACACACACACACACACACACACACAGACAGACTCCAGGCACACTCAGTTATTTATTCACATTTAACTATACTATTATAAACACACACACAATTACACACACGCACACACAGAAACAAGACACCTACGCTGATACATACAGTACATTCATGCACTCTTATACATACACAATAATAATACATACCTTCACATACATAGATTCACAGTCATTCAGTCACACATATGCACAGACACAGATGCTTACTCTCACACTCGTGCACACATTCTCATACATACCCACAAGTACTCATATATGCATACACAAACGTACACCGATATTCCTACACACATGCATGTTGCACAAACACCCATAAATACAAACACTGATAAATATATACACACCCTTAAATTCACACTCATACAAACACGCACTCGTAAATATCATCATCAACATCAGGTGCCGTGCCGACAAGCGTGGGCGATTATGCCTCTCCATAATCCAGGATCTCCTGCGGCATGTATCAGTTCGTGTGCCGACACTCCTCCATGCCATGCAACAAGACTGTCAAGAATCTGCCCTCGTTGTCTACCTCTATCCCTCCTTCCACAGATCTTTCCAGTGGTCACAACATGTTCTATTTTCCCTCTTCTTGTAACATGGCCGAAAAAGGAAGACTGTCTCCTTTTGATGTCTGTGATAAGTTGTCATCGGGCTCCCGCCTCTTTCAAAACCTCTTGGTTGCTCTTTTTGGCTGTCCAAGGTATTCTAAGCATCCTTCTGTAAAACCACGTCTCTGAGGCCTTAAGAAATTGTTTGGCCTGCCTACCGATTGTCCAGGATTCACAGCCACATGTTAAAACTGGATGTATGTAGCAAGCAAGATTTCTTTTTCTAACTCTCAATGACAAGGATATATTGCACAAGATGCTCTTCATTTTATAAAATGCAGTTTTTGCCTGTCCTATTCTGTTTCTTATATCAGTTATGCATCTTCCATCTGATGTTATCCATGTTCCTCCCAGATACTTAAATTTTTGTAATTGTCCTAAAATAACACTATCGACTTTTATTACACATTTAGGAATAATTCGTTTCTTTGATACCATCAATACTTCTGTCTTCCCATTATTCGAACTGAGGCCCATTCTTCAACTTTCTAACACCACAATGTCGATCATTTCCTGTAGTTCTTTCTAACTTGTTTCTATCAAGACTGTGTCATCAACATAACGTAACTTGTTTATATTGTGCCCACCAACCACATTTCCGGGCATATCAATTAAAGCTCTCATTATATATTCACTGTATGTTAAAAACAAATCAGGTGATAGTACACATCCTTGTCTTACGCCCCTCTTTATGCTTTGAAATATACCTAAACAGTTGTTAATTCTTATAGCTGCTGTTTGCTGCAAATGCATATTCTTTATTATTCGTAGATCTTTTCCATCAATGTTTAATTTTTCTAACAGTTTGAATACTTCTTCATGCTTCACACAGTCAAATGCTTTTGTATAGTCTGTGAAGCTAAGTACAAATCAGTCTTTACTTCTATAGCTCTTTCTGACAATGTCATTATGATGTATATGGCATTGTTTGTATCTTTTCCTTCTACAAATCTACATTGTTCCTCGCTGATTTCTGGTTTAATTTTGTTTCTTATTCTTCTCATAATTTTTCTCAGTAAAATCTTAGTCATGTGACTCATATGACTTATTGTGCGATGGTCTTCACATTTTAAAGTGCCTGGTTTCTTTGGCAGAGCTATAAATATGGATTTTAAAAGGTGATTTGGAATATACCCACTATTATAAATATCATTTAGAAGTTTAGTTATTATTTCAGTTCCAAAATCTCCTAGTGCTTCAATTTCTTCCAGTGAGATGTTGTCTGGCCCTGGTGCTTTTCCTTTCTTGATATGATGTATTGCATCCTCAACTTCTGCAGTCGTAAATATACAGTCACAAATAATTGTTGCCGCCATCTTACGTCTAACTAGAATATGTCTGCCCTGATCTGCACCATGGGCTATCCTGCCAGAAACGGTGCCAATGTAAAGGTCACGAAGTGTGCAATGTGGCAACCGGCAAGTGCGCCCCAGGGTGTCCAGTCGGCTACTACGGGTTTCAGTGTGGCTTGGTGTGTAACTCGTCCTGTCACGAAGACCCTTGCCTTCAAGTGTCCGGACAGTGTTATAGATGTCCGCCCGGCTACAAAGGAGACGGCTGTAACGACGGTAATACCTTCTTCTGATTGTTTTGTTAGTGTGTTGTGTGTGTTTTTTTTTTTCCCTCCAAATATGTGTGAGTCTTCAAAGGTAGTTAGTTACGTATCCTTTGCAGATCCAACCCCAGCAGTGTTTTTCTAGGCAAATTTTACGTTCAGTAGATTGCCATTGTCGGTTTTGTGACTAAGTCGATGCGAACGCTTCATAATGCCGGAATGCTGGGTTCGATCCCTGCTGCGGGCCATGCACCTTGCGTTGGTTTCGACAGTGGTATCAGAAAGCCGAATGTCTTGAAAGCAATGGCAAACTACTGGACGTAAATTTGTCTAGAAAAACCACATTACAGCCAGGGGCTGTTGGGGTTGGTTCTGCAACGTTCTGTAAAGGACACGCAACTAACCAGTTTGCCATTGCTTTTACTGGACGGTCAGCGCTCGGTAGAACTGTCGAAACCAATGCAAGACAAATCTTCCGCAGCTGGGATCAAACAGCGAGTTCGCAAATCCTAAGTCACAGACGCCGATGTGATTCCTAGGGTGACCATAATATGTTGAGCTGAAAACGTGAAATTACACTAATATTTTGAGCTCAAATGGGTCAATCCAAGCAAGTCTGTTCCATTCCCTCCCACAATATATTGTTGAATGTATTATTATTATCATTATTTTATAAACTAATATATTTTAAGAACAAATTCCTTAGTTTTTATAAAACGGGAGGATTTGCGGTTTTTTTATAAATATTTTCTTGAGATCGACGAGGCAGTTGAAGAAGCCCTAAAATATGGGACTGGCAGGGTGAAAACGGGATATACGATCATCCCAGACCCTAAAGTCTAGACCAGTAGTTCTCGACCTTTTTAATGTCGCGCCTTCAGTACAGTTCTCTATGTTGTGGCGACCAACAGCTATACAATTATGTCCGTTGCTACTTCATACCTTAAAAAAAATGATTTTATTTGATTTGATTCAAAAACAGACATCACAGCACTCGGGGCATTCCATAAGCGCTCCGTCCCCATCTTCAGCAGCCAGCGAAGAGTTCCGATACTAATGGTGCCAGTAGCATTCTGATTTAACAGCCGTCTTGCCCTTCCTCTGAGCCTCAAGCATCTGCCAGAACTTTTCGTCACCCCAACTGCACCAAACTCACCACACTGGTGATCAATCTGCTCCTCCGAACTGTACAAGCTCTCCCACAAGGCACTAACCACGTCTGCCTTATCATGCATCAGTATTCCACCAAGCTGTGCAGAGCCAGCCAGTCTGTCCGCCTGTTCATTTCCCAACACACCGGCATACCCTGGTGTAAAAATCTAGACAATACCCCTCAGTCATGTCTTCCCCAGCGAGGCATCCCACTCTGCACGAAGCCTGTCCTGATCTTCTTTGCTTGAAAACCGGTGTTCTGGAAGAAGCAGTGACACGAGAGTGGACACACTTTGACACTGGCACCCTCAACATGAAAATTAACCAGATGAAGAAAGTGAACAAGGAACCCAGTAGCTTCCTGACGTGCTGTATTGAGAGCAACGTTCTGCAAAAGGACTTGCTTCATTATGTTGATGATGATGTAGTAATATAAAAGTAAAGTATAGGATATCCCACGCCTTTAGGTGTGTTGGGCATATAGGGCAAGACCTATATTTTATAGATCAGTTAGCACTTTGTGGTAGATGTGGTCAGCATCACGCCGGCCTCCTTTACTTCCCATGACTGCACCTGTTACCTACTCAACGCAAGGCTGGGTCGATCTGAGAGCGAAGCTAATTTCTGAAGAAGAAAAAAAACCCGGCTCCCTCAGGACTTGAACCGACGATCTTCTGTAATGTAATAATATATTAATGAGCGCACATTTGAATATTTACTAGTTGTTGGGGTATTTATGTCGTGAGGATATGGGGTTTGATGCGGGTTTTTTTTCCTACCCGAATTTTTATGACAAGGAAGGAAGGAAGGAACGAACGAACAAACAAACTTTATTTTCAAAGGGTTAAAAATTGGGCACACAGGCCCGTCTTACATCCTGGCTTCACGCCATGCATACATTATTTATGCACACATTGTTTTAGAAGATAGTAATAATAATAATAGTAATGATAAATACAGGCATCATCAATAACATGTTTGTAACAAGGTACTCTAAGTATGCCTACATTTTAAAACAATTATAATACTAAATATAATCTATATTGGTGGAAAACAACATTGTTCTTAGGAAACTTTATCTTCTAAGGGGGCATGTAGTCTGAAGTGAGATAATATTCAAAAAGCTTCCAATTGTATTTATAGGGGTTTTTTGATATTTTTAATTGGTTGTGGAAGTTGGTTCCACAGATGAGCTGCAGGAGAAAAAGAAAGATACTTTATTTGAAGCTTCTGATATTGGGATGTATGTTCCTGCTTATTGTTTACACGACTATGACTCATTTTCGTGCTTCTGCTGTTTTAATTATTCTCACCCTTCTTTTTACGATCTTGTTGGTGCTGAAATTGATTGGTCGGTATGCTGGTCTGAGTCTCTAGTGGGAAAAAACAAATCTCAACCCTTGAAAGCCAAAGTTTCCGAAATGTCTGCCAATGACCCTCTGTCGACTGACAGAGTCTAAATGCCAAGTCTAATGAATTTGCCGACCACTGTGCTAAGTGAAACAAGAAAAAGAAAGAAAAAAACCGACTTAGACACAATGATTTCAGGAGAAAAATCCAACCACTACTGAAAGGTTTTGGGAGACAGCAGATCAAATGGTTTCGCCAAGTAACGAGACTGGCAACAGACAGGACACCCCATGCAATGCAATATGGATACTGTGGTAACACAACTGTAGGTTTACCACACAACAGAAGTTTGAAGTTTAAACAACGGATGATCATGGCACACTGGTAGTAACCTACACACACATACACATATACACACACGCACGCACGCGTGCGCACACACACACACAAGACTGACCGCAGACATTTTGGAGATACTTAGTAGTACTATACATGAAGCGAAGAGAAGTGCCGGTTCCAGAGATATTTTCCTGCCTTTGCGCTGCAGGGTATTATAGGAGTAGAAAAAGGAAGAGGCTGAAGAAAATGAGAAGAAGAAGAAGAAGGAGTTTGCTACGGTCTGTGCAGGTAAGGATTTTGTTTTTGCCCTAACAGAAAATACATCAGAACATTACCGCAGATTGCAGCGTTTCTCTCCCACGTGAGAACTCAACGACCTCAAACATTTCACCAGCCGCAAGGAAAAGAAATTACAATTTTGACCTCAGATCATTCCTATAACTGATTGTTGTTTGTAGCTGACTGACTGACGTTTGTGGCCGGCTGATTGATTGTTGTGGCTGGCTGAATAATGTTTATCTCTGACTGATTGTTGTTTGTGGCTGACTGATTGACGTTTGTGGCCGGCTGATTGGTGGTTGTGGCTGGCGGAATAATGTTTATCACTGACTGATTGTTGTTTGTGGGTGACTGATTGTTGTTTGTGGGTGACTGATTGTTGTTTGTGGCTGACTGATTGACGTTTGTGGTCGGCTGATTGATGGTTGTGGCTGACTGAATAATGTTTATCACTGACTGATTGTTGTTTGTGGCTGACTGATTGACGTTTGTGGCCGGCTGATTGATGGTTGTGGCTGACTGAATAATGTTTATCACTGACTGATTGTTGTTTGTGGCTGACTGATTGACGTTTGTGGCCGGCTGATTGGTGGTTGTGGCTGGCGGAATAATGTTTATCTCTGACTGATTGTTGTTTGTGGCTGACTGATTGACGTTTGTGGCCGGCTGATTGGTGGTTGTGGCTGGCGGAATAATGTTTATCTCTGACTGATTGTTGTTTGTGGCTGACTGATTGACGTTTGTGGCCGGCTGATTGGTGGTTGTGGCTGGCGGAATAATGTTTATCTCTGACTGATTGTTGTTTGTGGCTGACTGATTGTTGTTTGTGGCTGACTGATTGACGTTTGTGGTCGGCTGATTGATGGTTGTGGCTGACTGAATAATGTTTATTACTGACTGATTGTTGTTTGTGGCTGACTGATTCTTCGTCTTTTTCTTCTCGTTCACCAGACGCAAACTCTGGCGAAAAGTTCTGGTTGTTCATCCACTCTTGGACTGCAGTCCTATTCCAGAACCCGAGTGTTGCGTGTGCATCCGTTATACAGATCTGGCTCATTTGTATGCTGACTACTGGTTCCTTGCCTCCTAGGCAGTTGCACTCTGACTTTGAAGGAAGCTCCTAATTAGTCGACCCTTACGACATGCTTTTGAGTAGGCAGTGGGTCTATTCTTCTTTTCCAAAAAACAGGACCTCAGAGCCCATCCGGGCAGGCTGACGTATCGATGTTTGTCGCGTACTGACCGATGTTTGTGGCTAACAGATTGATGGTTGTGACTGGCTAACTAATTTTTGTGTGGGTTGCAGATTGTAACTCCGGGACATATGGTGAAAGCTGCGAACAGATATGCTCCGAGTTCTGCATTAACGAGTGCGATCCTATAGATGGGTACTGTGAGTGCTCCACTGGATACCGGCAGCCCAAGTGTACAGGTTGGTTAGCCACAATGCCACATGGTATACACACCCTGCCCTAAATGGGTACCGGAAAAAGTCGAGGGAAATAAAGGCATCAGACTTGATGTTGGCCACATCATCCATTGAGTGCCGATTGTTCTGTAAAATATAGATGTAGCCCTATAAGCCCAACACGTTTGAGGGCGTGAAAAAGAGTCATTGACTTTACACACGTACCACCAGACTCATACACACTCTGCATATCATCATGTAGCAGGTCCTTTGCAGAAGGTCCTTTGCTCTTATCATGGTCTGCCTTTAAGAGACTCGGTCTCTCGCCGGCTCTCCTGTCTCTTGTACTTTAAATTGAAGAAGTCGCTTCTAGCCCGTGCCCATCTTTATGTTGGTCAGCCCCTGCCCCTCCTTCTTGATACCATGTCTTCTGTTTTAAAATCTACCATGGCGCTTGATATGACGCTGTATATTTACAAATGTGTGTATGTGTAGAAATATAAATGAGGAAATGTTGGAGGGACACCTGTGAATAGGGGAAAGGGGGGTGGGGACCGACTTACAGAGAGGACTGGTAACCAGTCTTTAAAAAAAAAAAGATCTTCAGCACGTTTTTTTAATCATTTAAATTGTTCCCTGGGAAGTCGCCGTGGCGTTGACGGCTAGATGCTCTTCTGCGGATCGGAAGATCGAGAGTTCGCGCCCTGGCGGATCGGACTTTTTTTTTTTTCTTTAAAAATGGCCTTGACTCCCAGGTCGACGCAGTCTTGAGTGGGTACCGGGTACAGTCCAGTAAAATAAAGGCGCCCGGCGTGATGCTAATTACATCATCCACCGATTGGTCTATAAAATTATGTGTCTAGGCCTATTTTTCCAATATGCCTGAAGTCGTGGAAAATGGACGTTTGCTTTACTTATTGTCTCCTCGCTCTTTGTCTTTACATAATCTCACTATCTGTCTTATTATATCCACACTGTTTCTCTCATTTTATCCATGCTGCTCCTTTCATTAGTTCAGCATTGTTATTTCATTACAGCAAAACTGTTTCTCTCATTACATCCCCACTTTGTCTCCCTTGTTGTATCAGCACTGCTTCTCTCATTATCTCCACACTTTTTCTATAATGATGTCCGCACCACCTCTCTCGTTACATCGGCACCTTTTATTTTCTAATGATATTTGCTGTCTCTTTGATGATATCTGACTGACTGACTTTCTACCCCACCAGGACATCACACAAGCGATAAACACCCGATGACACAATGTGCCACCATGTGGAAAGGTCCCAGAAACCGCGTTCAGCCATTTGGCCATATTTATGGCCGGGCTATATTGCGGCCCCTGGTAAGAGCCATAATAGGGCTTCAAATAACGAAAAATTGCATCCTAAAAAGGACGTGAAATAATTACAATAATATCTGTACTGTTTCTGTGATTATATACAGACTGCTTCTTTCATCAAACTCTCACTAACTCCCTCAGAGTGCAGCCAGGGAACATACGGCAGCCAGTGCGCAATGAACTGCTCATCCAACTGTTTAAACCGCCGTTGTCACCACATTACAGGCAGGTGTGGGGCCTGCAGGGGGACTCATATAGGGCACAACTGTGAAGGTTGTTTGTGGTAGACCTTTTTCTCATCTTGTTCATGTTGCCTCATGTTTCACATCTTGTTCATGTTGCCTCATGTTTCACTTTTTGTTCATGTTCCCTCATGTTTCACTTTTTGTTCATGTTGCCTCATGTTTCACTGTTTGTTCATGTTGCATCATTTTTCACTTCTTGTTCATGTTGCCTCATGTTTCACTTCTTGTTCACGTTGCCTAATGTTTCACGTCTTGTTCATGTTGCCTCATGTGTCACTTCTTGTTCATGTTGCCTCATGTTTCACGTCTTGTTCATGTTGCCTCATGTTTCACTTCTTGTTCATGTTGCCTCATGTTTCACATCTTCTTCATGTTGCCTCATGTTTCACTTCTTGTTCATGTTGCCTCATGTTTCACATCTTCTTCATGTTGCCTCACTTTAAACATCTTGTTCAAGTTTGCCTCATGTTTCACATATTGTTCATGTTGCCTCATGTTTCACTTTTTGTTCATGTTGACTCATGTTTCTCCGTTTGTTCATGTTGCCTCATGTTTCACTTCTTGTTCATGTTGCCTCATGTTTCACTGTTTGTTCATGTTGCCTCATGTTTCACGTCTTGTTCATGTTGCCTCATGTTTCACTTCTTGTTCACGTTGCCTCATGTTTCACTTCTTGTTCATGTTGCCTCATGTTTCACTTCTTGTTCATGTTGCCTCATGTTTCTCTTCTTTGTTCATGTTGCCTCATGTTTCACTTCTTGTTCATGTTGCCTCATGTTTCACTTCTTGTTCATGTTGCCTCATGTTTCACTTCTTGTTCATGTTGCCTCATGTTTCACTTCTTGTTCATGTTGCCTCATGTTTCACTTTTTGTTCATGTTGCCTCATGTTTCACGTCTTGTTCATGTTGCCTCATGTTTCACATCTTGTTAATGTTGCCATGTTCACTTCTGTTCATGTTGCATCATGTTTCACTTGTTCTTGTTCATGTTGCCTCATGTTTCACATCTTGTTCATGTTGCCTCATGTTTCACTTCTTGTTCATGCCTCATGTTTCACATCTTGTTTCATGTTGCCTCATGTTTCACTTCTTGTTCACTTCTTGTTGCCTCATGTTTCACTTCTTGTTCATGTTGCCTCATGTTTCACTTCTTGTTCATGTTGCCTCATGTTTCACATCTTCTTCATGTTGCCTCATGTTTCACTTCTTGTTCATGTTGCCTCATGTTTCACATCTTCTTCATGTTGCCTCACTTTTCATGTCTTGTTCATGTTGCCTCATGTGTCACTTCTTGTTCATGTTGCCTCATGTTTCACTTCTTGTTCATGTTGCCTCATGTTTCACATTTTCTTCATGTTGCCTCATGTTTCACATCTTGTTCATGTTGCCTCATGTTTCACTTCTTGTTCATGTTGCCTCATGTTTCACATCTTGTTCATGTTGCCTCATGTTTGTCTCATGTTTCATGTTGCCTCATGTTTCACATCTTGTTTCATGTTGCCTCACTTTAAACATCTTGTTCATGTTGCCTCATGTTTCACATCTTGTTCATGTTGCCTCATGTTTCACTTTTTGTTCATGTTGACCTCATGTTTTCACTTTTGTTCATGTTGCCTCATGTTTCACTTCTTGTTCATGTTGCCTCATGTTTCACTGTTTGTTCATGTTGCCTCATGTTTCACGTCTTGTTCATGTTGCCTCATGTTTAATTTCTTGTTCACGTTGCCTCATGTTTCACTTCTTGTTCATGTTGCCTCATGTTTCACTTCTTGTTCATGTTGCCTCATGTTTCACTTCTTATTCATGTTGCCTCATGTTTCACGTCTTGTTCATGTTGCCTGATGTTTCACTTTTTGTTCATGTTGACTCATGTTTCACTGTTTGTTCATGTTGCCTCATGTTTCACTTCTTGTTCATGTTGTCTCATGTTTCACTTCTTGTTCATGTTGCCTCATGTTTCACGTCTTGTTCATGTTGCCTCATGTTTCACTTCTTGTTCATGTTGCCTCATGTTTCACTTCTTGTTCATGTTGCCTCATGTTTCACTTCTTGTTCATGTTGCCTCATGTTTCACTTCTTGTTCATGTTGCCTCATGTTTCACTTCTTGTTCATGTTGCCTCATGTTTCACTTTTTGTTCATGTTTCCTCATGTTCCACTTCTTGTTCATGTTGCCTCATGTTTCACATCTTGTTAATGTAGCCTAATGTTTCTCATCGTGTCTAATATTGCATGATGTTTTACATCTTGTTCATGTTGCCTCATGTTTCACATCTTGTTCATGTTGTCTCATGTTTCACTTCTTGTTCATGTTGCCTCATGTTTCACTTCTTGTTCATGTTGCCTCATGTTTCACTTCTTGTTCATGTTGCCTCATGTTCCAATTCTTGTTCATGTTGCCTAATGTTCCACTTCTTGTTCATGTTGCCTCATGTTTCACATATTGTTAATATTGCCTCATGTTTCACATCTTGTTAATGTTGCCTTATTTTTCACATCTTGTTAATGTTGCCTTATTTTTCACATCTTGTTAATGTTGCCTCATGTTTCACATCTTGTTAATGTTGCCTCATGTTTCACTTCTTGTTCATGTTGCCTCATGTTTCACGTCTTGTTCATGTTGCCTCATGTCTCACATCTTGCTCATGTTGCCTCATGTTTCACGTCTTGTTCATGTTGCCTCATGTTTCACTTCTTTTTTATGTTGCCTCATGTTCCACTTCTTGTTCATGTTGCCTCATGTTTCACTTTTTGTTCATGTTTCACTTCTTGTTCATGTTGCCTCATGTTTCACGTCTTGTTCATGTTACCTCATGTTTCACTTCTTGTTCATGTTGCCTCATGTTTCACTTTTTGTTCATGTTGCCTCATGTTCCACTTCTTGTTCATGTTGCCTCATGTTTCACATCTTGTTAATGTAGCCTAATGTTTCTCATCGTGTCTAATATTGCATGATGTTTTACATCTTGTTCATGTTGCCTCATGTTTCACGTCTTGTTCATGTTGCCTCATGTTTCACTTCTTGTTCATGTTGCCTCATGTTTCACTTCTTGTTCATGTTGCCTCTTGTTTCACTTCTTGTTCATGTTGCCTCATGTTCCAATTCTTGTTCATGTTGCCTCATGTTCCACTTCTTGTTCATGTTGCCTCATGTTTCACATATTGTTAATATTGCCTCATGTTTCACATCTTGTTAATGTTGCCTTATTTTTCACATCTTGTTAATGTTGTCTCATGTTTCACATCTTGTTCATGTTGCCTCATGTTTCACTTCTTGTTCATGTTTCACTTCTTGTTCATGTTGCCTCATGTTTCACGTCTTGTTCATGTTACCTCATGTTTCACTTCTTGTTCATGTTGCCTCATGTTTCACTTCTTGTTCATGTTGTCTTATGTTTCACTTCTTTTTCATGTTGCCTCATGTTCCACTTCTTGTTCATGTTGCCTCATGTTTCACTTCTTGTTCATGTTGCCTCATGTTCCAATTCTTGTTCATGTTGCCTCATGTTCCAATTCTTGTTCATGTTGCCTCATGTTTCACATATTGTTAATATTGCCTCATGTTTCACATCTTGTTAATGTTGCCTTATTTTTCACATCTTGTTAATGTTGTCTCATGTTTCACATCTTGTTAATGTTGCCTCATGTTTCACTTCTTGTTTATGTTGCCTCATGTTTCACATCTTGCTCATGTTGCCTCATGTTTCACATCTTGTTCATGTTGCCTCATGTTTCACTTCTTGTTCGTGTTGCCTCATGTTTCACTTCTTTTTCATGTTGCCTCATGTTCCACGTCTTGTTCATGTTGCCTCATGTTTCACTTCTTGTTCATGTTGCCCCATGTTTCACTTCTTGTTCATGTTGCCTCATGTTTCACGTCTTGTTCATGTTGCCTCATGTTTCATTTCTTGTTCATGTTGCCTCATGTTTCACTTCTTGTTCATGTTTCCTCATGTTTCACTTCTTGTTTATGTTGCCTCATGTTCCACTTCTTGTTCATGTTGCCTCATGTTTCACTTTTTGTTCATGTTGTCTCATGTTCCACTTCTTGTTCATGTTGCCTCATGTTTCACATCTTGTTAATGTAGCCTAATGTTTCTCATCGTGTCTAATATTGCATGATGTTTTACTTCTTGTTCATGTTGCCTCATGTTTCACTTCTTGTTCATGTTGCCCCATGTTTCACTTCTTGTTCATGTTGCCTCATGTTTCACGTCTTGTTCATGTTGCCTCATGTTTCATTTCTTGTTCATGTTGCCTCATGTTTCACTTCTTGTTTATGTTTCCTCATGTTTCACTTCTTGTTTATGTTGCCTCATGTTCCACTTCTTGTTCATGTTGCCTCATGTTTCACTTTTTGTTCATGTTGTCTCATGTTCCACTTCTTGTTCATGTTGCCTCATGTTTCACATCTTGTTAATGTAGCCTAATGTTTCTCATCGTGTCTAATATTTCATGATGTTTTACATCTTGTTTATGGTGCCTCATGTTTCACATCTTGTTATTGTTGCCTTATTTTTCACATCTTGTTCATGTTGCCTCATGTTTCACATCTTGCTCATGTTTCCTCATGTTTCACATCTTGTTCATGTTGCCTCATTATTGAAATCTTGTTAATTTTCGTCTTGTTTTGCAATCTTGTTTATGTCGCCTCAAGTTTTGTATGTTGTTCGTTTTGCCTCGTGTTTCGAATCTTGTTAACGTTGTTTCAAGTGTCACACCTTGTTCATTTTGCCTCATATTTCTCATCTTTCTCGTTTAATATTGTAAATAGTTTCAAGTCTTCTTCAAGCTGCCTCATGTTTCACATAATGTTCATGTTCTAATAATCACTCGTGTTTCACATCTTGTCTGTGCCCTGTTGCTGAACTTTTCAAGACTTCTTCATGTTGCCCCACGTTTCACACCTTGCTTTTGTTGCGTCATGTTGAAATCTTGTTCATATCCTGCAGTCCTAAGTTTTCCATCCTGTTCATGCCAGATTGCCTTGTTTTTCCTCTTGTTCGTGCTCTGATCTCTCAAGTCCCACATCTTGTTTATGTCTTGTTGCCCTACTCTTTGTCTGCGTTTGATAGTCTTTTATTAACAGACACAGTAAGTGGTTCAGGGGTCAAGAGTGAAGGGTCAGCTAGCAGTGATCTATACGATGTTAATTTAACTGTAATCCAGTGTGTTTCAAACTTTTTTCAGGTGGCAACCTGCCTTGAATAACATGGCAAAACCCCCACACCCCCCATCCCTATCTTTAAAAAAAAATTTGATTGAAAAGAGGACATACAAAAGAAAAATCCCAGACACTAACTTTGAGAAAAGAAACACATTCACATAAATCAGTGTCAAATACACATCGTCCTTTTCTTTTTGTTTTATAAGTAGTTTTGCATGTTAGTTTTTGTTTTTGAAAATTAAACTAAAACAAAATATTAGTATAACATATTTTGCAAGTACAAATGCAGTCGATTTCAGGCTGTCCGAAAGGCACTTACGGTATCAACTGCAGCATGAACTGTTCGGAGTTCTGTTCAGATCGGAAATGTGACTCAGCCACCGGTAACTGTGTGCGGTGTATTCCTGGTCGTATCGGCGCCTTTTGTGCAGGTACATGGTTCCCCCTCTGTTGTTGTTGGTGTTATTGCTGAAGATGTTGTTGCTGCTCAATTGTTGATGCCATGGTGCTGGTGCTGTTGATTTACTGGTCTTTTTTGTTGTTGTTGTGGTTATTTTCACAGTGGTTATATTTTTTCGTTTTGATGTTGGAGATGTTACTGTGGATGCTGTTTTGTTGTTGTTACTATTGTGTTATTACTTTATTCGTGTTGTTGGTGCGTTCTTGTTGTTGTTCCTGTTTTGTTATTGTTGCTTTGTTGGTGTTATTGTCCTGCTGTTTTCCCCCCTTTTTGCCTTTCTGTATGTAACATTTTGTTTCTTGTTGTTGCTGCTTGTGTATGTGTGTGTGTGGCCCGGGGGGTGGGGTGGGGGGGGGGGGTTTAGTTGTCGCTTTTTTGTTGTTTTGTTGCTGTTGTTGATGAAAATGTTTATTTTTTAAATTGTGTTTTTTTATCTGCTGTTTGTGATGCCGAAGATATTTTTTTCCCCCTCGTCGCTGTATTGTTGGTTTGTTTTTATTGTGTTTTGTTGCTGTTATTTTATTGCTGTCAGTACTGTTGCAGCCGGTGTTGGTGTATTTATTACTATTGCTGCTGTGTTGTGGTTGTAGTTATTATTATTGTTATAGTTGTTGTTGTTCATCAGTATGTAAATAAATTACTAGCCAGGACACAATTGGTCCTATGTTAGTCTGACCAAATATCTAACTAATATCTATTTCTCTATTATTTACCAAATATCTGTATGTGACTACAGCATTTTGACTGTCTCTAGAATGCCCAGCAAAGCACTATGGGTACTCATGCAACGCCACCTGTCCCAAGAACTGCGAAAGTGGGTTGTGCCATGTAACGACTGGACTGTGTCTGTCTTGCGCCAGCAATTATATAGGCCCCACCTGCAGCAGAGGTCAGTGCCATCTTGTTTATCTTGGTCTCATTTCCTCTTTAACATCTTTATCTTCTGCTACCTCATCCTCTTCCTCTTCTTCTGTTTCCTGTTCTGCTTTCTGTTTTCCACATTTTCTACTCTTGCTTCTTCCCTTCTCCATTATCAATCATCGTCATCATCATCGTCATCTTCTTCTTCTTCTTCTTCTTCTTTTTCTTCTTCTTCTTCTTCTTCTTCTTCTTCTTCTTCTTCTTCTTCTTCTCTTTTTCTATTAACATGTATTAACTTAGCATTCCTAATAAATAAAATTGAAGAAATTAATGTGTGAAACAAAGACAAGGACCGAATAAAGACTTATATGTGTGCCCAATGTTTGACCCTTTACAAATCTCACCCGTTCGTTCTTTTGTTCCATTTCTGGTTGCTGTCATCCGTGGGGTCTTCAACCTGTTTATAAACATATAACTGAGCCTGAAGTGGGCCGGGGTGACTGCATGTTTTGGATAGCTGAAGAGTGTGTAATTACGTGTTGGTCGTGTTGTAATTACGAGAGATGCTCAATAATCTTGTTAGTCGTTCTTCTTGAGCCTAAGGGCAGAGGTCATAACTCTCCATGTGTGACGGTTCATTGTCACCTGAGTTAGATCATGGATATTCATGAGCCCGTAGTTGAGCATTCCCTGATGATTGTTCTACGCAGAGTCTCTCTTGGTCTTCCCCGTTTTCTGTTCCCTTCCGGTGTCGATATGAGGGCTTGATGGGGGAGTCCTGTCTTATCCGTTCTGAGTGCATGGCCGATGTAATTCCAGCGGCGCTTTCTTATACATTTGGATACATTATATTGCTTAGTCTCTTGTCTTATTATCATATCGAATAAGTACTGTGTCATAATTTTGTTGTTGCTTTCAGTAGGCTAGAAAACAGATAAATGCACAGTGATATGTAGCCTCCAAGTCTACATTTTAAAAATATGCTGTCTCTGTTATTTGTTAAAGTTTTTACTTTCCCAGGTCATCCATCCTGGTACCAATTATAAGCTGGGTCGACACGCCATGCCCCCATACCATGATAAAAATCAACATAGCCAGCAGTGGGTTTCGATCGCAGTACGTTGGAATTACGAGTGGGACTTGCAACGCCTAGGCCACGGACGCGGCGTGCAACACAAGTGCATTTCCTAAATATGTTAATGTGTTTGTGTGTGCATGTTTATTTATTGAGTCTTTCACAGTTATAGCATGGGATATCTCAACCGTTGTTGTCAGCATCTGTGTTTCTTTTCAGATGCTCGGCTCTCATCCTTTCTGCAATGATTTCCTCCCTCATTCTAATTCCTTTCCTGGTTTGCCCCCTCCTCACAACACGGTCCATGGCAATTTTTCCCCCTCATGAATCCACCCCAATACCTGTATCATTCATGTCCCGCTTGCATACATCTTTATTGTAGTAGAGGCTGGCATTGACATCTTCTCGCCCTGTGTAGTTCGCCTATGATGATAGTTCTTAGGAATATCGCTTGATAAGACTAACATTTAAAAAAAAAGGACATGGATTTGTCACGCTGGACATAGGAGTTTGCATGATAATGACCAGGCTAGCAGATTACCCGCCATTGCTGTACTCAGACCCGGACGAGGTGATGGTTCTATGGGATCAAGTAAACAGTGCACAAGAAAAGAGCATATACATCTGGAGAGAATGGCTGAGATGGAAGTGAGCAGATGGCCTAGACTCTAGACGATTTTTACGTGCATAACGCAATATGCCTTGCACCAGATTCCAAAATCAATCCATCACGTACCGTCTCCTGCAGTTAAGGATGGATGGATCTCCAAAACGCTCTGTCTCTTGCCCTGGCTGTGCGCTCTCTCAGACTGTTGTTTGTCCATATCTTGATTTTGCCTTCCCTCTTATATCAATGTCTGTTTCTTGCTCTCTTGGCCTCGACATTTCCCTCTAGTATGGGTTTTAAAAGCATAGTATGTCTTTATGGGACAAAGTGCATCTGCTCAAGAAGCAAGGAACCAACAGTCTGCATACAAATATGGCAGATCTGTACAATGGATGTGCACGCAACACTGAAGTTCTTGAACTTAAGGTGGTCCAGAGATGGACGAACAACCAAAACTTTCCGCTGGAATTTACAGCCGGTAAGCGCGAAGAGGAAGAGGAGACAGAAGATGAAGAAGAAGAAGGATGAGGAGGAGAAGAAGAAGAAGAAGAAGAAGAAGAAGAAGAAGAAGAAGAAGAAGAAGAAGAAGAAGAAGAAGAAGAAGAAGAAGAAGAAGAAGAAGAAGAAGAAGAACAACAACAACAACAACAACAACAACAACAACAACAACAACAACAACAACAACAACAACAACAAGAAAAAGAAGAAGAAGAAGAAGAAGAAGATGAAGAAGAAGAAGAAGGAAAAGAAGAAGAAGAAGAAGAAGAAAAAGAAAAGGGAAAAGAATAAGAAGAAGAAGAAGCAGAACCCGAAGCAGAAGAAGAATGAAATTGTCTGTCTACAGATGTGAGGGTTAACATGTGTATTTTTGAGACACTGGCAATGTGTCTTTCTATCTAACCGTTATGAGCGCAACGCTCTGTAGATTAACCAAAACATGATAATGCTGATCATTATGAATTTACCATAGGGCGAAAAAACGTGCAGATTGACGAGTGTATAATTATTTTGATGATAAATTGACTCCTGCCTGCAGCTGTCGGCTACAAGGGAAAGCTGATGTACTTTTCTCCGCTGCTCCTCCTGTGTGTAATCCCCTGTATCGTTCTACTCTTACGGAAAAAAGACGACACTGATAGTCCAGCTACTACAGGTGCGTTACCACGTTTATGTGTGAGGGTCAAATTTATTGTCTTCCCCTGCCGGTTTCGGGGCCCTATTATAGGGGAAACAAGAATGGACACACTGCCTACCCAAAAGCATGTTGACTAATTGGGAGCTCCTTTCGAAGTCGGAGTGCATCTGCCTGAGAGGTAAGGAACCAGCAGACTGCATACAAATGAATCATATCTGTAAAACGGATGCACACACAACACTTAGGTTCTAGAACTCTCCGCCAGAGTTTAAGGCGATAAAGGGGAAGAAGAAGAATACATTTATTGTCTAATTTATGTATAAGGGTTTAAACTGACACCATACCTCGAGACCACTCAGCTCCTCCGTATGCATAAGGATCAACTTTGTTGTCGTGCTCGTATGTGAAGGGTCAACTTTGTTGTCGTGCTCGTATGTGAAGGGTCAACTTTGTTGTCGTGCTCGTATGTGAAGGGTAAACTTTGTTGTCGTGCTCGTATGTGAAGGGTCAACTTTGTTGTCGTGCTCGTATGTGAAGGGTCAACTTTGTTGTCGTGCTCGTATGTGAAGGGTCAACTTTGTTGTCGTTCTCGTATGTGAAGGGTCAACTTTGTTGTCGTGCTCGTATGTGAAGGGTCAACTTTGTTGTCGTTCTCGTATGTGAAGGGTTAAGTTTGTTGTCGTGCTCGTATGTGAAGGGTTCAGTTTGTTGTCGTGTTTATGTGTGATAGGTTTAATGTGTTGTCGTGTTCATGTGTGATAGGTTTAATGTGTTGTCGTGTTCATGTGTGATGGGTTCAATGTGTTGTCCTGTTCATGTGTGATGGGTTTAATGTGTTGTCATGTTCATGTGTGATGGGTTCAATGTGTTGTCGTGTTCATGTGTGATAGGTTCAATGTGTTGTCGTGTTCATGTGTGATAGGTTCAATGTGTTGTCGTTTTCATGTGTGATAGGTTCAATGTGTTGTCATGTTTATGTGTGATGGGTTCAATGTGTTGTCGTGTTCATGTGTGATAGGTTTAATGTGTTGTCATGTTCATGTGTGATAGGTTTAATTTGTTGTCCTGTTCATGTGTGATAGGTTCAATGCGTTGTCATGTTCATGTGTGATAGGTTCAATGCGTTGTCCTGTTCATGTGTGATGGGTTTAATGTGTTGTCCTGTTCATGTGTGATAGGTTTAATGTGTTGTCCTTTTTATGTGAGAAGGGTTTAATGTGTTGTCCTGTTCATGTGTCATGGGTTCAATGTGTTGTCCTGTTCATGTGTGATAGGTTCAATGTGTTGTCGTTTTCATGTGTGATGGGTTTAATGTGATGTCGTGTTCATGTGTGATAGGTTCACTGTGTTGTCATGTTCATGTGTGATGGGTTCACTGTGTTGTCATGTTCATGTGTGATGGGTTCAATGTGTTTTCGTGTTCATGTGTGATGGGTTCAATGCGTTGTCATGTTCATGTGTGATAGGTTCAATGTATTGTCGTGATCATGTGTGAAACTGTAAATTGGTTGGCGTGCTCATGTGTGCAGGATTACATCGATCGATCATCCTCATTGCACATGGAGCCAAACCCGTAGGCGCTAGAATTCCGTCTTCTGTATCTCCCTCACTGTTGGCGACACGGGATCGAACCCGGCACTACGAAGCGCGTTCGCAACTCTTAGACCTCAGACGCCGATAGGAATAGACTTACTGTCCTCAAAAGAATGTGGTAAAAAGCGACCAATTAAGGGTGCTTCTATCGAATTTGGAGTGCATTTACCTGAGGAGCCAGGAATCAAAAGGTTGCCTTTAAGGTTGAAAAAAAAAGAGAAAAAAACACTTGAGTTTTGGAAGAAGACTAAAATTCCAAAGTGGACGAACAACTATAAATTTACCCTGGCGTTTGCAGCTGGTGAAGGCTAAACAGGAAAGAAAAAGTTTCATTACGAAAAGAGATGTTATGAAAGAAACTGAAGTTGCAAGCATAGCTTCGGAGGTCACGAGTAGTTAGTTTAGCGTCCTTTGGTTCTCCTGAATGATCTCCAGATAATGGCTGTGTGTTCGGAAGCAAACAGTCAGACTGACTCGTTATGCACTACATATGGAGATTTGGTTTATGAGAAGCCAGGCATTGTTGGGGTCCTTTGGGAACGAGAAAACACTGGGGAATAACCAACAGATCACAAGGGCCTGAAGCTAGCGGCGCTGCAAGGAGTGACCGAGAGATTAAGCTGACGCCCAAAACTCAAGGGAAAGGCTAGATGATTCAGACTGCCACAATTGTCACTAGAATTGAAACTGCGCTTGATGCAGAAGGTGGAGGACTGAGCTCTTATTGGTATGTCCTGAGGGCTATGATGTCATCAGTTCTTTATTCAGCAAGTTAATTGTGAGAATTTTTATTAAAAATGTTTAAATTTAATTTTTTTTTAAATTGAAAACAATGTTTTCCCGTAATAAATTTACGTTACTACCTAGTTCCGGACACAAAAATTGACACAGAAAATGCTTTCCGTGTAGTTTACCACACTCCAAACAGGAGACTTCGGAGAATCGCCACCCCCTCCTTTGTAAGCAGACGGAATTTATCGTAAATTTGAAGTTACCCTGGTAAGTCAGGTGACTACGGTGAGCTTCCGGCGGCCATGAAACAGACACAGTGTATCGGAAGAAACTATTCGCATTTGAATTTATTCAGCTTTCTGCTTTATTTTATGTTAATGTCACTCTGCAGTAACGCACCTGATGAGATACAGCGAAATGTGCCTGTCAATAAATTGTGCATTGTTTGTTTCCGCAGTATTTACATTTTTAATTATTTGTGATCTAACCTCTCCGCAGCGATGACCTCGCAAGCTGCCTCAGAAGAGGGCGAACAACCAGACAATGCCACAGATCACGGATCCAGCTTGTGAGAGATTTAAGTGCGGACTTATGTGACTCTCGAGGACATGAGACGACCCCTGACAGCCACAGACAGATCCTGACCCCAAGCTGACGTCAAATGTTGAAAGATGAATAAGGAATCGACATCATAGCACTCGGGATACTCTCATAAGCGCTCCGCTGCCATCTTCAGCAGCAAGCCAACAGTTATAGTTCCGGTAGTACCAGTAACTGTCAGACTGTACATGCGTCTCGACTTTTTCTTGAGTGTTGCGCGTCGGCCTGATCCCATACTAACTCCTTGCAGCGCCATTTTTCCGACACCGCAATGATATGTTTGTGCCTCCGCACTGTTCACTGGCCCCTAAAGGGCCCACACAACATCTAGGTTGTGATGATCAATTCACCAACACAAACTGACGTCATGAATAATTAACCGATTTTTTTTTACAGTTTAATTAAAAACGAAAAGTTAAAGACACTTTTCACGCAGCTGGCGCATATACTGCTAGACTCATAGTTTTATAGACCAGACTTGATAGGAGACGTAGTTAACATTCTTCTGGCCGCCTTTACCTCTTCGGACACTTTCAAATCGCCATTTCGACGAATCGACCTGGGAGTCTAGGCAATTTTTTACAGAAAAAAAAAATCAAATTCTGGACTGATTGTGACTCACCACCTTCGGGTTGTCCGGCGCAGCGGCTAGCCACTACATCACTATGGCTCAAAATTTACTTATAAATTGAAAAAATATATAAAGTAAGTAAGGGATCCTTTCCATGTCACAGGCTCGCAGTAAGAGATCATTTCCATGTCACAGGCTGGCAGTAAGGGATCCCATCATGTCACAGGCTGGCAGTAAGGGATCCTTTCTATGTCACATGCTGGCATTAAGGGATCCTTTCCATATCACAGGTTCGCAGTAAGGAATCCTTTCCAGGTCACAGGCTCGCAGTATGGGATTCTTTTAATTAGTTAGTTAGTTAGTTGGGTTATCGTCATTGCACTCCGGACATGTCCATAGGTGCTCAGATCCTCCCCTCAGTATGAACCCCAACGTCCGATGGCTAATAGTACCAGTTCTATGTTGATTAACAAGTCTTCTGACGTGTCCGGTGTGCGTCTCGTTTTTTGCTGTGCCGATCTTAATTCCCAAGTCTGCCATTCTGGCGAGTGATGTGGATTCACTGCCACCAAAGTCCTCTATCCTTCCCATTTCTCTGAGGCATTGATAATATCAGCATGATCTATAGGCCGACCGTCGGTAGTGATAGCGGATCCAGCCAACATGTCAGCTCTTTCATTTCCATCGACGCCTGCGTGTCCCGGAACAAGGGATTCTTTTAATGTCACAGGCTTGCAATTAGATATCCTTTCCATGTCACAGGCTGGCAGCAAGGAATCCTTTCCAGGTCAAAGGATCGCAGTATGAGGTCCTTCCATGTCACAGGCTCGTAATTAGATATTCCTTCCATGTCACAGGCTGGCAGTAAGGGATCCTTTCCATGTCACTGACGCGTCTTGCATAAGGTGTTTGACCTGACCAATCGATGTGTTGAGTTAAAGGGTCTTAAGATAGGATCGACTTCCTGGCACTGGGTTTTAGTCCAATATGGTTGGGTTTCTCTCCTTAAAACGGCAAGGTGCCTGCCGAAAGCATCACATAAAACACGAACTGCATAACTTTGGCAACGATCCTTATTGATCTCTTTAGAAATTGAAGCCAAAAACCGAACGACACAGCCGTGAAACTAATTTAGGATATTCAGCGCGTCAGGCATGCGGTTGGATGTGTAAGGAGGTCACTTTTATGCCCGTGTGGGTTCCGGAGCCCCATTGTAGGGAGAACAAGAATAGACCCACTGCCTCCCCAAAAGCATGTCGTAAGAGTCGACTAATTGGGTAGCTTCCTTTGAAGTCGGAGTGCATCTGCCGGACAGGCAAGGAACCATCAGTCTGTATTCAAGAGAATGAGATCTGTAAAACTGATGCACACGCAACACTCAGGTTCTGGAGCAGGACTGCAGTTCAGTAGTGGACGAGCAACCAGAACTTTCCGCCAGAGTGTCCAGCTGGTGAAAGCGAAGAAGAAGACTTTTATGCCGGGCCGCGTCACTTCTCATGACATTTTCTGGCACCAATTTTCAGCGGAGTCAAACTTATTTTTCCGCAAATGTTTTTTTGGTTGTTTGTTACTGCTGCCCACAATCGCAGTATTCGTGGGGCTGAAACCCCACTTAGATGCAGATCTTGACCTGTCCCCGGTTGACTTATCTTTAAACTGATAGACGGCAAAATGAAGACTGAGTATTGACATCATTAGCCGCCAGGTTAGTTCCACTATAATCCCCACAGAGACCGCCTATATACACACTAGCTCACTTCTGACTGGCCGACCTTGGGTCACCCGACCTACATAAACTGCTTCGGGGGTGTTCATCAATGCCGTTGATAATGCGTATTGTATATTTAAGCACGCCAGCGCTTTAAACACTACAAAAACATTTAGAAACTGGAACTAATACACAAACCCCCTAGAGAGTGCTGCAACCTATGTCGCAGGCATTCTCTTTCTCGGAAGTAAAACGTAAATGCAAAACAAGACAGACAGCAAATACCATAGTGGCGTACCCGTAGCTTCCCGGACAGCAGAACAGTCCAACAAATGTATCAATGGAACGTGACTTATTTTCTCTGAAAAGGAGGGAGAAAGGGGAGGGGGAACTATCATGAAACTACATAGCAACCGCAGTATTGACCTCATAAGCCACTGTAGTATTGACCTCA
Source organism: Candidula unifasciata (assembly GCA_905116865.2). Classification (NCBI taxonomy): domain Eukaryota; kingdom Metazoa; phylum Mollusca; class Gastropoda; order Stylommatophora; family Geomitridae; genus Candidula; species Candidula unifasciata. Next base: position 2,965,234 of record CAJHNH020004890.1, read on the forward strand.
TCAGCCGCCGTAGAATTGACCTCATCAGCCGCCGTAGAATTGACCTCGTCAGCCGCCGTAGTATTGACCTCGTCAGCCGCCGTAGTATTGACCTCGTTAGCCGCCGTAGAATTGACCTCGTCAGCCGCCGTAGAATTGACCTCGTTAGCCGCCTAGAACCTAGCCTGTATATTTTAAATATGGGTTAGCACCAGACACCAACTCTCCCACACGGCATGGAAACGGCATTTTTAGAGGACGTTACTCCCAGACCTGAACTTATCTTCTTCATTCATGATTTAATCTTGTTGTTGTTTTTTAGTTTTGTACATTGTATATAATGTTGTGTGCATGCGACCTTCCACCACAACAGACCAGTTAGAATGTCATGGTTATACACAATTGTTATTATGTGCATTACAGCACAGGAATTAAAGATACGAACATTGATTTTGTGGTTATTTTGATTTGTTTTCTTCTTTAGTCCTAAATCCTTAGACACACAGTCACCTTGATTCTATCTCAGTATTGCAATCATCAGACGCCTTCCTTCTTTCTTAACACTACAGTCATCTGACACCTTTTTCTTTCTTAACATTACAGTCATCAAAGACCTTAAACCTTTCGTAGTATCTGTTGTTAACCCTTTATGTTGTTAACCCTAGATGTTGTTAACACAATGTGTTGTTAAACCTGCATGCTTTTTACCCTACATTACAGTCACGAGACAACTTCATTCTTTCTCAGTATTCCAATCACAAAACACCTTCATTCTTTCTCAGTGTTCCAATCACCAGACACTTTCATTCTTTCTCAGTATTCCAATCACAAAACACCATCATTCTTTCTCAGTGTTCCAATCACCAGACACTTTCATTCTTTCTCAGTATTCCAATCACAAAACACTTTCATTCTTTCTCAGTATTCCAATCACAAAACACCTTCATTCTTTCTCAGTGTTCCAATCACAAAACACCTTCATTCTTTCTCAGTGTTCCAATCACCAGACACTTTCATTCTTTCTCAGTATTCCAATCACAAAACACCTTCATTCTTTCTCAGTATTCCAATCACCAGACACTTTCATTCTTTCTCAGTATTCCAATCACAAAACACCTTCATTCTTTCTCAGTATTCCAATCGCGAGACACCTTCATTCTTTCTCAGTATTCCAATCACAAAACACCTTCATTCTTTCTCAGTGTTCCAATCGCGAGACACCTTCATTCTTTCTCAGTATTCCAATCGCGAGACACCTTCATTCTTTCTCAGTATTCCAATCACCAGACACTTTCATTTTTTCTCAGTGTTCCAATCGCGAGACACCTTCATTCTTTCTCAGTATTCCAATCGCGAGACACCTTCATTCTTTCTCAGTATTCCAATCACAAAACACCTTCATTTTTTCTCAGTGTTCCAATCACAAAACACCTTCATTCTTTCTCAGTATTCCAATCACCAGCCACTTTCATTCTTTCTCAGTATTCCAATCACAAAACACCTTCATTCTTTCTCAGTATTCCAATCACCAGACACTTTCATTCTTTCTCAGTGTTCCAATCGCGAGACACCTTCATTCTTTCTCAGTATTCCAATCACAAAACACCTTCATTCTTTCTCAGTATTCCAATCGCCAGACACTTTCATTCTTTCTCAGTATTCCAATCGCGAGACACCTTCATTCTTTCTCAGTATTCCAATCACAAAACACCTTCATTCTTTCTCAGTGTTCCAATCACAAAACACCTTCATTCTTTCTCAGTATTCCAATCACCAGACACTTTCATTCTTTCTCAGTATTCCAATCACAAAACACCTTCATTCTTTCTCAGTATTCCAATCGCGAGACACCTTCATTCTTTCTCAGTATTCCAATCACAAAACACCTTCATTCTTTCTCAGTGTTCCAATCGCGAGACACCTTCATTCTTTCTCAGTATTCCAATCGCGAGACACCTTCATTCTTTCTCAGTATTCCAATCACCAGACACTTTCATTTTTTCTCAGTGTTCCAATCGCGAGACACCTTCATTCTTTCTCAGTATTCCAATCGCGAGACACCTTCATTCTTTCTCAGTATTCCAATCACAAAACACCTTCATTCTTTCTCAGTGTTCCAATCACAAAACACCTTCATTCTTTCTCAGTATTCCAATCACGAGACACCTTCATTCTTTCTCAGTATTTCAATCATAAAACACCTTCATTCTTTCTCAGTGTTCCAATCACAAAACACCTTCATTCTTTCTCAGTATTCCAATCACCAGACACTTTCATTTTTTCTCAGTGTTCCAATCACAAAACACCTTCATTCTTTCTCAGTATTCCAATCACCAGACACTTTCATTTTTTCTCAGTGTTCCAATCGCGAGACACCTTCATTTTTTCTCAGTATTCCAATCGCGAGACACCTTCATTCTTTCTTAGTATTCCAATCACGAGACACCTTCATTCTTTCTCAGTATTCCAATTACGAGAGACCTTCATTCTTTCTCAGAATTACAGTAATCTGACTTCTTTCTTTCTCAACATTACAGTCATCTAAAATCTTCTTTCTTTCTCAACATTACAGTAATCAAACACCTTAAGTCTTTCTAAACATTACAGTCATTAGACACCTTAAATATTTCTCAACATTACAGTCATCAGATACATAAAGTATTTCTCAACATTACAGTCATCTCACATCCTAAATCTTTCGCAGTATATGTTGTTAACCCTATATGTTTTTAACCCTATATGTTGTTAACCCTATATGTTTTTAACACTATATGTTGTTAACCCTATATATTTTTAACCCTATAAGTTGTTAACCCTATATGTTTTTAACCCTAGATGTTATTAACCCTATGTGTTGTTAACCCTATATATTTTTAACCCTAGATGTTATTAACCCTATGTGTTGTTAACCCTGTATGTTTTTACCCTATATGGTGTTAGCCATATATGCTATTATCACTGTATTAATTATCGTCACACGCTATCGTCAAACAAACACTCAGATCTTTTTCTTACTAATATAATCCATTCCGTCTGGCGCTGGTAGAAGATCCACAACTTTCTGTCTCGTGTACCCAACTTTAACACAGATGACATTTCATGCTATCATATACAACTGTTCATCATTCTTCTTGCTTGGTCATTTTCTGCCTCATTCCCCCCCCCCCCGCCCCTCCCAGCGTTCCCTCCGTCATGATGTATTTGTTTTTACCTTGTAATAATAGGACCAAATAATGCAGATTGTCGTTCTTCTTATGTGGTCTAATCCGTTCTTTTTGTGAGTCAATCGTTTTCAGGAAATCTTCATTACTTTGTTTAAATCTGTACAGGGTGTTGTCATCATTTACTTATAATCCACATTACCACTGCTTTCAATTACTTCTCACTGATGGCAAATAAAGAAAAAGAAGAAGAAGACGAAGAAGAAGACGAAGAAAGAAAAATTACCCACCACCCCAACCCGTTACGGCGTGTTTGTAGATGACCTCTTATCGCTGCCTAGTTGTATACCACATCTCATTATCAAACAGTAAACCCTGGAGAGACATGAACGCCCTCACCTGTAAGTATGGCAGTTGAAGAAGCTGCCACAAATCACCACTCGAGCTCTATCTTACACCCGGCCCTATAATAAGTTTTTACTTTGAAAACTATATTTTTTTTCTGTCACATTCACAACGCCAATCAATACCGCTATCTTCCTCTATTTTACTATATAACGTTTCTAAACCATTGAATCCTTTGCTCCGCCTGCTCCACCACTCACGGACACATAGACACAACCATTCAAAGTGTATCATACTGCAAAAATGCCAACCGCAGCGTGCTAAAAATTGTCTTTGTATTTATCTGTTACAGACAGGTTCTAAGAATATCTTGGGTAAAGAAAAGAACAAATGCATCCATACTTCAAGAGCTGAATATTGAAGAGGGTTGGCTAGTAAAGACAATAAAACAAAGAAAATTGAAATATTTTGGTCACTTGAAACGTCATGGAAGTCTCGAGAGAACAATAATGGAGGGGTATATGCCTGGGAAGAGAGGAAGAGGAAGGCCAAGGAGAAGATGGGTGCAGGATGTGGCAGATGATCTCCAGATGGGTGTATCAGACGCAGGACATCTTGCTCAGGATAGGAAGGTTTTCCGGAGGATTGTTATGGCAGCGAGGTTCCGCGAGGGACATGCTACTGAATGAATGAATGAATTTATCTCGAGGTGCGACCGATCCTCCTCTGTATTCGTGAAGGTGCCACGGATAAGTAAGGTTATGCATTTTTCGTTCTTTCAAGGTGTCTTCGCCCAAATTAAATTTGAAGATATTGCTAACGAGAATATGAAGGTGCGATTAAATTACATCTAACGAACGGCCGAGCGAACGATGGTTTTGAAAGAGGCGAGAGCCAGAAGACAAATAATCACAGACATCAGAAGGAGACAGTCGTCATTTTTCGGTCATGTTATGAGAAGAGGGAAAATGGTACATGTGGTGACCATTGGAAAGATTTGTGGAAGGAGGGATAGAGGAAGACAACGAGAGAAGATTCTTGACAGTCTTGTTGCTTGGCATGGAGGTGTGTCAGAACACAAAATAATACATGCTGCAGGAGATCGCAGATTGTGGTGGCATAATTGCCCACGCCAGTCGGCAAGGCACCTGATGATGATGATACACTATTCGTATTCGTATTCGGCCGAATAGTTGGTCCCACTATTCGTATTCTGCCGAATAGTGAAAATCACTATTCGGTACAGCCCTAGTTTAAATCACATTGATCACTGGCATCATGTGAGCTAATAGGTTGAAATAGCTGGGGAATACTGAGAGAATGTCAGATGACAGAGAGGTAAATACTGTCTTTACAAGGGAGCTGAATGTTCTTTGATCACAAGGTAGACCAAGAAGACGATGAAGAGATAATATTTAAATCTAAAAACATATGCTGTCACCAAAACTGGAAAGGCAAGACGAGCCAGAGAGGCGAATGGAGGCGGGTGATGTCTGCAGCAATGAACCTCAAAGGTTTGGAATGCTGAAGATGAAGACAGATTATTAAGCCGGACAAATGCCGCAAAATCACCACCTGCAGGATGAGGTGACTGAGAAAAGTAGCCAACCTAACCATCCGAGATCGAGTGAATAATGAAACTATCAGGAAAATTGCGGAAACGACACCTTATACTAGATTCATCGAGAAACAGCAGATCAAGTGGTTTGGCCATCTCGCTAGAATGCAGCAAGATCAAATACCATCACAAGCACAACATCTCAGATGATCAGCTACAAGAGCAAGACGACGGCCACGGAAAACATGGATCGGCAACATTAAAAACACTACGCCTTCACAGCATGACAATAGCCAGTGGTAGCCAACGTGCACTGGATAGCAAACTATTCCTCTCCACGGCGCTTAACAGCAGAAATGGTCTATGATAATGATGATGATGATGAATGACGTCATCAGGTTCGGTCGTATGCTCCCGGAAACGCAACACATGAAAGACATTACAATATGCGCCGCCATTACTGCGACATAATTAATCTGTTTACAGAAAAAAACCAAGGCTCTCGTGTTTTGATACACCAAGTTTTTAAATATTTTTACGAAAGATGTTATTTCACGATCTACTGATTCATTAAGGTAATTCATGAAAGATGCCTGTCTGTCTGTCTGTCTGTCTTTCTGTCTGTTTTCACCTCTTTCAATGTAGCATTGTGGATAGCAAAGATTTGAGCTGAGCTGAGTTGAGTCAATACAATTGACACCGCAACACTAGGTGCATTCCCATGTGCCCTCCGTTCCCATGTTTTAAAAGCCAGCGAATGTTCCCTATACCAGCGGTACCAATTAAAGACTGGTTATATGTCCGTCTTGTCTTTTCCCTGAGCGTAGTGAGCGGACTGTTAGGTTCACCTCCCCAGTTATTCACAAGTTTGTTGGGCTGGTCGACTTTCCTGAAGGTTACGGGTGTGTCCCGCTCTGTTGTTTGCGTTCTGTGTTGTCTTGTATTTAAGTTTTCATTCCGAGAAAGAGATTGCCTGTAACATAGGTTGCAGCACTCTCTAGAAGGGTTGTGCTGGGGTCAGTTTCTCCATGTTTTTAAAGTGTTGAAAGCGCTGGCTTGCTGAAATATTCATCACGCGATATCAACGGCATCACGAACTCCCCTCCCCCATTCCCCTGACTTTGTGCTAAGGTCACGGGGCTCAGTAACTACTAATCAAAAGTGAGCTAGCATTTATATGGGCGGGGCATGGGGAGAATAACGTTACGTGTTTCAGCCAGACAGACCCTCTGGTCGAGCTCACGTGCCTTATTCTCTCCAGGCCATAATCTAGTTTCTCTTCTGACTTTGTTGCTTGTTCCTAAAGCTCCTTAAACACATCTACCTTGTCATCTACCAGTTTACCACCGAATGGTGCAGATCTAACCAATCAGAGAAACGAAGCAAATCTCAGATTCTCGCTCAACCTCTAAAACAGTAATTATTCGTGAGGGCGAAATCTAGTATAGTGCCCTTCATTTACTCTGAAGGTAACGGGTGCTAAGATCATAAGTTTTCTTTTTCCTATTTGTATCCTTAGAATTTCTGGCCTAATAAAAATACTATGACAGATAAACTGTCAAGAAGAGATCGACCCTCATAGAAAAGGTGAAAAGAAACGGATTAGACAACATACTAGACCACTGGTTCTGAATTAGATAAGACCCACCAACCTCTGTTATTTCGGTACGTCTGCCAAGGACCCAGTTTTTCGGTACTTTCGTGTTAATTCACCCATCTCGGTGAATCCAAGAGTTCCAGTGGAAAGTGCAATATTCTAGGGGTGTTGCGGTGGTCATGAACACCAACTAACTCCCTAGAGTATTCCCCTGAAACTCTTGGATTCACTGAGATCGGTAAACTAAAATGACAGTGCCAAGTCAAATATTGTAGGAAAAAAAGGGGAGAGGGGGGGGGGGGTAAGGGTTAATGTTAGCCGGTGTTGATTTAACATTGTAACACCCCTATAATATTGGAGTTTCCCGGGAAACGCTGGATTCCATGAGTTGGTGTTAACTGAAATAGAAGGACCTAGTTTTTTAATAGTCTTGAAACAAAAACAAAATAATAAACAATAAATAAAAATAGAACGCAAAATGCAAAGAGGGCTGAGTGTTGTTGTTGTTGTTGATTTGTTTTGCATATGTTATCACAGACCCCTTACATTTGTTCCGAGAACTTCTAGGAGTCGACAAGAGACCATCAGTTTTGAACCACGGCACTAAGCAACATGAAAGCTCGGCTCGCTAGCGTAGATGGTTAAACCTGAATGCGCGGCGACCGAGTGACAGACTCTTTGTGGGAGTAGGGAGTAGGCAGAAAGGCTACATTTCTCCAAGATTTATATTATCTATCGTGGAATCAAGGCCGAAGGGTTGCGATATCCATAGTACCGAGCTAAAGGGTAAACAACTCATGGTTTCTAGATATATAAAAAAAGGCTGCTTGCTTCCCTTTCGCCATTCATATATTATATTGCAATGCGATTTAATACCCCATTTTGCACTCAGTCTAAAATTTAAAATCTAAATATTAACAACACGGACTATTCTGATAACAACAACAACAATTCCTACTTCTTTTTCTCCTACTCCTGCGGCTGTTGCTGCTACTGCTACCAAAGTAGTAATTGTTTATCTAACGTACCTCAGTCTCCTCCTGCTCATGAAGTGCTCACAGAAAGTCAACTGAATACTGATCTTCTAAACTTTCTACATGTTGCATCTGTTTCCTTACCAGCTAGCTGCCAGTCCACAAGTGCCCAAAACGATAACCGACGACAGAATACACGCACATACATCTACGATCGACGACAGGAGGCTGATTACAGAGCTAGCAGACGAGTCTGATGTGGCAAGAGGCCGTTCACTTGTTGATTGTGTTCGTCGTTGGAACTAATAACCCATACGGTATGTGTCCTGTGGTGCAATGTCTCTGTTTTATTCTCCACTCACCCACTCACGTATCTATCTACCCATCTTCCAACCGACCTACCTACCGATCACTATGTGTCTAAATAGTATGTGTGTATATCCCTCTGTATGTGTCTGTCTGTCTGTTTGTCTGTCTGTTTGTCTGTCTATCTGTCTGTCTGTCTGTCTGTCTGTCTGTATGCCTGTGTGATGTAAACGCGTGTGTTATATGTATGCGTGTGTGGTATCTTGGTTTGTGTGAGAAATATGTATGGATATTGGAATGAATGCATTTATTATTCATTCCTTTTCTATTCTCACTTGATTTTCACAATATCTATACTGATATATGAAAATAGCATGCTTCATAGATAATATGCAATTACTTGATTAAGAATGGGTATTTAGAGGGGCTGAAGGTACGACGAGCAAGCATGCCCAATGTGTCATCCTTTAAAAATAAAGTTCGTTCTTTCGTTCTCTGTCTGTCTGTCTTTTTTAGAGGATAGTAAGAGGAAAACATTTCAATACATGATTGTTTTACTCAGTGTTGTAACAATCAATCAACCAATCCCCATCGCGCCTAGAGTAAAAAAAAAGGCAGATTCAAACTGTCGCCAAATGACGACATGACGACTACCAAACTTTTCAGATCAGATACGTTGTTAATCGTGAGAGATGGCGAAACAGGCAATTTTCTGTCTGCTCGTATCGACTTGGTATAAACTGATGATGATCACTGTGATGATGATAATAAGCATATTTATATTGTTATGCTCATTGTGTGGGTTTCGGAGCCCCATTGTGGGGGTGGGGGTGGGGGTGGGGGGGGGGAGATAAAAAGACCCACTGCCTTTACAACAAGCTTGTCTTAGGAGTCGCCAAATTGGAGATTTCCTTCGAAGTCAGACTACATCTGCCTGAGCGGCAAAGAACAACCAGCTACATACAAACAACCAAGTAAAACGGATGTACACTCAAAACTCAAGCACTTACAGAAAACAAAAGTCCAAGTGAATAAACAACTAGAAGCTTCCCGAGAACTTACAGCCGATGATCAAAGAAGAAGAAGAAAAAGGAGGAGAAGAAAAAGGAGGAGAAGAAGAAGAAGCAGAAGAAGAGGAAGATGAAGAAGGATAAGAAGAAGAGGAAGAAGAAGAAGAACAAGACGAAGAAGTCAAAGAAGAAGAAGAAGAAGAAGAAGAAGAAGAAGAAGAAGAAGAAGAAGAAGAAGAAGAAGAAGAAGAAGAAGAAGAAGAAGAAGAAGAAGAGGAAGAAGAAGAAGAAGAAGAAGAAGAAGAAGAAGAAGAAGAAGAAGAAGAAGAAGAAGAAGAAGAAGAAGGAAGAAACAGAAGAAGAAGAAGAAGAAGAAGAAGAAGAAGAAGAAGAAGAAGAAGAAGAAGAAGAAGAAGAAGGAGAAGAAGAAGAAGAAGAAGAAGAAGAAGAAGAAGAAGAAGAAGAAGAAGAAGAAGAAGAAGAAGAAGAAGAAGAAGAAGAAGAAGAAGAAGAAGAAGAAGAAGAAGAAGAAGAAGAAGAAGAAGCAGCAGAAAAAGAAGAAGAAGAAGATGAAGAAGAAGAAGAAAAAGAAGAAGAAGAAGAAGAAAAGAAGAAGAAGAAGAAGAAGAAGAAGAAGAAGAAGAAGAAGAAGAAGAAGAAGAAGAAGAAGAAGAAGAAGAAGAAGAAGAAGAAGAAGAAGAAGAAGAAGAAAAAAAAGAAGAAAATAAAGAAGAGGAAGAAGAAAAGGAAGAAGAAGAAAACGAAGAATTAAAAAAAATTCTGGTTTATGCTGATGTCATACTAGAAAGATCACTATTGATGATGATGTCCACCGCGTGTTGTGTGCACATCCGCTTGACAGATCTGAGGTATGTGTATGCAGATGGTTGGTTCCTTGCCTCTCCGACTCTCGATGCACTCCGACCTTGAAGAAAATCCCCAACTGGTTGACTCTTACGACATGCTTGTTGGAAAGGCAGTGGTTCTGTTCTTGTTTTCTCCACAATGGGGCCCACATAAGCCACACGGGGCGCGGATGATGAAGATGATGATGGTAGTGATGCTGTGTTAGATAAAACAATATGTGGTGGTGCTGCCTCCAGGTTGCAACCGTGGCTGGTTTGGCGAGAACTGTCTGCTAGTCTGTCACTGTAACGAGACTCTTTGCAGCACTCTTGGCGAATGTACTTACAACAACCTGTGCGCAACGGGCTATTTTGGACCATCGTGTCAATATTGTAAGTCATTTTAAAACAAACTGGTTTCTTCAGTCTTCTATAGAAACACATCTTGTCATTGTTCTATAGCCCCACACATAACCATTCTTCCAATGAACATCTCTACATTCTTATAATTAGTGACATAGGCGCATTCTTGTATAGAACAACACCCCAGCATACTTCTATGAAACTGAATCACCATTCTTTCATTGAACCATATTTCAGCATTGTTCTTAAGAAAATGCTCATCATTGCCCTATAGGACAACGTATCATCATTGTTCTTTTGCTCAGGCCTACCTCGTCTTTGAGTGGTGGACCAAATTCTATCAAGTAACATTGGAGAGTTGAGGTTTCAACCTCCTGAGAGAAATTAGACGGAATAACAAAAGAGTAAAGGGGGAAAATCCGGTTCTCCCCAGCCAAACACTGACTTGAGTGCATGGTGCGACATGACGAGCTATAGATTTCAAGGAAGATGCGTATAATCTGTGCTCACGGAGACGTATATTTTCAATTTCATATTCAGAAAATGACGAATGGCTAGATGACACATAACTGACGGTGTGCCTTATGCCGTAATACGCCTTGTAAGTTATGCTTTTGGTCAACCATAAATTGCAACTAGATTATTATGGGCTAAAGAGAATGATGCCACTTTGTGTAACCAGAGAGTTGGCCGGCACACCACGCTCAGATAGTAACAATGCCGATAGTAACACTCTGTGGCGCTGACGTGGAGAGATATGATTCCATAAAATACATAGGTATAACATTTGACAGATTCTTAGCATTTAAAAAACACATAGACCACATTGTAACCAAAGCCAAGAAAGGTCTCTCCGCAATAAAAGTTATGGGAGCTGCAAACTTTGAGCAACGGCTACTTGTAATGTTGTATCGTTCATTAGTTCTCTCCACCATTGAAAATGCCTTGGCCATCATGACACTTAGCACCACACAGATGAACAGACTGGAAAAAAATTCAAACGAGGCAATGCGCATTATTATTGGATGCACTCGAGACACCTCCTGTAAATCCATGCAATACCTCTTGGATTTCCCCACAATGGAAAACAGAATCAAGCTATTCATGGCTGTTGCTTTTCTCAAAGTGGAATCAAACCATCGACATCCACTTTATGAGGAATTATTCAAGCATAAAAAGCGTAGACTCAAACAAGGCAAATCCTGGATGGGTCGGGCTGAGGATGCCATCGAACATGTTGGAAATGAATGGATAAATATGCCCCCCTCTCCAAACATTATTATCAAAGCCCGTATCACACTTGATGGAAGCTGTAGAGAGCAGATTCCTAGCCTTGTTGACACTTTAGTCAGAACACTGATTGACAAAAACACAGATGAAGGTGATGCTGTAGTTTACACAGATGGGTCAGTCATTAGGGGCAAGCGAAGTGCATGTGCCTTCACAGTAAGCTCAAGGGGGAAAACCATCAAGGAGATGAATGACGCCTTTGCTGTTACAACTAGTAACCTTACAATGAAAACTATGGCTGTAACAAGGGCTTTAGCATAGCTTGGTACACAACAGTTCACACACGTCTGCTTTCTTAGTGACTCGATGAATATGCTTTAAAAAATCCAAGCTGGATTTATCCGACAAGAATGGATTGAAACACTAAGCACTTTACCAATATCTGCCCTAACCTTCATCTTTGTGCCGGGTCATGCGAGTGTTCAAGGGAACGAGCGTGCAGACTATTTTGCTGACAATGCAGTTGCTATATCTGGCCCAGTACTGGACAAAAGCGATGTTATCAATGCTATGCGCTGCACTTACCGTACCGAGGAACAGGCCAAAGGACATGACTCCATATCCCTGTCTAGACTGATGGACATGGGGGTGCAGCCTAGAGCTGCAAGAAATGAACATTTCACTAAGGGAACAAGACGTTTCATTAACCAACACAGAATAAGCGTCATCAGTCGTTTTACACTTGTGGAGCTTTTGAGGAGGAGATCGGAGCACCTATGGATCTGTCCAGAGTGCTGTGGTGATAATCCTTTCTAATGACTAATCCCTAATGACCACGCTCAGAGGAAAGGCAAGATGGACATACAACTAAACTACGACTTTCACTATTATTGTTGGAACTCTGCACTGGCTGCTGTGGATGGGGACGGAGCGCGCATTGGAATGCCCTGAATGCGGCGATGTCAATTCTTGACTCAACTCAACTCAAATCCTTGGAATAGAAAAGTTCTCAGTAGCAAGTATTGGAGCCCAAAAGGGTTCGGAGCCTAATAAATGGTTTCTTTGCGTTGGAGAGGTGCCACAGTGATGTAGCGGCTGGATGCCCGCCTGCAGATCTGAAGGTCATGAGTTCGAATCTGAACAATGCCAAGTTTTTGATTAAAAATGATATTTTCTCCCCGGTTCATCTAGCCTAGAGAGGGTGTCAGGTGAAGTTTCGGGAAGTAAAAGCGGCCAGCGTGACGTTTACCACACACCGACTGGTGTAAATCAGTGTTTCCCAAACTGTTCAACCAATCGTCCCCATTTTCAAAAAAAAAAAAAAAAAAAAAAAAACGTCCAGCGCCAACTCTACATAAATTATCATCATCATCATGTGTCACGATGAAAAGCATTAGCGGTCATCATTTATCATCCTGAACAATCAAAAGAATAGAGATGGGCTTTCTTGCTCTCCTTCTGTCATCTTTCCATTAATCTTGCGGGTTGTCACCAAGTTCTTGAGTCGACTCCTTGCCTTGCAATATACCTTCTGTAATCAAACAAAAATAATCTTATTTTGGCAAAGCTAATAACTAACATATTCTTTAACGAGTTGGATGAATCTGCTTGTTTGTAACATAAATTGCTTTATTATAATAATAATAATAAAAAAAATCTAACCAAAAACAACGCAGTAACTGCGAATTTTATCTGTTTCACCATATTAAGAAAGGTACACAGTTTTTCAAAATGGTCTCTCTCTCTCTGTCTCTCTGTCTCTGTCTCTGTCTCTCTCTCTCTCTCTCTCTCTCTCTCTATATATATATATATATATATATATATATATATATATATATATATATATATATATATATATATCTGTGAGTGTGTGTGTCTCTTTCTGTCAACTGCTTTCTTAGTTTCATTTAATGCTTCTCAGCCGCCCCCCTCCCGGAAGCGTCCCAGCGCCCCACCCCCAAATCATCGAGACCCCCCCCTCCCCCAGGACTGTCCCTGCACCCCACGGGGGGGGGGGGGGGCTGTAGCGCCAAATTTGGAATTAAACACTAGTCTATGCAATAAATCTAGCACTGTAAACGTGTAGAAGTTGAACAGAGTCTTTCACGTTTGACATTGTGTCGGGGTCCGTACCTATGTTGATTTCTACATGCAGTGAACGTGGCTGTGATGACCCCCAGTAGCCCCTTGTACTTGACCGACTACAAAGACAACACATGCAACCCGGATGAACAGAGCACCACACTGTTCTTTGATCTGGGCATCGGCATCCGCTTCTTCTGGCTGAGGCTGGTACTTACTCGTTATGGTCAGTGATAGTTGCTGTTAGTAGTGAATAGGGAGGAAATTCGTGTTATTGGTTTCCTCTTTTGCTATATGACCTTTGTTAATCGCAGAGTAGATGATCTAAATCGGGGGGGGGGGGGTGGGGGGGGGGGGGGGGTGGGGCGGGGGGGGGGGGGGGGGGGGGGGAGGGGGGGGGGGGGGGGGGGGGGGGGGGGGGGGGGGGAGAGAACGATGATGATGATAATGATGATGATGATGATGCTGTTTTACCATAAACCATTCCAAGCCCCAACCGAAATCTGCCCGTATAATCAGTTTTGCAGATTTTAATATATATCATATATACACCCCACACCCCCCCCCCTTTAACCAAGGAGAAGAATCAATACCCATCACTTCCTGTATTCTATTAAAGTGGCACAATTCTAGGGCAATGTCCCTCTATTCTATCACTGTTATATATTTCTACCGTATAACATAGATTCCCCCCCCCCTTTTTTTTTTAATCCACTGTGGCTAATTTAATCTATACCCCTAGTTATTTTTATTCTACTAAAAAGCCCCTGTACTGTCCATCCCCGCTGACCGCCGCCATGAAACCCTGGTATCTTCTGCCCTGTCTACTCCGCCACTTACGTACGCATAGAATCCTGACCCGAGCCGCCAGGTGACCTGCATAGAGCTTCACAGTGACCCGCAGCTGACCAAGAGTCACATGACGAAAGCTTTTCGGAGTAGCTGGGTGACCTACATCCTACATCAGGAGGGATTTTTTTTTTCCGGTTAGATAATTTCCACCTAGAATAGCAGTAGTGCAAGAGAGGCACCCCCCCCCCCTCCAATGGATTTTCTTCATTATCACTACTATTGTAGTTTTTTTTTTTTTTCGTTGTTATTGTTGTTGTTGTTTTGTTGTAGCAGTCGTAATAATAAGTGTAGTAATAGTAGCAACAGTCGTAGCAACAGAAGTAATAGCAGCAGCAACAGTAGTAGTAGCAGCAGCAACAGTAGCAGTGTTGTACACTCTGTTGTACACTGTATATTCAACAACCAAG